>CAJQUN010000549.1:0-337747 GCA_907163345.1 Haberlea rhodopensis
TATCATGTGAAAATTGGTTGTAATGGGTATGGTAAAGTATCATCTGAGCTTCCCGATTGAGTCTTTATTGAAAGCATGTGCCACACATAGTGGTTAATACACTAATTAAGGGTTAAGGGCTGGGGTCCTTACATTAGTGGTATCAGAGCAGTGGTTAGCTCTTTGGGGCTGTTAAGGGCTAAGGAAGTTATTGATAGCAAATTTATGCATGATGGCATTAATGTTGTATGACACAACTAGTTGTTATGTGCTTTATGATATGAAAAGTGTTGTTGCTAATCATTGTGATTGCAGGAATCGTGTAGCATGAGATTGGGATGGCATTATGATGATGTCTGGCCCTTCATGCATTATGTGTTAAAGGATTTGATTTTGTGGGAAAATCAGGAAAGGTGAAACGTACGGGCTTCGGACGGTAAAACGTGTTACACCTTTGATTGTGTATATCGTGGGTGTGAACCCTTGCATGTGATAGTATATGTGAAATGATAGTGATATATATTGTGATAATGGAATCAACTGTTGTGCTTGATTATTGTGGTAGAATTGATGAATGTTCCGGTAGCCTGTATCTCCGAGCGAGGGAGGTACTTGCCGCTGTCATGACTGAGCGAAGTAACATGCCGCTGTCATTGTCGAAGCGAGGGGTCCTAACATTTCCGCTGTTGTATTGGGACCGGAACAGTCACAATTCTAGTGATTAAAGTGGAATATTGTGATTATTGTGGAATATTGTGGTTATAACTGAAAAGTGATATTGATCATTATATTGTGAAACTGTGGTATTAACCTGGATGCAGGTACATGGAGCTAGTGGGAGTTCCGGTAGTTGTTATATTCGAGCGAGGGGAGGTACTTGCCGCTGTCATATGAAGCGATGGTAATATGATATTTGCCGCTGTCATGTCTAAGCGAGGTAACATGCCGCTGTCATTGTCGAAGCGAGGGATATCATATGATGCCGCTATATGTCGAAGCGAGGGGGGTCCTAAAATTCCGCTGCTATAACAGGACCGGAACAACCACAGTATCTATATTGATTGGCGATGGTTCATTCCGCCATATGTATTGATAGCGATGGTTCATGCCGCTATATCGATTGGCGATGGTTCATTCCGCCATATATAATGATAGCGATGGTTCATTCCGCTATGTTGATTGGCGATGGTTCTTGCCGCCGGATATATATTGATAGCGATGCCTCATTCCGCTATATTGATTGGCGATGGTTCATGCCGCCAGATATATTGATAGCGATGTCTCATTCCGCTACATCTAGGGCGATGGTTCATGCCGCCAGATGTCTATAGCGAAGTTTTATGCCGCTGACTCTATGACGAGGGATTATGCCCTGATTCTATAGCGACGGGTTATGCCGCTATGCACATGACGCTGGATTACGCCACCTACGAGCGATGGTGCTGATTGCGTACCACTGTTGGATGACGGAGACAGGTATGCCGCTATATTGATAGCGATGAGGTATGTCATATTACTGTTATTTAGCACTATTGTGGATAATATGTGTTGATTTACTTATATTGTCATGTGTTTGACGATTAGATTATAGGTGTCGTGTATTGACATGTACGTCGTATGTTTGACAATGTTAATTGAATGTCATGTGTTGACATATGCCGTCACGGGATGACGATGACATAGTTGATGTTCTATGTCGATGATGATTAATACATTTATGTTATATTTAGTTGTATGGTTTGAGTGCCGATGGTGAGCACATGGTAGAGTCTGGGTCACTAGTTGACGAGACCTTTCGTCGAGCAATGATACCCTTGGGTATGCTCGTTAATTTGGCTAGGGCCAAGTGATTGGTGGTAAGAGTAGTCATTGAGGAAACTACTCGCTTGTGTTTGTGATGTAGGGGTAGACATGGTTACACCCACCCTGAGGGTGTGGGATAAGTCTTATCGGACTATGATTGTATTATAAGTGAGCAAGGACACCGGGTTGTCCATTGTGCTTGGTATTTTAGAGATATGCTGGGCGATGACCCATTACTCTAACGGTTTGTACGGTATGGCATACCGAGATGGAACATATGGTTTGTTGGTGGACCTGATATGAACCTATGGAGACCAGCACTTTGCTAGTCAGATATCGTAGTGATGATATAGTGTGCTTGTTGGGAGCCATGATACTGCTCGTTGGAATCAAGTTTGGCAAATCGTAAAGTGATACGATGTGGATTGTGGTGGACTCTAGTAGTCACCACGTCAATTGGGGTTGAGGTTGTGCATGCCTCACTGAAACGTGTATACGTTGATGTTAAATTTTGGTGAGACTTGTCTGGGACAGCTCATAATGTTGAAGTACCAACAAGAGAGTCATCAGATCGTTATTGTCTCGATCTGGGAATCCGTTGTACTTGGGATGCAATGGGTGTTATTGTATCCAGTTTTTCCGAACGGTGGTTCGAGACTAGTGGATCTCGAGTTCGATAGCACTTCCCTTGTGGGGAAGGAGGTAGTATTATACCTATTTGGGAATCTTTGAAGGATTCGGTAAGTTGGTACGTGTGATGTTGATTTTGGGAATCACGCCGTGATGTTGGTCGTCGATTATCATTCTCCACTGCAATGGAATGACTCAGAATTGACAGTTGTGTTTGGGGGCTTAGGGGTATGTTGTAGATACCCGAGCCAAGTGCATTGAGTGTGCATGTGATGTCAGTGCTTAGGCAGGTATACCGGTGAGTATACGGATGCTAGTTTTTGACTTCCTTTTTGTCAAGCATAGAGTTATGCTATTTTGGATGGCTAAATCTCTGATGAGAGATATTGAACACCTTGAGATTGGGAATCTCCATGGCACTATAAATTATGAGAAATAATTGTGAAGTTAGTTGACTCCCTTGAGGAGGGATTATCTTGTGTAGGTTGAGGTGTTTCATTGTTGGTGTTTCCTCCGAGTTATGCGATAGCCTTCCCAGTTTGGATTGTTAAATCCTAGGATTATCAAGGGATGGCAGGAATTCGGATTTATTGGGTGTCGCTGTCGACACAAGCGTTGAGGATTGCAATGTGTTTATTGCATGTCCTTCCAGGATTTGAACTCTGTGGAGTCTCGATGGTTTATTTATGATCAGGATGTGATCCTTGGAATATCCGGAGGTGGACATCTTGTGAGATGTCTTTGTGTGAATCTGTGGCCGTGAGTTGCCCAAATTGAGTTGCAATGATGCGACTGCTCATTCGATGGAGGAGGTTTGAAAGTGGAGACCAGGTTTGGTATGTGTACATCGTAGTATACTAGTGTTTTCCTCGTGATGATGTGTGTTAGGCATCGTGAGTCATGATAGAGATGTCTTTGAATGATATCTACGATGGAATCGGGACCGATTCGAATCCTTGCAGTTTCAGTTGACTAACTGCTTTTGGACTGTTAGCGTTGAGTTGTGCTGACGCTCTTTGACGATATGATGGATTTGGGAGTCTATTCCACTCCAGAGTTTGACACGAGGTCAACGTTCTCACTGTTGAGGTGTCATCCAGGATGTGTTCTTACTAGTGGTATTAGAACGAAGGATGACTGTCCGATCTACGGTCGTAAATATTGGTTGTTTTGCAGTCATGAGGGACTGACTTTTGGGATGAACCGCATCGAGGTACGTTTTGTCTCTTGGGTGATGAGTTGGTGTGGATTTTGGTATGTCGCTCTGTTTCAGAGTTCGATGTGAGATAAGTATTCTCGAGGTTTTTAAGACGATTCTGATATGGTCAGGAATCGAGGTTATGACTTCTTGTAGTTGTGTAGCCCGGGTGTTACGTGATACACCGGTGCTAATTTCGAGGACGAAATTCTTTTAGTGGGGGATATTGTGATGACCTGAGATTAGGGATGTTAATCCCGGAATGTTAATAACCCGTAAAGTTGTTTTACGTGGCGATTTGGGGTTTAATCGAAGTGTTGGGCCTTCTGGGCTCGTCTATTTGAGTAGTTGGGATCGTTGGATCCCGAGGTTGAGATCGTATTCTCATTTCGGTGAAAACCTGTGAGTTGAGTTTTTCGTGTGACTCGGAATCTCGGGTGCTTGGTGTGGGCACCGGTAGGGGGTTTTTGAGTTAGAGAGAGAATTTTTGAAAACAGATGATTTTTTAATGAATCATGATGTATTTGTGGGGATATTAGTATTTCGGGGTATTTTTGCTATAAATACCATTTGAACCCGGAATTTAATTAGAAAATCATTTCAGCCCCAACTTTCTCCTCTCTCCCGCGCGCGCCCCTTTTCCCGTCAGCCCCTGCCCCCGCCGCTTCAGGCGCTTCGCCCGCCGCCGTCCGGCCGCCGTTCGGCGCGGTCCGACCTACCCACGGCTTCGTCTCGTCCAGGCGCTCCTTTCCCCTCCATCAATTCGAAGTTTCGTCGCGTGTGGAAGTCGAATTTTGCGGAAGTGCGCCGATCCCCAATTTCTAGGGTTCTTTGATTTTTCGTCCGATTTCGTTTGGGTAACCTTCCTAACCCCTTTTCCATGCTTTTCGTGTATTTCCCTGCTATTTTGTGTTGGATTGGTTCGAAATTTTCCCTAAATTCGTGAGGGTTGGTTCGAATTTCGGATGTGTGCATGAAGTGGGTTCGATTTTGGGGGTTTTGGAGGGGTTGTGATGATTCTTGTTATGAATTGATTACTTCATGTTGTTGATGCATTATGATGCTTGATTGTGTTCGAAATTGAAGAATTGGATTCGGATTTAGGGCTTTGAAATTCGAAAATTGGGGGTTTTTGGCAAGGCGTGTTGATTCTTGCTTGGATAGCTTAATTCATATTTAGATGAATTATGGTGTTTAATTGAGTTCGATTCGTGTTGTGAAGGTTCGAGAATTTGTGGGGTATTCTTGAGCGATTTTCGATATTGGTTTATTGTCTTGTGTTGACAATATTTTTGAGGGTTATGGGTGTGCTTGAGCATGAGTTGCATGATCGTAATTAATTGTGAATTAATTTATCGTGTTAGCACATCGTTCCTCGGAGCATGAAACTCGAGCAAGGTTTGGCTCGGACTTCGGAGATTTAAGGTACGTGCGACGTACGAGCATTACCTTATGTGAGCAATTGTGAAATGCATAATGTGTTATAATTGCATTAGATGATTGTGGGTATGGCTATATATATATATATGTGTGTCGATATGACTATGGAACGACCTAGTCTTGATATCACTGCCACAAGTGTACGTAATACTAGAGTAGTATGACCTTATAAGAGGTATGGGGTACTGGGTTATATGACTATTGTAAGACATGTGAGATGTCTAAGTATAAATGAGAATTTGTAAAATAAAGGGTAGGGCATTTGAGATGCCTGAGAATGATCGTGGGATCATGTATTCATTGAAAGACATGTGAGATGTCTTCGTTAGGAGACATGTGAGATGTCTAAGTGAAATAGAGAATTTGTGAAATAAATGCTAGGCATTTGAGCTATCTGTGATTGGTAGCAAAATTGAGAAATCAGTACTAGATATTGAGATATCTATATTTGTATGTATATTGATACTTGAGAATTAGGCATGCTATGAGTTAAATCAATGTGTTGATTTACTGATTTATGAGATTTGATGAGTTTGATGATTGTGAGAACAGGGACAGTACACGGAATCCCGGATGAGGATGTTGCCATCCAGGGAGTATCATTTAAATTCATTAATATTTACTTGTGTTGTAAATTATGAATTTCATTATTGTGATTATGAGATTTTGTGTATTGGTATGCTCACCCCGTTGGGGGCTGTCTCTGTTGGGGCAGGTGAACAGGTGCATCGATGGCTATGGAGCTGGGCTCGAGCTGTTGATTGGATGTACTCACAGGATCGTGGTACCAGGGCTTGATGGAGCACGGTATCGTATAGAGTACTTATATACACCCGAGATTTATATACACATTTATGATGCTCGCATGTGAGCACGGATATTCTTGTATATGGGTTGTATATAAAGGCATGAGCCTTCCTCTCTTTCATTATATGTTGCATGCAATTGTGGTAGAATTGCTAATGATATGAGAGTCGTTAGTGTATTGTGTGGGTGTTGAGACCCATTTATGTCGTCATATGTGTGGTGTCTTCCCTGGCTGGGAATTTACTTTGTGTACTATATTCTGTTGAGCATTGTGTATTCCCTGGCCGGGAATTATATTATGTGATGTGCTTGTGTTTTGGGATAGCTCTATTTATGGGGAGACTCTGCCCAAATTTTTATAAAAGTCTATCATGTGAAAATTGGTGTAATGGGTATGGTAAAGTATCATCTGAGCTTCCCGATTGAGTCTTTATTGAAAGCATGTGCCACACATAGTGGTTAATACACTAATTAAGGGTTAAGGGCTTGGGGTCCTTACACTCATAATGCACCAAATATCAATTAAATACATGATTTCTAATCAATTGCTACCAATGGCAAATAAATCATGCTTCCAATAATATTTACCCGACATGCACCACATGCACCCTGAAATGCAACCCCGGGTCATCCTATCTGTTGGGAAAACGATTTCTAAGTTTTGGTGATTACAAACACCTACTGGATGTTAAAGATCAACCGGATGCTAAAGACCTACCGGGTGAATACACCTACCGGATATTAAAGTCTCACCGGGTAAAGACATCAACTGGATAGACACCAACCGGACAAGACATCAACTGGATAGACACCAACCGGACTAGTCATCAACCGGATGAAGACATCAACTGGATAGTCATCAACCGGATGAAGACATCAACTGGATAGATACCAACCGGACAAGCTATCAACTGATAAAGACACTAACCGGATGAAGTCATCAACTGGTATGAAGTCATCAACCGGATGAAGTCATCAACTGGTATGAAGTCATCAACCGGATGAAGTCATCAACCGGATAAAGACATCAACCGGATGAAGACATCAACTGAATAAAGTCATCAACTGATAAAGACATCAACCGGATGAAGACATCAACTGGATAAAGTTATCAACTGATAAAGACATCAACCGGATGAAGACATCAACCGGATGAAGACATAAACTGGATATCTATCAACTGCAAAGTCTCTCACTGAACAAGGACATCAACTGGTCTTAAGAGGATGAACGACCAGTTGAACAAAGAAACCAGCAGAAGTCTAAGCAACAAGACAAAGTAAGTACAACATTCTCTGACAAAGGTACAACAGAGCGGCGCACCCTGCTATATCTCCGCCACCATTACCGTCAGAGTGAAAAGAGCCGTTGTTTTCCAAAATAGGAAAGAAGACAACAGGTATTTGGAAAGCTAATCCATTCCATATACAAAAAGGCTACCGTTTGACAACAAAACCTATAAATACGTCCAAACAGAGAATGAAGAAGTGCTGAGCAACTTTCAAACTAAGAGAAATACTTCAAAGCAAGAAAGCTATACGACTGATATTTCAAACGTTCAGCAAAGAGCAGACAAACCGCAAAACTGGATCTGTGACAGATTATTTTCAATTGAAGTCTGCTGCTTAGAAACTCTAAAGCTAGAAAGTTTTATTCTGTAGAGAGTGTTGTAAAATCACTTGTATCCAAAAGATAAGAAGAGTGTGATTGCTAGGAGTTTATGCCAAGTGTGTTAGTGCCTAAGGAGGTTGTATACTGTAAAGTGTAAACCAAGTCTTCTAGTGAATCCTTCCTGCAAAGGAAGAAGGGGAGACGTAGAAGCGTTGTGCTTCGAACTTCCAGAAACAACTCTCGTATTATTCGTTTATTGCTTTATTACTTCAGTTTTATTCCTCACAAGTTTTGTAGACGTCTTCCGCACTATAATAAGTGTCTACTGACTTGCCTGTTATTGAGAAGCAACTGTAACACTTAACAGTTTACAGTTAACCAGAAAAGAAATCGAAATTATATCTAGTGTTTATTCAACCCCCCTTCTAAACACTACCCCGATCCCAACAAGTGGTATCAGAGCTTAGGTCTTCTCAATCTTGAGAAATTACTATTTACCAAAAACTGATGGCCTCATTCAGCAAGATTCCAATGTTCAAGAAAGACGAATATGATGACTGGAGGATCCGTATGCAAGCACATCTAAGTGCTCAAGATGATGATATGTGGTATGTGATCACCGAAGGACCGTTGAAGATCATGAAAATCAATACAGCTGCCTCTATCACAAAAGGTGAACCACAAATGGTAGAAAAGGAAAGATCTCAATGGTCAAATGAAGACAAAAAAAAGGCAAACCTAGACAACGTGGCTAAAGACATTTTGTTCAAAACTTTGGACAAAAATATGTTCAACAAAATCAAAATGTGCCCAACAGCCAAAGAGATCTGGGAAAAGATTGCTCAACTCTGTGAAGGAAATGATCAAACCAAGGAGAACAAGCTTACTGTGGCTTTACAAAAGTTTGAGCATATCAAAATGATAAATGGAGAAACTCTCAACGAGTATGATGAAAGAGTGACTGGAATAATAAATGAACTAAGCAGTCTGGGTAAGGAGTTACCCAACAGAGAAGTCACTTTCAAAGTGATGAGAGGTCTACCAAGAGAATGGGATGTCAAGACCATTGCTATGAGAGAATCGAAGGATATCAACAAGATAGATCTACATGATCTGTTTGCTGATTTAAAAGCCTATGAATTCGAATTAGGCATTCGGGTTGAAGATGAACCAAGTACAAGTCAACCAACAAAAGCTCTCACTGCATCTGAGTCTCTGCCTACTCCTACTGAAATGACTCCAGAAAAGATGTGTAACGATGCGATGGCAATGTTCGTAAAGAAATTTGGAAAATTGATGAAGAAGAACCAGAGACCTTATCAATCATATCCTCGAAGGCAAAGCTCCAAAGGAAATTCAGAAGAAGAAGAGCGAGTATGCTTCAACTGTCTCAAACCAGGGCACTTCATCGCAGACTGTCCTAAACCCAAAAAGGATGATCACAAAAGAGGATCCAAGGATTACAAAAAATCCAAGGAAACCAGAAGAACATCCAAACGGGACAGAGATCAAAAGGTTTTAGTGGCAGAAGATAGTAAGAGCAAATGGGCTGATTCTGAATCAGAATCAGAGGAGTCAAATAGCTCATCCAGCGAGAGTGAAGACGAAGAAGTCCACTGCTTAATGGCGAATGATGAAAATGAGGTACATGAAACCAACCTATCTGAATTTACACATCATGAACTCACCAATGCATTGCAGGACATGATAAATGAGTATCAGACGCTATACGAATCTTTTGAAAGCTATAAGACTGAGCACTCAATTCCAACTAAAACGCTTGAAAACAAACTTGATTGTGAACAATCAAGGGAGTTGAATTGCTTAAGGGAAGCAGCCAGTCGCCTAGTGAAAGAAAGAGATGAAGCCAAGTGTGCGTACCAGAAACTCAGCAAACTGGTTAGCACTTGGAATACGTCGACTACCAGAAAGGATGAAATGCTTGAGTCTATAAGGCTTGCTGGTGATTTAACTGGCATAGGCTTTAATAGCAATGACAGCAGATCATCTGGTAATGAGCCTCAACTGTGTCTAACAAAAGGCAAGGTTCAATCAATGAACTTTGTAAGATCTAGCACAGTATATGACCCGTATGAACTGGTTAAAGAACCTGTTAAAGCAACACTCATCAAGGAACAGGTACAGCACAGAGGTATCGGTTATGTAGAACCACTCAAAGAGGCTAAACCAAGGCAAAAGTTCAGAAATGAACTTAAAACCACTGGTCGAGCAGCTAGAGAGGTTAAACCCAACTGGTACTACAACTGTAAACCTGTCCAGAAGAGGTATATGCTGAATAACAGGAACTACAAACCAAAAGCACATGCATACACATATTATCACACTCCACAGCTAAAATCATCACCTACATTTATAAATGCACACACATTTCAGAACACACACCGACCTAAGTCATTCAGGGTCATACAAGTGTGGGTTCCGAAAGGACTAATCCTACCAGGACCCAAGTAGGATTGGGTACCAATCAGCTTATCGCTTTAATTGCAGGAAACTAGAATGCATCCAGTTCGGAGCTCAGAATGGTTCCTAGACAGCGGATGCTCTAGACATATGACAGGGAATGCAAGCTTATTGTCTGAACTAGTGGACTCCACTGGACCCAGAATAACGTTTGGAGATAACGCGAAAGGTAGAACCGTAGGTAAGGGTAAGATTATCTACGGTAACCTCATCATTAAAGATATTCTCTTAGTTGAAAATCTATGCTATAATTTGATTAGCATAAGTCAATTATGTGACAATGGTCATTCCGTAGAATTCAATCAGCATTCATGCACAATTAAATCTACTGATGGCAATGTATTACTTATAGGAAGAAGGCATGATAACACATATAAAATTGATTGGAATCTTAATCAGCCTACTTCCTTTACTTGCTTAGCTGCCCAGAATACTTCCAAAAATTGGCTTTGGCACAAACGGTTGAGTCACTTAAATTTTAAAACTATTGCTAGTCTGCGTAAACTTGATCTAGTTGTTGGACTGCCCCAAATTGAGTTCTCAAAGGACAAGATCTGTGCAGCATGCCAACTCGGTAAGCAAATCAGATCCTCCTTTAAGAACAAAGGGAGTAAATCTTCTTCTCGGTGCCTAGAGTTGCTGCATATGGATCTGTTTGGTCCTATACCAGTAACAAGTCTAGGGGGAATGAAGTACACCCTAGTGTTAATAGACGATTACACTCGTTTCACGTGGGTCTTGTTCCTAAGTGGTAAAGATCAGGCTACTCCAAAGCTGATCAAATTACTGAAAAGACTCCAAAATGAGAAATCGTGTGGGATAGATAGAATTCACAGTGATAAAGGTACTGAGTTTACCAATCAATCACTCGAATCATATCTAGATGACCTTGGTATTAAACACGAATACTCTGCAGCTAGAACTCCTCAACAAAACGGAGTTGCTGAGCGTAGGAACCGCACTTTAAAAGAAGCTGCGCGAACTATGCTCGCGGAATCAGAAATATCGCAGAAATTTTGGGCGGAAGCTGTCAACACAGCATGTTATACGCAGAACAGATCGATGATTAATAAGCGAGCCAATAAAACCCCTTATGAGATCTGGAATGGCAGTAAGCCAAATATTTCTTATTTCCATGTGTTTGGTTGCAAATGTTTTATTCACAACAATGGAAAGACTCATCTCACCGCCTTTGATGCCAAATCTGATGCTGGAATATTTCTTGGCTATTCTACAGTTAGTAAGGCATTCAGAGTATTTAATAATAGAACTCTTAATGTAGAAGAATCAGTGCATGTAAAATTTGATGAACCTACTGACTGTACACTATCCGATATACAAATCAACAACTTGAGTAATCGACTGGAAAGCACTTATATTGACGAAAATGTTGATGATGAGATTGATTACAGAAGCAGGGCTGACTGCTCCTTAGAACCAGAAATCCCTGAAGCTCAAGCAGAGGAGTCTGCTGGCCAACAAGCACTGCAGCCAGCCATCAATGAAACAGTGGCATCCACCTCTACTGCAGTTGAAGGAACCAATGAGAAAGATGGGTCTATCAGAATCTCTGATTTACCTACTCACATCCAGTCAACTGAAGAACTCAACCCACTAGGACCTTCGCTCCGGTGGAAGAAGGATCATCCACCCGAGCAGGTCATCGGTAACCCTCTTGCTCCTCTACGTACCAGAGGACAAATGATTAACGAATTTCTTCATGCTGCATTCATATCTCATATAGAACCTAAGAAGATTGATGAAGCTATATTAGACCCAAGTTGGGTAGAAGCAATGCAGGAAGAACTAAACCAGTTTGAGCGAAACAGAGTATGGTATCTAGTACCACGACCACAGCATCACACTGTAATTGGCACCAAATGGGTATTTAGAAATAAATTAGACGAAAACGGAACAGTAATTAGAAATAAAGCAAGATTAGTTGCACAGGGCTACAGACAGGAAGAAGGCATTGATTTCGATGAAACCTTTGCCCCTGTAGCACGACTAGAAGCAATTCGCATATTTCTTGCATTTGCTGCATTTAAAGACTTTAAAGTCTATCAGATGGATGTTAAGAGTGCATTTCTTAACGGCAAACTCCAGGAAGAAGTTTATGTTGAACAACCTCCTGGATTTGAAAACCATCAGCAGCCATCTCATGTTTTCCGTCTGAATAAAGCTCTGTATGGTCTAAAGCAAGCTCCCCGTGCCTGGTATGAAACTTTATCAAAATATTTGACAGAGCACAACTTTGTTATTGGCACGGTGGACAAGACCCTTTTTAAATTTACAAAGGGAGATCATACGTTGCTAGTTCAAATATATGTTGATGATATTATCTTCGGGAGTACTAATCCAAAACTGTGCGAAAGATTTTCTAAAATCATGCAGGAACAATTCGAGATGAGCATGATGGGAGAGTTATCATTTTTCTTAGGATTACAAGTCAAGCAATCTAGTGAAGGAATTCTGATAAATCAGTCCAAGTACACTAAAGAGCTACTGAAGAAATATGGAATGAGTACCAGCTCAGCTGCTGCTACACCAATGAGCTCATCCGCCAAACTCGACTTGGATAATTCAGGAATACCAGTCGAAGTTACAATGTATCGAGGCATGATCGGATCTTTACTATACTTGACAGCCAGCCGACCCGATATTATGTTTGCAGTATGTATGTGCGCCCGGTTTCAAGCAAATCCCAAGCAGTCGCACTTCACTGCTGTCAAGAGGATCCTAAAATACTTAAAAGGAACCGAGAATGTTGGTCTATGGTATCCAAGAGACTCAACTTTTAATCTCATTGGATACTCAGATGCTGACTATGCTGGATGTAAAATTGACAGGAAAAGCACCAGTGGATATTGTCAATTTCTTGGTGATCGGTTAATATCATGGGGATGCAAGAAACAGACATCCATCGCAACCTCCACTGCAGAGGCAGAGTACCTTGCTGCTGGAAGCTGCTTTGCCCAACTGCTCTGGATTCAGCAACAACTCAGAGACTATGGAATTGAGTCCACAGAGGCTCCTATTTTCTGTGACAATACGTCTGCCATTGCCATTACATACAATCCAGTTCTTCATACTCGTACTAAACATATTGACATTCGTCATCATTTCATCAGAGATCATGTTATGAAGAAGGAAATACGGCTGGAGTACATTTCCACAGAACAACAGGCAGCAGACATCTTCACAAAACCCCTACCGGACGCTAAGTTTTCTTACTTTCGAAATATTCTTGGTTTAATTGAAATTACTTCTTGATTATTTTGATTGGGTAATGGATTCAGGGGGAATTTGTTAGTTTAATTGCATTTATTTAGGGGGAATTTCTGTTTTAATTTTATCATGGTTATTTAAGCTAAGCTGGTAATACAATGGTCAACTGCAGTGGGGGTATTCGTACCAGTAGGACTCTGCATCCAGTAGATGTTTTCCTACCAGTCGAACCCCACATACCAGTCGATGTTACCAAATATGCTTTGACAAAAATAACCCTCGATACTAATTAACCTAATGAACGTCGGAATTCAAAATTACTTTTGTGTAAAAATAAATTATTTCACTCCCGCCTAAATCCTGTCCTTTTATTTTTGGTTAAAATCTTTTTAATCGTTAGATGATTGCCACGTATACATGTGTCCGCTCATCTACAGTACGACGTTACATATACTTCCTTTTTCACCGCCTTTAGTTTTCTCTTCTCTTCATCTTCTCCAAACATCTTACTGCAACAATCGTCTCTTTCAGAAAATTTCCTTTAACAGATTGCTGCTGCTCCTTCACCTCAATCATTCAAAATGACGAAGACTGTTCAACCGAGTTTTATCACAAATGCTGTTCACGTCGATTTTAACTCCATATATACTTCATCTGATGAGGAAACAAAGGATTTAATTCAAAAGCTGGATACCTCAGGGCTATTAGTGATCCTAAGCCAGGCTCCCTCATTTTACCAGGATGAACTACAAGAATTCTTTGCCACAGCAACTGTTGTGGATGACACCGTTGTGGCATCCATCTCTGGGCAGTCAGTCACCATCACTCAACCAGAATTTGCCACTCATCTGTGCCTACCCTCCACTGGACTCACTGACTTTTCGACTATTCCGGCAGACCTAAGAGAAGAGATGCGGCTCACAGTGTCGGACTCTGACCATCGTATTCAACGACCTCCTTTCAGGAAGGTATTAATGAAGAGCCACTATCGACAACTGGCAGACATCATCTCAAAGGGGATCCTCTGTAAGGCAGGATCATTTGATATAATTACCCCTGAGAAGTTTGACGTCATGAGCGCCATATGCAAAGGGTTGGAGATCAACTGGTCAGCTGTACTATTTCAAATACTGACTAGCCTCGTCATATCTGGCAAGGGTCAATCCGGTTTTGCTCTCCCACTAAGCAGTCTATTTGAGAGCAAACACATCAAGACAGGGGCTCTCTCTCATCTTCATCCAGGGAGACTCGTCACTCACAAGTACCTTCAGCTTCATCGCCAACGAAGTGGCAGAGAAGGTGGAGCAACAAAGCGCCGGTTGACTCAAGTCATTAGTGACTCGGAACAGACTGTCTCTGAATCCGCTGAGTCTCCTCCTCCTCCTCCTCCTCCTAAGAAGCCAAGGACCAGAAAAATTGCTCCTCCAGATGCCCGTCAGAGAGACACTGCCGCCTCCGACACTATCTCCTCTGCCGGACCTACAGGTGTTATTTCTGACAGAGAACCCAGCCCTGTCATCCCTTCAACTGGGGAACCCACTGCTGCATTAGCCATGGTGTCTGCTCCATTAATAGACACTCCTTCAGCTCAGGTGAGCTCACAGCAGGCCCCAGGCTCTATCAGCTTCAGGACACCCAAGTCTACTTGTCCTTACTGTCATCCCAAGGCCACTCCAGCTGACAAAGGAAAATCTCTTATTGCCCCAGTGTCCACTCCTGTTGCATTCGAGATTCAAATGGTCATGGATGCAGTTAAAGCCCAACTGGAACCCCAACTGGAGATTTTTGATCGTTGGGTAAAGGCTCGAGTACAGGTTCGCTTTGATGATATCGATCCTATTCTGGCTCAGGCAAAGCAAGATGAAAACAAAATCCTGACCTATCTTCAAATCCCCGAACCTGAGAAAAGTTTGAAGCTGCGTGATGTCTTTAGTATTATGAACTATGTGGGCGGACTCCAAGCTCTTGTTTCATCCCGCATTCAAGTGTTTGATGGACATTCAAGAACAGCGAATCATGATCGAGCAGTTCTAAACGCTCTAGGCCTCAAGCTGGAAATGGCTGAGCTTGCTCTTCATGATCTTCGCATATCCACTGGGATTCATTCATGCTCCTCTTCTGAAATTGTTGCAAGCCCAGATCAGCCAGATCTACAAATGGCTATTGCAAATTTAGAGGTTGTCCCTCCTACTGTGGAGCTTACTTCTACTGTTTTGGAGACCTCTCCTACTGGAGCAGACGCCACACCAACTACTTTGGAAGCAGCATCCTCTGCTCCCAGCTCTCCACATGATCAACAGCCCCACCAAATGATTGTTGATCACACCAATGTCGATTCAGTTATTCAGAATGTGGTTCAGCTGGTCACCATCTCCTCTGCAAATAATGAACCAAGTGAATCCTCTCATTCCAATGATCATACTCAAGCGTTTGCTGCTGGGATTGATCAAGACAATGCTGAACTGGATGCTCCGCACGTGGAAGAAACTGGAACTGTGGATGTAGCTATCTCCGCCTCAACTGCGGCCCCTCATATTGACGCTACTACTTTACCATCCACTGCAGTAGTCACTGCTCATCCCAATGCGCTTGCCCCTGCTGCTGATATCCCAATGCTTGCCGGCGATCCGTCCATGGATCAGGAACTATCCGAGGGTTTCTTTGTCTTCACAAACCCTCTGGACGAGCCACCAAACATCGCTGCCCAGCTAGCTCATCTCTCCACCGCTATTACAGCACTGACCAATGATGTTCATAAGCTTAAGCAGGAAGAGAGGGCTGCAACTCTTATTTTAGGAACTCTTCAGCAGCAAACGGACTCTAAATTCCAGCAAGTCTACGCTGACCTAAGTAGTTTAACTACTACTGTCACTAGACTTCAAACCTTTGCTGAGAATGCGGTTGCAGAAGCAGTTTCTCATATTGGCCAGGCGCGTCTTCAGATCAATCAGAACAATGAATCTCTTCATACTGCCACCTCAATGGCTCTTGGAGAAAAGATTGACGACGCCAAAAAGATTTTGACTGATCAATTGGCCACCATGCAAGCAGCGTTTGCATCTCAAATTCAAGATATCTGCAACAGTCTGCCTGCTGCTCCTAAAATTGTCCGCAGGCTGCCTGAACCAAGTCGAACTGCTCCCTCTTCTCAGAGAGCTTCAAGTTCAGCTGCTCATTCCTCCCCTGCAACTGGAGCACTCCCTCAGTCCAGACCCACTGCTCAACAAAGATCTCGAAGTCCGCGCCAACCGCCAAGCGACAAACGCGACTATTCCAAACATTGGTTAGGGCGCAAATAGTATCATTTTCTGACTCTCTCTTACTTACTCCTATTTACTTCTGTGTTAAATTGACTGTCTCTCTGTATTCACTATTTAACATAAATGCATTCACATTTATTGCTACCTTGTTTTTCCTATAAATAGAGGTTCTTGTTTGATCACATAACACACATTCACTCATCATGCTTACTTTTAAGTTATTTCTCATTCCCTGGTTTTCTGTTAGATCCTTTCCTGCTTCATGGGTTTATTACTTATCTAAATCAACCCCTCATGGGTTGATTACTTATCTAACCCAGCTCTGATAAGCTTCAGCGCTTTGATCCTGTTCTGGTGCTCCTCATCAGTCAGGAACTACTAACAGCAGATGCCTGGGTGCTGATGACAAAAAGGGGGAAGACAGAGATAGAGTATTCTCGACAGAGATAGAATATTTTTATTAGGCGATTCCATAAAAACTAAAGGAGCTGCCTGATGAATATTCATATGACTCTTCCTCTTCCCGACCTTCTCTCTGAAACAAGGTGGGTCGAGCTCTTCCTCTCCGCAACTAGATGGATCGAAGCCTTCCGGTCTACTTTGTTTATTTAAAGAGAAATTTGTCATGTATCATCTATTTTATGTAAAACTAGACTTGTCTTAGATTCTATTCAAAGTGTAAGAATTCATCTTATATAAAGATGAATTTATCTCTCAATTGTCCAGTTTGATTACAACTTGTAATCTGCTTATATTTAATGAAAATTTCTTTTCCATGATGTCTTCAAGTATTTTCAGGACTCTTATCTTATTTACTCTAGTAGGAAATCGATTACTGCTTAGTTTTGTCATCACCAAAAAGGGGGAAATTGTTGGGAAAACGATTTCTAAGTTTTGGTGATTACAAACACCTACTGGATGTTAAAGATCAACCGGATGCTAAAGACCTACCGGGTGAATACACCTACCGGATATTAAAGTCTCACCGGGTAAAGACATCAACTGGATAGACACCAACCGGACAAGACATCAACTGGATAGACACCAACCGGACTAGTCATCAACCGGATGAAGACATCAACTGGATAGTCATCAACCGGATGAAGACATCAACTGGATAGATACCAACCGGACAAGCTATCAACTGATAAAGACACTAACCGGATGAAGTCATCAACTGGTATGAAGTCATCAACCGGATGAAGTCATCAACTGGTATGAAGTCATCAACCGGATGAAGTCATCAACCGGATAAAGACATCAACCGGATGAAGACATCAACTGAATAAAGTCATCAACTGATAAAGACATCAACCGGATGAAGACATCAACTGGATAAAGTTATCAACTGATAAAGACATCAACCGGATGAAGACATCAACCGGATGAAGACATAAACTGGATATCTATCAACTGCAAAGTCTCTCACTGAACAAGGACATCAACTGGTCTTAAGAGGATGAACGACCAGTTGAACAAAGAAACCAGCAGAAGTCTAAGC
This sequence comes from Haberlea rhodopensis, assembly GCA_907163345.1. Taxonomy (NCBI): domain Eukaryota; kingdom Viridiplantae; phylum Streptophyta; class Magnoliopsida; order Lamiales; family Gesneriaceae; genus Haberlea; species Haberlea rhodopensis. Next base: position 17,939 of record CAJQUN010000549.1, read on the forward strand.
AACAAGACAAAGTAAGTACAACATTCTCTGACAAAGGTACAACAGAGCGGCGCACCCTGCTATATCTCCGCCACCATTACCGTCAGAGTGAAAAGAGCCGTTGTTTTCCAAAATAGGAAAGAAGACAACAGGTATTTGGAAAGCTAATCCATTCCATATACAAAAAGGCTACCGTTGGACAACAAAACCTATAAATACGTCCAAACAGAGAATGAAGAAGTGCTGAGCAACTTTCAAACTAAGAGAAATACTTCAAAGCAAGAAAGCTATACGACTGATATTTCAAACGTTCAGCAAAGAGCAGACAAACCGCAAAACTGGATCTGTGACAGATTATTTTCAATTGAAGTCTGCTGCTTAGAAACTCTCAAAGCTAGAAAGTTTTATTCTGTAGAGAGTGTTGTAAAATCACTTGTATCCAAAAGATAAGAAGAGTGTGATTGCTAGGAGTTTAGGCCAAGTGTGTTAGTGCCTAAGGAGGTTGTATACTGTAAAGTGTAAACCAAGTCTTCTAGTGAATCCTTCCTGCAAAGGAAGAAGGGGAGACGTAGAAGCGTTGTGCTTCGAACTTCCAGAAACAACTCTCGTATTATTCGTTTATTGCTTTATTACTTCAGTTTTATTCCTCACAAGTTTTGTAGACGTCTTCCGCACTATAATAAGTGTCTACTGACTTGCCTGTTATTGAGAAGCAACTGTAACACTTAACAGTTTACAGTTAACCAGAAAAGAAATCGAAATTATATCTAGTGTTTATTCAACCCCCCCCCCTTCTAAACACTACCCCGATCCCAACACTATCCACATGACCATGCATTTCCATAAGGTAAATAAATTCCAACACATAATTAATTACTACCATAATTAATCATATAAACACAATTAAAGCCAAATAGCAATTAACCATTTCGGGGATGTCACAATACTCCCCTACTTACAAGATTTCGTCCTCGAAATCACATGCACTTACCCCAACAGAAATTAAACATAAACTCATACCAGAGAATAGTTCCGGGTAGTGCTGCACCATATGCTGCTCCGTCTCCCACGTAGCCTCCTCGACACCCCTGCGATCCTACTGAACCTTGATCATAGGTATCACTTTGTTCCGAAGTCTGCGGTCTGCTCGATCCAGAATTCTGACAGGCCGTTCCACATAAGACACATCGGACTCTAACTGAACTTCGGAAGGCTGTAACACGTGAGACGGATCCGGCTCATACTTTCGCAGCATCGATACATGAAACACATCATGTATCCCAGATAAAGAAGGCGGCAAAGCCAGTCGGTAAGCCAATGTGCCAATGCGCTGCAAGATCTCGTACGGTCCAACATACCTCGGAGACAGTTTCCCGCGCATCCCAAATAGCACAACGCCTCTGAAAGGCGAGATCTTCAAAAAGACCTTATCTCCCAACTGAAATTCCAACGGTCTCCGCCGTTTATTTGCATAAGCTGCCTCTCTGTCCTGGGCCGCTTTCATTTTCTGCCTTATTGTCTTTATCTTCTCTTCCATCTCCCGAATTAACTCCGGTCCTCCGACCGATTTGCGGTCCAAATCATCCCAACACAAGGGTGATCTACACCGTCTGCCATAAAGAGCTTCAAACGGAGCCATCTGAATACTCGCCTGGTAGCTATTGTTATACGAAAATTCTACCAAAGGCACTGAATCTTGCCAAGAGGCATCGAACTCCAAAACACAAGCTCTTAACATGTCCTCGAGCGTCTGAATAGTGCGCTCGGTCTGGCCATCCGTCTGAGGATGATAAGCAGTGCTCAATCTGATTTCAGTTCCCAAAGCTGACTGAAGGCCTTCCCAGAAATGAGATGTGAATCGCGGATCTCGATCTGACACTATGGAAACGGGGATCCCATGCAATCTCACCACATCTCTAATATATAACTGCGCCATCCTCAAGAATGTAAAGGTCATGCTATAGGGGATAAAGTGGGCTACCTTGGTCAATCCGTCCACAATCACCCAAATAGCATCGAAGCCTGAAGCACTCCTCGGCAAATGAGTCACGAAGTCCATGGAAATGTGCTCCCACTTCCACTTCGGTATCTCCAAGCTCCTCAATTCGCCGCCAGGTCTCTGCCTCTCTGCCTTAACCTGCTGGCAGATCAGACACCTCTTCACAAAAGTGACGACATCAGACTTCATTCTCTTCCACCAAAACTGACCACGCAGATCTCTGTACATCTTCTTCCCGCCTGGGTGGATGCTAAGTCTGCTACTGTGAGCTCGCTCCAAGATCCCCTTACGCAACTCCGGCGTGCTTGGAACCACCCATCGGTCACCCAATCTCAAAGACCCGTCATCGGCCACTCTGAACTTCGTTGGCTGACCAAGATGCACTAAAGATAACCACCTCTGAACCTCGTCATCTGACCTCTGAGCTCTCCTGATGTCCTCATAGATATCTGGCTCAGCTAACAAGGTCGATACATACACTGGTGATGCATCTATATCAAAATCATAGCCGAGATGGCGATAGGAGGTCATCATAGCCGACAAATGGATGACGTCCTCAGCAGAACTCCTCACTTTCCGGCTCAAGGCGTCCGCTGTCAAATTGGCTTTCCCGGGATGGTACTCTATCTCACAGTCATAGTCCTTGAGTAGGTCCATCCATCTCCTCTGTCTCATGTTCAGCTCCGCCTGAGTGAATAGAAACTTGAGGCTCTTGTGATCCGTGTATATGGTGAATGAAATACCATACAAATAATGTCTCCAGATCTTCAGGGCGAAGATGATAGCCGCCAATTCCAAGTCATGAACTGGATATCTGGTCTCATGCGGCTTCAACTGCCTCGATGCATAAGCTACCACATGCTTATCTTGCATCAGAACACATCCAAGGCCCTGCAGTGATGCATCAGTATACAGAACAAATCTGGAGTTCTCCGTCGGGATCACTAACACTGGCGCCGTCGTCAACCGGTGCTTCAACTCCTGGAAGCTCTCCTCACAAGCTTCTGACCAACAGAAAGGTACACCCTTCTGAGTCAACTGAGTCAGCGGCTTGGCAATCTTCGAAAAGCCCTCAACAAAGCGACGATAATACCCGGCCAAACCAAGAAAACTCCGGATCTCAGGCACAGAAGTGGGGGCAGCCCACTCCATCACGGCCTCAATCTTCTTGGGATCTACAGATATCCCGCTGCTCAAAATGACATGCCCCAGAAACACTACATGCTCAGCCAAAACTCGCACTTACTGAGCTTAGCATACAACTGATGCTCTCTGAGAATCTGAAGCACTGTCCTCAAGTGTTTCACATGATCTTCCTCGCTCCGGGAGTAGATAAGAATGTCGTCAATAAACACGATGACGAACTGATCAAGATACTGCTGAAACACTCTGTTCATCAGACTCATGAAGACTGCTGGAGCATTCGTCACACCGAACGGCATCACTAAGAACTCATAATGCCCGTATCATGTCCGGAATGCTGTCTTCTGCACATCATCCTCTCTGACCCTAATCTGATGATACCCGGATCTCAAATCAATCTTGCTATACACCCTGGTACCTTGCAACTGATCAAACAAGTCGTCTATCCTTGGGAGAGGATACTTGTTCTTCACTGTAGCCTTATTCAGCTGCCGATAATCGATGCACAACCGCATCGAACCGTCCTTCTTCTTCACAAAGAGAACTGGTGCGCCCCATGGCGACACGCTCGGGCGTATATATCCCTTGTCAAGGAGATCCTGCAACTGTTCTTTCAACTCTCTCAACTCGGCCGGTGCCATCCTATAAGGTGCACGAGAGATAGCGGATGTCCCTGGCAACAGCTCGATCCCAAACTCAACTTCCCTAGCCGGTGGAAATCCTGGGATCTCTTCTGGGAATACATCAGTAAACTCTGCTACCACTGGTACATCCTCAACTCTGAGTTCTTTACTCTTCCCAGACGTGTCCACGGCATAAATGAGATAACCCGTGTGGCCACGTTCCAATAACTGAGTCATCTTGATCGCTGAAATCAACGGAATCTTCGCACGAGAACCGTTGCCATAGAAAGTCCACTGACTGCCCAACTCAGGTCTGAACTTCACTATCCTCTGTCGGCAATCTACCACTGTCTGATATCTGTTCAGAACATCAATACCCAAGATGCAGTCGAAGTCTGACATACCCAGCACAATCAAGTCTGTTCTCAATTCGTTGCCCTCAAAATAAATGAGGCAGTCTGCCATAAACTGATCAGCAACAACATTTCTTCCAGTGGGTGTCGAGACAAGGAGAGGCGTGGGTAAAGAAGACGTGCGCATATGGTGTCTTTCCACAAAACCCACCGATACAAAAGAATGGGAGGCACCTGTATCGATCAAAATAAAAGCAGGGTACGTAAATAAATGACACGTACCGGCAATCACCTCCTCTGGGGCTGCCTGGGCCTGCTCCCTGGTCAGTGCATACACCTGCCCCTGGGGTGGTCCTACTGTCTGACCTCCCGATGGTCGAGGCCCAAACTGCTGCCTCTGCTGCACTGTCCGATCATCAAATCTCGGCCTGTTGCCCTGATACTCTGACTGTCCTCCCCGTGTGGGGCAATACCGAGCAATGTGGCCCATCTTGCCACAGACATAACATGCAGGACACTTGTTTGAAGAATGTGGCCCTCCACAATTATTGCACCTCGGCTCTCCCGGCCTATCCCCTTGTGAAGATCCTCTATTGGCCGTCCAATTGCCCTTCTTGCCATCCTGCTTCTGACCAAAGTGTTTCTTTCCACCATACCGTGAAGATGAAGAGGCACCACGGGGTTTAAATGGCTCACCCCGAGGCCTCAAGTTGTCACTAGTCTGCCTCTGTTGCGGTACCGGTGGTGGCATAGCGTAAGCTCCCACTCCTAGCTCAGCAAGCTCCGCTCTTGTAAGAGCGTCATCAAAAGAGGTTGGGTTATTAGTGATAACCCGGTCATAGAGCTCCGGTCGCAATCCCTTCATAAAGTTTCTCATCTTAGCGTGTCCACTGGTGGCAATGTGGGGGACGTACCTCAGCAATGAAGAGTACCGTGTGGCATAGTCTGCCACTGTCATGTTCCCCTGCCTCAGACTTGTGAACTCGTCCTCCTTCGTCTGTCTTGCTGCTGCGGAGAAGTACCGGTTCAAAAACCTCGTCCTGAAGAGTGTCCAATCAATCACAGCACCCAGTGCTCTCATCTCCATTACTGTGCTCCTCCACCACATCAGAGGTTTCTTGGCTAATTGAAACTCCGCCAGCCTCAGCCAAGCTGTCACAGCACAGGGAGCCGACACAAAGATCTGCTCCAGTCTTTCCAACCACTCTTCAGCCTCCTCCCCAGACTCTGTCCCCTTAAACCGGGGCGGATGATAAGATAGAAACTGTGTCAAGCTAATCTCACCCGGTAGCAGTAACTGAACCACTGGTTCCATTCCCACAGCCGGTGGAGGTAGAGGGTTTGTCTGTCCAATACTAGCATTCATGCTCCCCATATCACCGACTTCCTCATTAGCAGCCATGCTGTAACACAAATGTTAACAACAATCCAAAGCAATATATATCATGTCGTTAGATAACAGGAGTGATATAAGCATGTTAGTATAACAGGATATACATCAATATGCACCACATGCATAAACATGCTTCAAATGTAAGCACCTAGCCAAACATGCTAAGGCTACCCTTCACTCGTTCCCTTGTTCTCTAACCACTGCTCTGATACCACTAATGTAAGGACCCTAATCCTTAAGTGCGGAAACAAGGCATAATAGAGCTAATATAATGATCAGAGTGAGAAAAGAACATGTTGAGTCTATGAGCTTAAGCATTTCATGCCATAATAATAAGGACTTCCAAAAAGAATGGATTAATTACATTCCTCATCAATGAATGCTATCAACTAGTTTTACACTACTCCTAGAGTAGACACTAGACAAAATAATCCTGTCCTTTAATCCTCAAAAGAATGCTTCACAAGCTCACCACCTCAACCCGTTCAAAGCTCGCTATCATGCCAAAAAGGTACCTACAAGGACAACCCCCAAACATGAGCAATAATAATCATTCATATTCAACACAATATGAAGATAAAGCGTAAATGCATAATCAATATAAAACACTTCCTGTTTTCCCATGCATTTCAAACGCTTCCCGTTTGGTTGTCCCTGTACCATAACTCATGAGTATAATCAACAGATTATTTTTAATGGCCAAAACATGTCATGACATCATATACCATCTCAACAGTACCAAATATTGGTCACCATTCCCTAGTCTGTCCATCACAGTGTATTTTAATGCCCCTCGCTTTTTTTCATATGGGCGGCATAGGATAACCTCGCTGCAATGGACATGCGGCGCTCCCACCCCTCGCTTCACAGAGAGCGGCAAATACCCTTTCCTCGCCCCATATGACAACCACGCTCAAATGTGACATGCGGCGCTCCCACCCCTCGCTTCACATTTAGCGGAACCAAAACAAAAAGCGGCAAGCATTAAAATCATCAAAGGATGACCACGACTCATGGGATGTGCATCCAATAACCATAATATGCATCTATCATCAATATGCATCGATTACCATGTATATGCATCCACAATGCAATACCACATATGGCATAAATCAACATGTATATGCATCCACAATGCAATACCACATATATACCCGCATCCACAATGCATAATCAATGAGTATATAAAATACATGTTACCGTTGGGTGCCCGTACGTCCACTACGTACCTTTCCAACAGTGGAATTGGTCCGGCTTCAATTCCTCGGTTGTGTTGCTACCTGGGATGGGTCTACACAATCACACAACCCCATATTAGAAGCCAAATAATAGCCAAATACCAAAAATTTGACAAAATAAACCATTTTCCAAAATTCCACAGGCAACGATCGATCGCTTCCCATAGGCGATCGATCGCCTCAAAATTTACACAGCGGCGATCGGTCGCCCCAAACATGGCGATCGATCGCCATTCCTTTGAAAAACCTACTGCCTCTCGGCGATCGGTCGCCTCATAACAGGCGATCGATCGCCTAACCCGTAATTTTGGTACTGCCTTGCGGCGATCGATCGCCCCATTTCAGGCGGTCGATCGCCTCGCACAGACTCGCGATTTTTCACCATTTTTGCATACCAAAACCTTCCAATCCATCCCAATACTCAAACCAACCCACCAACAACATAAATATCAACTTGAACCACCAAAACATACTTCAAAACAAGTATAAATCCAACCTTTAAACAAACCCACAACAACCCAACAAAACCCATTTAAAAACCATTCAAAATCAAACCAAACTCAAACAAAACCTTACAAAATTAAAGCATGAGGTACCCATACCTCATGGGGATCTCAAATCACCCAATATGCTCCACAAATCAAGATTTTTGAAAGGTTTCTCCTCAACCCTAGGCTTGAGCTCGAAAATGGAAGAAGGGAAAGGGTTTGTGGGTTTTGATTTGGTAAAGTGAAAGTGATTTGGTAAAGTGGGGTTGGGGATAAAAGGGGATTGGGTTAATTTAATTAAAAGCATACCAAAATAATTCCATGGTGTATAAAACACCCCAATATGATATTTTTCAAAGCATTTACTCATAATGCACCAAATATCAATTAAATACATGATTTCTAATCAATTGCTACCAATGGCAAATAAATCATGCTTCCAATAATATTTACCCGACATGCACCACATGCACCCTGAAATGCAACCCCGGGTCATCCTATCCACATGACCATGCATTTCCATAATGTAAATAAATTCCAACACATAATTAATTACTACCATAATTAATCATATAAACACAATTAAAGCCAAATAGCAATTAACCATTTCGGGGATGTCACATCAGCAATCCCACTTATACATCAATAAGAGTCATTCAAAGTTCAACATGAAGCGTTTCTCCTAAGCTAAGCAATACATCGCAAATCGAAACGTGCGTGTGTGCTATTGTCAAACACGAGTTATATACATATCTTTTAAGATCAAAATGTGCCATAAAAACTCAGAGTCAAGATTACTTCTGATTACTCTACAAATTTACTATCCAGCACTTACTAATGTAATTAGTCCCTAGACTTGGATCAGAAGGTCTTTAAAAGCTTATAGTGTTAGGCCTTTTGGTGTCCGCTCCAAAGAAAAGGTAGGATAAATGCAAAGAAGAGAGTATAATAGAATCAATTCAAAAGTTTGTTCGCACAATATTGAGCTTCTTTTCATCTTTTTCTAGCCTTGGCCATTTTGGGTCTTATTTGAAGGTTTTCAATTTTTTTTTTCAAGGCTTTTCTCTACATCTTTTCTTATTGCTCATTCTTTTGTTCAATCTACATATACAATTTAGTGCAATGAATGAGATTCATTATACTCCCTTAGGGACGGATAATTTTTTTTTCTTTAGGCTCAATCCAAGGTGGGTATAATAAGTCGTGGAGATTTGTTCACGCGACATGTTAATCTTATGGGGCTTTGTAGGATTTGTCTTGCCAGTTAGAACAATTGTTTATGAACAAGATTGGTTGGTTGAGGTACTATGTTCATATGAAAATGTCACCAGACTTTGATTGGCCCACTCACACAGGCAATCACTTAGCTCTGTGATAGCGAGCAGGATGAGACCTGAAAGATCATGCATGATAGGATCCCTTTATGTTTAGGAGAGCGAGGAAGGTCGTGATGATATTATAGTCGCCTTAGCATAAGAGGCTAAGATGAGATCTAATTAGATCAAATACGGAGTATGTCCAACCTTCATAAAAGTCTGTTTATAGCCTGTGTGAATTGCTGGTAGATGGTATCTCACAATGCGCAGGTCATGAGTTTTTGTAGACATTGGACTCAGTAAGTACGACCACTGAAGTGGAGTGACAGAATGGATTCCTGTTTCGTCACTGTGTGAGCGCTTTATTTCGTTTTTATATACCCTTTGGAACTCTGGACCATGTCATGAGGTGTAAGCTTGATGATTTTACTTTAGCATGTATCCAATGGCCATGTTTGATGCGGTCTGTCGGAGCATGTCTGGGAAAGCTGTCAAGACCAAGCTGATTGACATGAGTGGCCGAGGAAGAACCAAGTTGGTAACACATCTTTTTGTTCTCTGGCTCATAGGCCGGCCGGCTAAGTTGAAATTTGTTTTTGACATAGTCATCAGCATAGATACATAATTGAGAAAGTCAAGCATGCTCTATTATTGTATGAGGAATCAGAAATGCTTGGTCTGATGCGACCACACTAGTTTGGGGCATATGCGAGTTTCTGAGTTGTAGAATTATGCTAGTTTGGTGATGACCTAATATAATTCTCTTCACCATTCCTTCTCGCTTGGTCGCACGCTTTATTCCCTGTATGAGAGAGGGCGAGGTGAAATGAGAACGATTGAGAAATGATTTTGATATTGATTCAAATATGTATGAGTGGGAGATGTAGATGTATATGGGTTGGACTTATGACTCAAGGCCCTATACATCCATTGGGCTGAGCTTGTGGTCCAATGCCCAGTAGACATCCATATTAGGCACAATGTCAAACCCTGGCCGTCAACCCAAGTAAGGCTAGTATGACTAGGGTTAGGGCTTGAGCCTAATATGAGTTTTCCCTCTCCTATTCAAAACACACCAAATACAAGATACGCTCTCGTTCTTATAAAACGTTTCGTCCCTCTTAGAGAATCATCAACAACTCCAAGAGCTTAAGGTGTGCAATTAGAGTAGATTACTCTAGTAGTAATCTACAAAGCCAACGAGAGACTATTCAATGATCGAGGCTAGTAGACGAGCACAAAGATCTGGGATTATCTTCCGCTGCAGTCAGGTATGTTGAATACAGACTATTTATTATATTAAATTCCAAGAATATCCTAATATTATCCAAGATTTTCTGCTAATTTGATTACACCCATCATTAAAAGGAAGCATTTCCACATCACAACATTACTCGGATTAAACCATTACATATTATGATTTTTTTTACATCTTTAATTTTGTTTTGCATTTCATAAAATTCAACATAACTAAAGTGATTGGTTTGAGATGGAACTCCATAATCTGCAGTAATGTAGGATGGTAGAAACGAGACCAACAAAACAGAAAACCAAGGGGCTTATGATTGAAAGCTATCCTCCAATTTGGGACAGCAGAAATAAGTATAATAGAGGTATAATATTAATACAGAACCCAAAGTGTAATAAATAATACAAAAGCTGGTCTCAAAATTGCATAGTAGACATTTTCTCGTCCACTGACACTCTAATGTGGTAGTGTGCTAAAAAAAAGTCTGTAGTTGACCTCTGATAAGTGCAAAATTGCATTTATATTTTATTCTCTTTTCTTATACTTATATTTTGGTATTAGAGCAGAATTACGTCTTTTGTTGTCGTTTATGATATTTTGTAGGAATCCAAAGAATTAAACATTTTATCACTAAAAGATGATCAAAAGTGCATAAATATAAAAAGGACTCGACAACACACAATAGGTAATATTTTGGAGATACAATATCAGATTTCACGTGAAGATATTATCATGGGATTGAGGAAGATATCATTATAAGAAAAGAAAATATTATTTTATTGACATATTATATTATATTATAATATAATATAATATAATATATATACACATACGAGACGTGAACTAGAAAGAAAGCTAAGGAAAGAGAAGGAGGGACCAATCAAGAAAGAGACGGACGCAAGCGAGATATTGGAGAGGATTTTCATTGACAAAAGACGTACAGGAAAGAGCAATTCACGTACAGGAACAAAAAAAGAGCAATATACGTGAAGAGATTGGATTGGAGAGAGAGGAGCAGTACACGTTTCAGATATCATCAAATAAAGAGCAATATTCACGTAAGATTTAAGGGGAGCAAAGGGGACACAAGCGGGAGATTTGACGCACGTAAAAAGACGAGAGCAAAAGGGGGCAGCAGAATTTACGTAAAAAAAGAGAGGCAGTAGCCGAGAGTGAACCAAGAAGGGGAGGAGATCAATTCGAGGCGGCGCTTACGACGAAGGGTAGAGATTTTGACAACGGAGAAGACGACGATGACAACCGGAGATGGAGGGCCATCTTCATATTCGTTTGATTATCTCTTCCTTTATGTTTATGATGATTAAGAACATGTCTATGTGTTTATTTAATGTATTCATGAAAATTTATTATTCTAGAGTTATTGACTTGAAACTACGTCATTGATTATTGATTGAATATATTTTGGTTTTTCGTTTGGTTTATTTGTGATTCCTGATTTGAATGTGTTTCAATTAACTGATCATTAGTTGAATCGTCATATTTATTTAGAAACTATCACTCGAGAGATGGGGTTTTGAATAGGGCCGTAGGAATTTACATCGTTGGAAGTTTATATAGTCGATAGACATATAACTCCAACGAAGCCATAGAACGAATCTAGCGCTATTGAAATTATTTAATAATTTATCTTAGGTGGACACATCAAATGATTGTTGAATGATTATTTCTATTAACACTCGAGAGAGGTAATAGAATAACATAGGATTCGTGGTTAATAAATTAGAAGAACACACATAGTGGATAGTTGAGTTAAGTCGAACCTCTAGAATCCGTTCTCATTGATTTTCTCCACTTAAATTCTTCATATTGCTATTTTATTTTATTTTAGTAGATTAATTTAATAATTATGCTATTGATTGTCTAAATAAAGTTGAGACTATTCTAATTATAGTACTTGGTATAACTTAATTTTCAATCCCTATGTGTTCTACATCCGTACTTTCAAATTCCTATACTAAAGCTTGACACCGTACACTTGTGGTACGTTTTACACTCATCAAGTTTTTGGCTCTGTTGCCGGGGATTGATATAATTTTGTTTACTGATACTGTTACAAAGTAGCCTTGATTTTAATTTAGAATTTTAATTTTTTTGTTTTGTTTTAATTTTATTTTTATGATGTTTTTCTTGTGAGGTACTTGGAGATGTTTCATAAGCAAGTTTCCACAAGCTTTGCCCAACAACCGTATGAACCATCCCATGCTTATAAATTTTTTAGGGACGTTGTTGGAGCGACGAGCGTTAATTGTCATCATCTTGCCAAGCTTGAGGGCATTCATAACAAAGACCCATATGTAGTGTCATATGATACGTACTATGGGAGGAAGCCGCTATTTGATGGTTGCTTCACATAGTCTGGCTGACGATTTTAAACAAAGCGCTTCTTGGGAGGCAACCCAAGTGCTATATCCTTTTTAGTTAAGTAACGAACGCATGCTTAGAATCACTAGCCCATGATGAAACCTAATTGAGGACATGCATGTTTTTGAACTTAGGTGAGTTGTTAACTTTGGAACACTTTGAACTCTAATACAAATTTTACTTTGACATAGTAGTTGAATATATTGAGCACGATATTGTCATGACTTGTGAAGTGTGCATAGCGTAGTGAAGATTGTGTGAACTATGTGATAGTCTTAAGAAGTCTCTAATACATGCTAGAACTTAACTACATGCTCTTTGAGGCGTATGTCTAGACTACTTGCAAACATGAAAGTGATATAGGCAATCTTAGAAGCGTTTGAGCATTTCAAGCCTACCATGTAAAGAAAATCAATCACTTGTACCCTTTTTTTAGCCTTAATGCAAAATAATGAGCATACAAACAACCCATATTCGACATTCGTTGACTAGCTTATCATCATTCCCTAATAAGCCTAAATATGATTCTATACATACCTTTGAAGGGAGTATGATGTGTTTCATTCACATGCACATATGTTATCAATGATTCATATATGTTTTGTGAGCTTTATTGTCAAAAGAAATGAAATGCATGAAAGAAAAGGGATGCCTTGAGAAAATAAATAAAAATATGACTCCAAGGGGAGCCAAGGCACAAAAGAAGAAAATTGTTAAAATAAATCTTGCAAAAATATACAAGGTGTGAAAAAGAACAAAGTTGAACAATTCATGCAAGAAGAGAAGCTTTTAGTATGCATATCATCATATTCTCTTGTTTGATATATCTTTTTCCTTTCTTTCATAAGCCAATATTGTAAGGACCCCCGAGTCCTTAACCCGTTATTAGTGTATTAATCCATACCATTAGTGCATGTAATCATAATATCACGGGGAAAAGCCATGTGCAAGTGCAACACCATATGCTATCCAGAAAATTTCTTGCATTCTATCCGCATAATATTCAAATTCCCCAACCAAATTATTTATATAACATGCACCATTATAATACACTAACATGCTCTCAGTTCATTTGGCAATTCCATATTTAATTGCATGCAAACCATGAATGACCGGAGAAAAGCCGTAGCCCATTTATACATGCCATATACACGTAAAATGTACTCACATTAGAGTACCACAATGAATAAGCGTGTATCCAATGTATAAAAGCACTCTACCGAATACCGTTACTGGCACTTCAATCCTGGAAGTACCTCCCAAGCACAACTCGACCTCAACTCTGGATCTATGCACTTATTCAACCAGCTCCGGTACCTTGATCCGGGAAGTACCTCTAATCGACAGTCCGAGCTCAACTCCAAGCTGCTGCTACACCTGTATCACCTGTCCCAACAGAGACAGCCCCCACACGGGGTGAGCATACCAATACCGCCAATCCAATAATCATAACATTACAATTCAAATACAGAATGTAAATGCCATAATTTAAATGATACTCCCTGGATGGTAACACCCTCATCCAGAATCCCCTGTATTGTCCATGTTCTCAAAATAACCAAACTCATCAAATTCCCAAAGCCAGTTAATCGTCACATAGATTAACTAATACCGTTCTATACCTCCACAAATACATCATGATTCATTAAAAATCATCTTTTTTCAAAAACTCTCTCTCCAACATCAAATCCCCATACAGGCCCCAACATAAGGCATCCCGGACTCCAAGTCCCACTAAAGACCCAACTCAAAGGTTTTCCACCAAAATGAGAATACAATCTCAACCTTTGGATCCAACGGTTCCAACTGCCCGATTTAACAACCTCGGGAGACCCAAAATCGCAATTAATTCCTAATTGCCACAATTAAAAATCCATCAAGGATTAATACCACACTGGGATTAACACCATTAATCCCCGGACATCACAAATACTTAGGTCAAGCTACAAGCTAATAAAGACCTACTTGATTTGTGTTTGAAAAGTGGCAAAGATAGTGGAGAGGAGTGTGCAAGTGAGCTTATACTTGTGTTGGTGTATGACTTGAACTATTGTGAGTTTAAATTAATTGGATCTATAACTTGTACATGACACTTGTTTATGACCACACACGCACGTTCACTGCTTTGTTGAGTATGAAATGTTTATGGATTGAACTTGTTCCACTGTTAACTTTTCACCGCCTTTCATTACTACACATGTTTAAGATTGTCGAGGCATTAAAACGAGGACAAGTTAGTTTGTTATGATGCTATGAGCCAAAGCAAAAAGATTGTAATTTTGTCTGGTTCACTCGAGGTCGAGTAAAGTTTAAGTATGGGGGTATTTGATGTGACTAGAAATAGACACATCTATGGCGGTTAATTGTATACGATTTGGTATATTTTGATAGATAATTTGATACATATACTACCTAATCGTATAATGGTTTATATTAAACGAAAAGTAAAGCTAACAAGGGCGAATAAGGATCAAGAAATGCATTGAATTTGACAAGGGATCAAAGTAGACCAAGGAAAATGCATAAAAGTGGACAAAAGACCGAGATTGATCGCCAATGAGAAGTCCCGATCAATCGTCAAAGAAAGAAAACAAGTCAACAAAATTTATGTCTTCGCGATCGATCGGCATTTTCTCCCGATCGTTCGCCAGCAGTGTTTTGGAAAGTTTGGAGACTTGATTTCTTTCCTTCCTACATGGGCTCTAACCTACCACATCAGCCTCCACACCTCTATATACTCGAAATATCAGCCTCATAGACAATAATTCAGACTTTAGAACATAGTTTAGACTTAGAATAAAAAAATTTACTTTGAAGTTTTGAAGACGGATTGAAGAATCGACACAAAGGCGGGATTACCTCGACGCGTGGCGACTATTCTAGTTTGTCTTAGTTTTTGTTTATGCTTTACATACATTATTTTGTAATTTTTGCATTGGTTATGAGTAGCTAAACTCATCACCATTGGGATTTAATTTATTCAAGAGATTGTTGTTTTGAATTGGTGAGTTTTATTAAATATCATAAGTTTTTCTTTTATTCATGCCATGATTGCGTTGTTGATTGTTAGATTATCTACCTAATAATTTTTCATACAATCTAATGCTATGTTTGATATCAAATCTGTAATTGTTCGATTAATTGAATTTGCGAAGCAACTAGGATTGATAATTCTCTGCTGTTGAGGTTATTAAATTCCTAGGGAAAACTTGTGACTAGATTAAACATAAACTGTTGTTGTTTATGTTGTTTAGCTTTACCAATCCTACTTGTTCATATGCTATCGTTAGTTTAAACATTAACTGTTGTTGCTATGATTGATTAATCGATAAGGGTTAAATTTGGATGATGTTTTCGATTTAACTAAACTTAAGGTAGGATATGATGAAATCTTCAATGGTGAATATGCATGCATAAAAATTACATATGTGAGAAAATCTATGAATGAATAAACGAATTCAAATGGTAGCTTCGATCGAAACCAAGAATTCTCTTTAATTAATTTATTCCTATTTTATTTTAATCTTGCATCCTACATAATTTTTAAATAATTACTACTATCAAAACCCCCCTATTTTGATACTTTTTAGCACAAAGATATTCACTTCCCTGTGGGATCGATCCCTACTTACACTGCTACATTAATTTGTTGTTAACTGAGAAGGATTAATTGGGGTACACGATAAGCGCTACCAGATGCCGTTACTAAAAATAAAAGGAATCGAAATGACTATTTAGAATGCACATGGTACAAACTGTAGGCAGCAGTCAAAAGTTTCTTCTCCTCAAAAAGATATTGGAAGCTTTGATTGTGCCATCATTTATCTGTCTAAACTAATCACAGATATTTTTGCTTTCTATCAGTACGTAGAATTTTTAAATTCTTCTCTTTTTAATTCTCAACCATTGCCAAGAATCTCTTGGCATATTCAAACGTTTCTAGCCGATTAGATAAGAGGTATACCAATCCATAGCGCAAATAAAATGAGAAAATGTCTTGTGATGCGCTATCACATTCATAGGTTCGCAGATGTCTAGTGGGATAACTGAGGGGTTGACTTTAGCAAGTTTGCCTATAATGTTGAATAACAGAATCAGAAACTATATTAAAATATCGTATAAAACACAATCAACGGATAATTTAAACATAAATAATCCTTTATTTCTGAAACCAAACGACAAAAGTCTTTGCCATGAAAAATAGACAAATTGTTTGCTCAAATAGAACTGAAAAAATCAAGTCCTAATAAAAAAATTAACTAAGAGTAAATTACATCAAATGCTAAGTAACGAGAAGGTACAAAACCAACTCCAAAAACGCTCTATGCACCATCTTCCATAGCAAAATAGTGGCTGCATACTAGCACTTGATAGTACTCTATAAATACTACTCGATCCTTCGTCACATGCTTTGTTGCTCCTTTATCTACAATCCACCAAGGAGAGAATTAGCAACAAAAGTATTTATTTCGTACTATCAAAAGCACTAGAAGAGTAAGAAATGTGTTACCTTCTTTGACTTAGTGCAATCATGAGCAAAGTGACTCATCTTGTCACAATTGTAACACTTTACTTTGCTTATGTCCCTCTTTCCAACCCTTTTTCCTTGGTGACGCATTTTGGTCTTGCCACTCTGTGGGGCTAGGGCTTGATTCTTGTTATTTCCCTGTCCTGCAACCATTTGCTTGTTCCAACGTCCACCCTTTCCGGGCTTCACTGACTAGCATTTGCGACAAGAGCAGCCGTTTGTGCACGTTTAGATTCTCTTTGGTCAGCCTCAAGTTTTAAATGACCAGCGATACTAGCAAATATTTTAATCTGCTCGTTATGGGTCAAAACAAGCTTACAATCCCCAGGTCTGCTCAGGTAGCGACCTAAGGACTAAGACTTGTTGTTCATCTGTGAGCTCAGTTTCAGCATTCTGAAGCTCTTGAATCATATCCTTAATCACATCAAGATGTTGGTTCATCGAGTGCCTAGGATAAAGTACATTGATTAAATTTGAGGGTGACATCCCTCAGTATGGTAGCCGAAGTGCTACCGTACATGACCTTCAGAACATCCAATAGCTCTTTAGCCGTGGGATGTTTCTCAAACTCTCTGATCAGATTATCGTGCATGCAGCTTAGCATAGTAAAGATCGCACTTTTATCCCGATCCACGCATTTATTGTAGCGTCAATATCGCGACGATATTGGGCAGTCGACCCATTTTTCGGCTCAGCTGGTTTAGGCATATCATTTGTGAGATGATCAAGCAACTTTTATTTGTGAAGTAAAAACTGAATTTTTCTATGCCACACTACATAGTTTTGGCCATCAAGTTTGCCACTCCCATAAGATCAGAGAAAGCTGTTTGGATTTCCATCACTGTTTGCACAATCACATAAGGTACTTGTTCAACAGTGATTTTATTTCAGATCCAAGTAATTTCTATTATCTCTTTAATTCATTAGAATCGAAAATTTCGCACTCAGCTAGTAATCATCTCTCTCCGAATTAAAGATCCTAATAAAAAGTTACCAATCGTGAAATAAAATAAGTCCATGATATCATGCATGAGATAACAACTTCAATTCATAACAATTATCATAAATTGCATGTCAAAATAAATGCAATATATGTGACATAATAATCAATTTATAAATTCATGAATCTCAAATAATAATGTCTTTAAATTGCATACTTAAATAAATGTAATATATCTTATGTGACATCAAATTATAAATTCATAAATATATAAGTGTAATAAATCAAGTATGACAATCTAGTAAACTGCATAATCAAACAACATAACCTGCATAATCATATATCATGTGATATTCTTAAGCTATAATAATTTTTCAATTAAATATGTGAACTAAAAATTATTCTAAGCTCAAGAAAAATAAATACACAATTTATTAAGTCATTTTAGTGTCCAAACATATTTCGTAAAATGACTACTTGAAAACACGTTATCATATTGTGTTTAGCTACACAGTTACATTTAGAAATATAATGACCCATTAAAATTCCACTAGGACCTAAATTCAAATGTCCAACATTTTATTTAAATAGATCCATTGGTCATTAAAATTAACATGAACCAAACATAACCAAGTCATGGGTTCATTAAAGTCAATTAATTATAGTTCCAGCTCACATAATTGTCACCTCGGCTATCTTTTAGTTAATATATTATCTTTAATGTTAAAAAAAGAAGAAGCCCATACCGTAATTCACCACTCCAGAAAAATGGTTTTTGTTCGGACCATTAAAAATAGAGCCCATTTCATAAACCAATACGTGCCAAAAAAAATTCTAAATTCCAGAACGAGTCCAATTCTCGGCTCATAAAAACGAGCCCAACATCTCAAATCATAAACAGGCTCATAATCCTTTTAATATTATTATTTCGAGTTGTTCAGATTTCCTCTCACAAAAACCGCCGTCTCTCTCGTTTACAAAAAAAAATCTCTTCGCCCATTTAGGGTTTCTTACGCCGCCACCGCCGCCGCAGCGTCACTCTCGGAACGAGTCATCGTCGTCGCACGCCATGAACAAAGCAGCGTGGCCGCAAATCGATGTTTGCGCAATCTCAGTCGCGAATGTACGAATGTACTGAGCCATCGCCACGACCATCGTTCATGGACTTGCACCGTTCTCAGGTGACGTCCGATAAGGTTCGATGGCTACACTCGTTTTTCCTTTTTTACAGATTAAAAAATTCTCTTTTTTTGTTAGGAAAAATCGCAGGGAACAATGCGGTGCGTGCTAGGGCACGACGGCCTCACAAAGGGCCGCAGTTCACAGCTGTGGAAATTCGGACAAATCACGATTTTTGTTTAAAATGTGTCGCTGCCATATGGCTGCATCGGGCCTTGCCATGAGGAATCACCACCACCGGGTGAATTCTGTCGCGAGCTATGCATCGTCCTAGTCGGCAACATGACCGCCGTAGCCGTAGGAGTGCTTCGCACACTATTCAACGTCTCTTGTTAGGATTCTTCTGATAAGGGAATATATTTTTTTATTCAAAAATAAATTATGATCGTATTAACGTAAACAGTTTGTGGTGCGGCAAAAAAAAAAATTAATTTTTTTAGGTACTGCTTTTTCTGGCGAGATCAAGCTTTTATGACTATGATACCACTGTTGAAATTTAATACAACAAATAGTCGATATTCGATATATCTGACTGCAGCGAAATATAATCACATATCTTTGCGCTTGTATACTAGCCTCGATCGTTGAACAACCCTATGTTGGCTTTGTAGATACTAGAGTAATCTACTCTAATGGCAGACCTTAAGCCATGTCGTCGGTGATTCTCCAATAGGGACGAAACGTTTTATAAGAACGAGAGTGTATCTTGTATCCGGTGTGTTTTGAATAGGAGAGAGAAGACTTATAGTAGCCTTGAGGCACAAGGTTCTGTCGTACGTATCCAATCTTCTCGGTCATATTGTAGGGCCCAACCCTAACCCTACTTATTTAGTTTGACTTCTAGGGTTTGATATTGTACTTAATATAGATGTCTATTGGGCCTTGGGCCACAAGCCTAACCCAATGGATATATATTGGGTCTTGGACCATAACCCAACTCATATACATCTACAGATATGTTTTCGGTGTTATCACAAAATGCTTCCTACAAATAAATTTCAAATGTTTAATTGAAGATTGTGAGTTTTCTTGAATTCCATCTTAGAAAATATTTTCAATTGTAAATATCACATCATGTTAAGATAATCGATTATTTAATGTAAATAAATTATATGCATTCTAAAATTTTTGGTATTAGAATGGGAAAAAAGTAATAATAAAATTAATTTTGGCCAAGATTAAAAATGGAATTTAAATTGGCTAATTTTATATGAGTATACCCAAAATGTTCAGAGGTTGGGACCTACATGTTATATATAATTAACAGAATGTCGTCAGACCACTAGTCTTGCATTAATTGCAAGAACATTCAAACTAAGTTTATGAACCTTTGTTTCAAAGTGAGAACTAACATATAAATCGTAATCCGTGTCCTAAACGCAGGGAGTATTTTAAAAAATGAACAGCAAACTTCATTCGATTCCGATCAACGCATGCAAAGGGCAATCAAATTCCTTTTCATTTTCAGCAAACCCGTCTCAGGGACAAATCTAAGAAATTTATGGAGAAAGGCAAAAGTAGTTCTGAACCAGGAGCTAGCACTAAGCCATACCAGCCTTCACGGATAAAACAATCAGAAAATGAAAACATTACGAGTTAACATCAGGCATTTTGAGAGGAGAGCTGAGAAGAACATGATGCTGGCGAATATGGCACACACAACAGCTCTAAGAAATGTGCTACATCATTTCTGCCTTCCTCTTAAGGTTATGAGAAAGAGCAGTACTATTAGTACTATTATTCTGTCGATAGACTCCGCCCTCAAGTCAGCCCTAGAATTTAAGGGGCCCAAAAAGTTAATCGTTAAGCTTTGTGTTGTAAATGCCCAAAAAGTTAGAATTTATAACTAATCAATCATCCAAACATATATACATAGGGACCAAAAAACATCAGCCACTTTAAAATCCCTAAATAGGGCTAGAATTTTCCCCCTCATAGGCCACTCAACACAGAGGAGAAGAAACACAGAAACTTCATTAATGTGTAGATGCAGAGAAGCACCTCTCGGCTCTCTGGCTCTCCATATTCAGTGTGCAACGGTGGGTTGGCAAAATAAACACCAAACAAAGCAAAGACACATGCTAATATTTCATTTATTTCATATTTTTTCCATTGTTCTATTGCTCGTAATCTATTTTTCAAAGCATCGAACCTCTTCCCTTCTTCCGTGTGTGTGTGTGTGTGTGTGTGTGTATATATATATATATATATATAGTTACGAGTGCAAGATCTAATTATCAAACGATGGGGATGATTGATAGTTTTATGAGTGTCCTTCGTGGTTCGACTTGTCTTCCCTATTGTTACAGTAGGAATTATGTGTCTGTGTGGGTTGGGGAAGAATGGGGAAAAGAGCGTGGCTGATATTGGGCACGAGGACAATAACCTTCAAAGATAACTTTATAACTCAAAACTTGATATTATTATTAATGATTCAACTAGTATTTGTACAAAATCCTCAAAGGATAAACCCAAAACAAATCCTAAAAATTATAAATGAAACCAAATCCTAATAGATAAACCAAATCCTAATCTCAGTAAGGGATCTTTATCTCAATCTGTGTTGCGGTGTTTCCCATGTGTGAAATGTTTGTACACTTTATCATTGTTAATACTATGCTCGGATGAAGAATCCATGTTCGCAACATTGCCCACCCCTCGAGACTCGTGTGTTTGTCCTCAAATACCAAGCTGGGAAATCTGGTGGCAATGGAGGCAGCATATTCCCAGGAGGATTCCGCAGGTGAAAGTCCCAGTCCCACCCAATGAACGAGAACTTCTGTAAGCCCGTGGCGTACTCGGGTGTCAAAAATGGCCTGGGGAACCAGACAGAACGCTGTGTAGTCAATCGCTGGCAGTGATGGAGAGCTGGGACACTTCCCCGTGAATTTTTTTTAAAAGATAGACATGAAAGATCGGGTGTAGTCGTGCGGATGGAGGGAGGTCCAACTTGTAGGTTGTAGATATAATGCATTCCATAATTCGAAATGGCCCAAAGGAACGAGGGGTCAACTTCTTGTTGCGTTGCGTAGCTAGGCTCACTTGACGATATAACTGGAGACGTAAGCGCACCAAGTCACCCACCGAGAAATGTAACTCCCAATGAGAAGCATCATAGCGCAGTTTCATAGTGTTCTGGCATCTGTGAGATGGGTGGGGTTCGAAGGTCGTGCAGCATCCCACGGTCCTGGAGTTCCAAATCTACCGCGGCAAGCTTAGATAATCCGGGACAATAAACAATTATGCGTGGAGGGGGTCTGCTATAGACCACTTCGAATGAGGTAGCCCGCAAGGTTGAATGAAAAATCGTATTGTAGCAATATTCGGCCCAAAACAACCAATTCATCCAGCGCTTTGGGTGTTTACTCTTGAAGCACCTCAGATACATTTGAATGACTTTTTTAACAGCTTCCGTTTGACCGTCTGATTACGGGCGATAAGCTGAACTGAAACATAGCTTGGTGTTGCGTAAGAGAAAGAGTTCCTTCCAAAAGGAACTTGTAAGAGCGGTATCTCAATCACTAACGATCGACTCAGGAGACCGTGAAGCTTGACTACCCGCCCAAAGAAAACTCTTGCTACCGAGACAGTCGTATAGGGATGCGAGAGAGGCATAAAGTGGGCGAGAAACGGTCAACCACGACAAAGAGCACCGATTTCCTTTGAGAAGCGTGGAGTCAATAATGAAATCCATTGAGATATCGGCCTAGATTTGATGGGGAATAGAAAAAGGTTGCAGCAACCCCGCAGGCGCAGTGTATCCACCTTGTGGCGCTGGCAGGTGATGCAGGAAGTCACAAAGGATTTAATATCATGACGCATCTTTGGCCAAAAGAAATCTCAGGTGATGCAATAAAGTGTCTTTTGATATCCCTCATGAGAGGCGTCGTGAATCGTCCAAATAATATTGACAATCAGTGGAGAGTCTGTTAGAAGATAGATGCACTTTTGAAAGAAGAACGATGCCCTCGACAAAGGACCAAGGGCTCGAAGCATCTCCTTCTGCAGTTTGTTGAATAATTGCTAAATATGTGGCGAATTCTTGTGTTCCAGGCGGATTGCCTAAAGAACTTCATAGGTGGGCACTGAAATTGCATTTAATGACTGTATCTTCTTGCTGTCTAGATAGAGCGTCTGCCACCACATTCGATTTACCTGCCTTATATTCCACACTGAAATCATACCCCAAAAGCTTACTTATCCAGTGTTGTGGTGGTGATGTAGAAATGTGTTGTTCGAGAAGGAATTTCAAACTGTAATGGTTGGTCTTCACAATGAAGGAGTGGCCCCAAAAATATGGATGACAGTGTTGAACAGCTTTGGCGAGACCAATCAGCTCAATTCCATATGCCGCCAGATTACGGTGATGTTGAGACAGTGCCTAACTGTAGAAGGCGATTGGGCGGTCATCATGTTGAAGCACTGCTCCAATCCCTGAATCTGAGGCGTCACATTCGATGATAAAAGGAGTGGAGAAATCTGGCAAAGCTAACACAGGGGTGGATGTGAGGGCACTTTTGAGGGCCTCAAAGGCATGTGTTGCTCCCTCGGACCTGACGAAAGAATTCTTGCGAAGCAGGGAGGTGAGAGGCGCTGCCACACTTCCTTAATTTCTCGCGTACTTGCGATAATAGTCGGTTAACCCCAGGAATGCACGTAGGGCACGGGGAGTCATCGGTTGAGGCCATTTTGTGATTGCCACAATTTTATCCTCATCGACTGAGACACCTTGCAAGAGACTATGTTTCCTAAATAGGCAACCTTCGACTGTCCAAAAGAGCATTTGGACCGCTTCAGAAAGAGATGCTGATGTGCCATAATTTCAACACCAGCGAGAGGTACAATAAGTGAGCATCCCAAGTGCGGATATATATTAAAATGTCGTCGAAGAAAACCAACACAACTTTGCGCAAGTAACCCTCAAAGATGGAATTCATCAACGCTTGAAAGGTGGATGGTACGTTGGTCAAACCAAACAGCATGACGAGGAACTCAAAATTACCATGGTGTGTGTCCTGAAAGCCGTGAAAGGATGTTGTCTGTCTCCATAAAAATTTGGTGGTACCATGCACACAAATCCAATTTGGCGAAATACCGCGCCCCATGTAACTATCTAAAAGTTCGTCAATGACTAGGATTGAGAATTTGTCCTTCATGGTCTTGGCATTCAAGGATCTGTAATCCATGTAGAAAAGCCAAGAATTGTCGGATTTTTTGACCAATAAGACGAGTAACGAGAAAGGCGAATTGCTTTTTTCTGATAATGCCTTGGAATAGCATGGTAGCACAATGGTGTTCGATCTCATCCTTCTATGCATATGGATATCAATAAGGGCGCACCACCATGGGGTACGTCCCTTGTTCAAGAATAATACATTGGAAAAGAGAATGTGCTGGAGGCAGACCTTGCGGCTCGGAAAATAAATCCGAGTATTCGCCTAGCAGCAGTCACTGGTCCTTATTCGGAAGAAGATAGACGGGGCAGCTACACGTGGTAAATAAGGAGGATGGAATCCCAAACAATGTGAGTGAACTCCCCTGTCGTTGAAAGTGCATTCTCATTAGATTGAAGTCCCATTGGATTGTGCCCAACGTTCAAAGCCAATTGACGTCGAGTACCGCGCCAAATTCACCCAGTTTGATCAAATAGAAGTCCATCGAAAATTTGTCACCTCCGAGTTGCAGCGAAATATTTTGGCAACCCCTGAGCTTTGAGGGTGTGGCCATTCGCGACCAATACGTGAATCCCTGGGCGTTTTTGGCATTGGAGACCCATGGCTAGGGCTAGGGAAGCATTAATAAAACAGTGGGTACTCCTGGAATCGATAAGGACCCGTACGGTGGTGTTATTGATAGTACCAAGAAGTTGCATCATCTGGTTACGACCCACACCTGTAATAGCATGTAGAGAAACTTCGACATCATCTTCCGATGGGCAGTCGTAAATTCTCTTCCACGCCCTCGAGCCAAAATAATTTCTTGCATTGATGACGTGGTGTGTATTCATCGCCGCATTTAAAACACAAATTGTGACGACGTTTATCCTCCATTTCTAACTTATTAAGGTGGCGGATGAAGGGCTAGCGTGGGGCTGGGCGAGGTGCTGTGCGTGGAGAAGGTTCCGGACGGCGTTGCATATGCAAAACCTTCATAGAGGCGTGCAAGGCTCACCGCCCCTATTAGTATAGAGGGCTGGTGGATTGATACTCCAATTGCAATTAAGTTCTGTAAGCCGCTGAGAAAGAATTGCACTTCTTGGATCCGGTCAGGGTACCTGCCCTCGCTGCCAATTGTCCGAAACGACGTTGATAGTCGTCCACCGATCCTGTTTGGCGCAATTTAGCCAATTCTCCCAAGTGATTATAACTAAGAGGCAGGCCAAAACAGAGATGACAATGGTGCTTTTCCCATGTAAGGTTTGGAATATCGTTTTCCAGTTTGAAGAACCAAAGCTGTGCGTCCCCATCTAGATGAAATGTTGCCAACTCAATAAAATCGGGATACGGTGTGCGCTGATGGCGGAAAAAATGTTCACAGTGAGTCAACCAGCCCATGGTATCGGATTGCCCATCAAAGCACGGAAATTCCAGACGAAAAAATTTGGGTGCAAGGGAGTTGGAGTCGTCGTCGTTCCCGCGGGTACGATGTTCGCGATTACGCTAGTTTGATGATTCTGGAGGGTCCTGGCCCTTGTTTCCAGCGTTGGTGTTGCTTGTCGAGACCTGTAAGGAAAGCTCGTCGAGGCGTGAAATGATCGTGTCTTTATCTGCCTTATAGAGGGCCAGAAATTCAGACAATTGACGTTGGAGTGCTTGTATATCCGTCATAACTCCAGTCTTTGGTACCAATATGTTACAAGGGCATGATCGAGTTATGCGAAGATGGTGAGGATCGAGAGTTTTGTGAGTGCCTTTCGTGGTTCGACTTGTCTTCCTATTGTTACTGTAGGAATTACGTGTCTGTGTGGGTTTGGGGAAGAATGGGGAAAGAGCGTGGTTGATCTTGGGCACGAAGGCATTAACCTTCGGAGAGAACTTTAGAACTCAAAACTTGATATTTTAATGAATCAACTAGTTTTTATATAAACTAAAAATCCTCAAAGGATAAACCCAAAACCAATCCTAAAAATTATAAACGAAACCAAATCCTAATAGATAAACAAATCCTAATAAATAAACCAATCCTTCCAAATCCTAATAGATAAACCAAATCCTAATCTTATTAAGGGGTCTTTATCTTAATTTGCGTTGCGGTGTTTCCCATGTGTGAAACGCTTGTACACTTTATCATTGTTAATCCTACGCTAGGATGAAGAATCCATGTTCGCAACAATATATATATATATATATATATATATATATATATATATATATATATATATATATATATATATTCAAACCGACAAAGCTCATCAAATATTAGTTTAAATTAGCACCAAAGAGTAAGAATAGAATGCTTCGACATTAATAAATTTGTTCGTCAAAACAGCTTCGCCTTATCTTTTTGTAGGCTATCAGTCAAATGGTCCCACTGGCAGCTTCTGCACCTTTCTTTTCTTTTTGTTTTTCCCTCTTCTTCTTGTTTTTCAATGCATTCTTGCTCATTTCCCTAGGTTAAACAAACAGAGAATTAAGCAACAAATCAAAAGGCTTCACAAGATACAAAACGCCAAGCGGACTTACCCAGGAGGGGTTCCTCCAAACAGCTGCATCAAAGAAAATATTCAAAAGATCAGTTTTTAATTCAATGAGGGAAACAAAACTCTGTATGCATACGTTGTAATTATCAAATCTGAGAATTTGGGGGCATAAACAGGTCATATGCATGACTTTGGAGGACGGATAAACAAAATACAGTAGGTAGTTCAAAGTCAGTTGCAGTAATCAACAGTAGCTCAAAGTCGGCAACTACAACAATCATAAAAAAGGTCGTATTTTTTATTTAAAGACTAAAGCAAAGGAAACACGTTGTCTGCAGACTTGTAAATTCCCAAATGATATTAAAGGATAATTCCCACTGATATTTCCCACTGACCTGTAAAAATTTGTGCAGTAAGAGCACCTGGTTAGAAGTATGCAACTGGTTTCCAGCTCCCAGATTTTTTATGAGTTTATTCAGAAAACAATACTTCTCGAAGTGAAGGTGTGCGACTCAGAAACTAAGTAAATTGAATGAATCCAGAAAGGAATGGTTTCAGTGGTGGTAGAGTACAATATACATCCGGATAAAGGCAGTTTATTGATGATATACAAAACTTGTCAAGGGTGTACTGTACGCCAAAATGCAAGTCCAAGTCTACAGTGCTCGATTGGTGGAAATTGATAACTTGATTACTCCTGGCTTTCTATTGTGAGTCCAATCAAATGTGTCATTAATTTTATACAAAATATATATCATGCCTAACATCTGTATAAAACACTATATAGACAAATCTCCCGAGTTTTTATTATTTTCCCTGCTATTTCAGTAGGCTAAAACCTACGTAAGAGTAGACTCCAATAAATTCTGACTTCATTCCCCGAAAACTCTCAAGAAGCACAAAGAGAATCTTTATGGAATTCAATATTAGCTGTTGACTCGTTCCACAGTTTTAAATCCACGTAATTCCAAAGCCCAAACAACATCCACTTTTTTTTATCTCAACTCAATATGATCAACTGACAAAACCAGCTCGACTTTTCCTAAACTAATGAATAGCACAGTTTTCACTTCTAGAAGCTCGAGGAGGCTTTGGGCTTTATTTGTAGTCAAATTTAACAGAATCAATAGAATCCATAAACAAATAAATCTTCATAGTGACAACTTTGTCTTGCATAGGAGTTATCTACAGGTGGCAATTTTCACTAATAGCCTATAACCCAAGTAAAACCACCAGCAATAAATCTGTTAAGAGTGAACCCATTTAACTAAACGGTTGTTGTATGGGCATTTGGACCAACGTACTTATTTGATTTCAATAGGTCACCCAATCACCCATTCGATTTCAGTAATAATATTATATTATACAATACTCCATCTTCACCACCAGCAGCCCTGCACCCCAAAATAAGAAAGCCTCCACCTCATATGCACCCTCCGGTGTCAATTTACCCCTCTTTGTCCACATATATCGAATGTATGTGAGCTCACATGATTATAAATTTATCCAATGCGTTTACTAACAGCATGTATAAGGCGTGTGTGTTGTCTGTATACATATATATAGATGTAATTTGAGCATATGTACACGTATACACCAATTCAACCGTACGTGGAAAAACAAAATGTACATGAATGTACATATATGAATACTCCATATTAGCATTTATATGTATATGCATTGTATCAATACCTTATGTATGTTAAGTAATCTGTGTGTATAGTAGGCGGTGTGTACAATACTATATGTAGTCATGTGTTACCATATATACTGGATATGATATGCATATACCCCTACACGATAAGTACGTATGCCATATGCATATAATGTGCATATACATACAATGCACAGTACGATGTAGATCTATCATATGTTTATGTGCGTTGTATTCGTAAATGTATATTCATATGTATGTGCACCTACGTGCGCATGCATATACTGTGCTTGTGAAACGAATTAAAAGTTTAATATAAAATAGAAGAAGCTGAAACATGGATTTATGGATGTAGCCACCATTTTCTATCCATCCATAACAATCCCATTTACTGAATCGGTCTGAGTGGTTGGGACCTCTTGTCAACCTTTCTGTGATCTCCAGTCTGTTTGGTCTTTATTTGATTAGCAAGGTGATAAACTAATTTTTCCTAAAATTGACACAAACAGTACCTCCGCCTGAATGGCAGCCGCAGCTTTAGCATGAGGTGGGCAATAAGCAGCAGGCTTATGTACAGGAGGGTTGGCAGCAGAAGCAGAAGCACTTGAGGATGCCTGACCTGCTTTTGAACCTTGTCCTGAGAGCAGTCACATATCAATTCCCAGATGTTCCATTGAAAATGCAAAACAAGATGTAGTATCTTGTAGCATGAGTAAATGAAACACCTTGTTTTGTCGTGTCTTCCATTTTCAACGAGTCAAGAGCCTTCAAAGTTTCTGAAATATCACCAAACTTACCAGGTGACTCCGGTATCCAATCTGCCTGTTTTGATAGAGCACAGCATGTGAGATGACAAGGTATTTAATTCCAATGCAGAGCTATGAAAGGTACTTTACCTGGAACAGTTTGTCAAACATCCTCTTGAAATACGATGATCCATTGTGGTGAAAGATTTTGATGCTTCAACAAAACAATGTCAGTCAATAACGAATATATTTGGAGAAACCTATATTACAGATTTATTTTTAAAGTAAAATACATGTAAACAATACTCACAAAAACTATTACACCTGAAACTTTCAATATAATGTTTAATCCAACACAGATGAAGACAAAATCATCCCGAACACCGACATTTTTGAATGTGGCAACAACTCAGTGTTTGCTAGAGGAGTTGGTTTACTCAATTGGCCTGCAGTTTTAGTTGTACTCAATGCAGTAACATAACAAATAAAAATGTCAACTTTGACCGTTATGAATGGTTGAGGCATCACGCTAGAGTTTTTTCTTTTTTTGTCTATTTCATGACCGGTGAAATAAAATCAGGACATATATTAATCATTTCACATCTGAAAGTCATTAATTAAAATCAGGACATATATCAATCGAATCCAATGACTCATAAAAAAAATGCCAATTTTGCCAATGTATTTAACTAGCTTTACAGCACACATCCTTTATGATGTTTTTAACCAAAGATTTTTTTTCAAGAAACTTGTATCTAGCTACTAAAACATGTGAAGGAATAGAGGGAAAATAGCAAAACTAGAACCATACCCATTGTCAACCTGTAGCCTTGGAGCTGTCGTGGCAGTCATAAAAAACCGTCCATCTGGAGACCATTCACTCGTCACTGATAATTCAGCTTTTGTAGTTCCCAACCTCTTCTTTTCCAAATAGTCCCAGAAAGCCTGAGCAGGAAATCGAAATTGACTTGAGCATAAAACAAAGGAAACAGTATATGTAATGGAACAAGTAAAACTTAAATAGAAAGATTTAAAAACGAAGCATTTAAAACAACTGAATAGTTTCATTGAAAACTAAAAGTTACAAAAACATACTGTTGTAGCTAAAATTTGCAATTTGGCAAGTAGGCAAGAACCTAAAAAGAGCATCACATAAGGCTGAGTATTGGGTGCACAATGTGTTGTGAAGCCCTCCAACATGACGAACAATGTTTTGTGTTCACGACCAAATCATACAACCATTGTTTAATAGAAACTTTTCTGTGGTTCAAATAAACCCTGTCAATGATTTAACTCATACTTAGTGTCAATAAATCTCAATAAATCAGTCTAAATTAGAGAAGATTTATTGATAACTTTTATAATATTTGATTTGTATAAATTAGGAAAGATAAGATTGTTAGCCAAATTAAGTGAGATTGTGATATTGTTTGTTTTCTATTTAATCTGTACAATTGTATCATTTTTTTTATAAGGAATAAATTTATTCACTTCTCATTCCTGTGTTTGCTCATTATGGCTGCTACTCTAATTCACATACACAAAGTTCACATGGTATCAGAGTTGTAGGTGTTATTCATCCTATACCTCTGTTTTCCAGTCGATCAATATTTCCAATTGCTCCATTTTTTTTTCCGTTGTGCTACAAGCTTTATCGTAATTTTTCCCGCTGTGCACTATCGCGATTGGTTGGGTTGTAAATTAATCCATCTTGAATTTCATTTCTGCGTCTCTCACTGTTTCGTGCATCAATTGGGTCCCTCTTTCATCAGAACTCGTGAATTTCAAAATAGCTATGGTAGGTGCAACCTCCACAGGGACTAGATCGGCTATCAGCGGCAGTGAGACACCATCTTCAGATCGTGGAATTTCTTCTAATTCACATCTGCCCCTTAACGATAATTCAATCCATTTTACAGTCCATAAATTCAATGGCAAGAATTATCTTGAACAGGCTCAATCCATGCGATTGATGCTTGATGGGAAAGGAAAATTGGGATATGTGAATGGTGAAACCAAGTCACCTAAATCTAGCGATCCGACGTACAAACATGGCGATCGGAAAACTCACTTGTAACGGCCTGGCTCATCAACTCAATGAATCCCGAAATTGGGAAGCCATTCATGTTTCTTCCCACAGCCCGTGACGTATGGGAAGCAATTCGAGAAACCTATTCAGACATGGAGAACCATTCTCAATTGTTTGAACTAAACAATCGCATGTGGCGTCTTCTACAGGGTTATCGCAATGTCACTACTTATTACAATGAAACGTTGACTGTATGGCAGGAACTTGATTTATTTGAAGAGGAAGAATGGGAGAATGCCAATGACAGTATCCGGTACAAGAAGAAAAACGACAGAAGCAGGGTATTTGTGTTTCTCGCTGGATTAAATAAAGACCTTGATGATGTACGAGGAAGGTCACTTGGGAGAAACCCGTTACCATCCATTCGAGAAGTATTCTCAGAAGTACGTCGAGAGGAAGCCCGACAGCAAGTGATGTTGCAAGGATATGAAGGAAAGGAGACCATCGACAGTGAGGGATCTGCCCTCATCTCAAAAAGGGTTAATTTTGATGGAGAGAGGCCAAAAATCTGGTGTGAAACATGTAATAAACCTTAGCATACTGAGAAAACATGCTGGAAAATTCATGGGAAGCCTGAAAACCATAAAAAGAAACCTGGCAGCAACTCCAAAAATGGTAGTGGTGGTGTTCGGGTATTTCAAACAAGTAGTAACACTTCTGGACAGCAACCATCTTCCTCAGAATCCATTCCTTTCACAAAGGATCAACTAGAACTTCTGTGCAAAATGTTTAAACCTCACTCAGATGGAAATACCAACCCTTCGTGCTCTGTTGCCCAGACAGGTATCACACCTATTGCATCTATTGCACGCACACATACTATTGGTTCCTGGATATTAGATTCGGGAGCCACAGACCATATGACAGGTGTATCGCAGTCTTTTTCTTCCTCCATTGCCGGCAAAGGAACTGTTTGTGTCTCTGCTTCCCTTGTCCTTAAAGATGTTTTACATGTTCCCCATTTATCCTATAATCTTCTATCCGTTAGTAAACTAACGACTGATCTTAAATGTCGTGTTGTATTCTTGTCCTCTCATTGTGAGTTTCAGGATTTAGCCTCGGGGAAGATGATTGGCAATGCTGAGCAGGACAAGGGTCTCTATTTTCTCACTGCTGGATCACTCTGCAACAATCAAGACCTACAAACCTGTTTAAACTCTATATCTACATCACCTGATAGTGAGATTATGTTATGGCATTTTCGTTTAGGACATCCAAATTTTCAATATTTGAAACAATTGTTACCTCAGTTATTTTTTAATAAAATTTCATCTATTTTTCGATGTGAATCCTGTGAAGTAGCCAAACATCATCGCTCTGTGTTTCGTTCTCATTCTTATAAAAAATCAGCACCCTTTACCCTAATACATAGTGATGTGTGGGGTCCTTTTAGGGTGTTAACTTCTAGAGTGTTAACTGTCTCTGGAAAAAGATGGTTTGTGACTTTTATTGATGATCACACTAGAATGACTTGGACCTTTCTTTTGAAAAACAAATCGGATGCTGGAACTGTGTTCAAAAGTTTTTATCACATGATCGAAACACAATTTCAAACACATATTAAGATTTTTCGCAGTGATAATGGGAAAGAATATTTCAACAACTTGCTAGGTGATTTCTTCACTGGGAAGGGAACTATTCATCAAACTTCGTGCCCTCACACTCCGCAACAAAATGGCATAGCTGAACGAAAAAATTACATCTCCTTGAAGTTGCAAGGGCCATTAGTTTTCAAACGAAGGTTCGAAGATATCTTTGGGGAGATGTCGTTTTAACCGCTACGTATTTAATTAATATATTACCTACCCGGATTTTAAATTTTCAGACACCTACCAAGATTTTTCAAAATTCTTTCCCACACTCTCGGCTAATTACGGATGTCCCTCTCAAAATAGTTGGAAGTATTGCCTTTATTCATAATCATAGCCCACAAAATTCTAAACTTGATCCTCGCTCCTTAAAATGCATTTTTGTTGGGTACCTTGCAAATCAGAAAGGGTATAAATGTTTTGATCCTGTGACTCAAAAGTATTTTGTTTCTATGGATATAACCTTTGTCGACGGACAGCCTTACTCCCACGCTCATCTTCAGGGGGAGACGAGTAAGGAAGATGATTACCTCAATGAGTTAGACTTGTTCTTTCCATCACTTATGGAAAATGCCATCCCTCCAGAACATATGCCATCTCAAAATGATAAAAACAGTGATGTAACTGAGAAGAGTTGCAATCGGTTCAAATGTCTTGTTTACAAAAAGAGAGATCTGGCACAGGAAAAAAGAGATGATGTCCCTCAACAAAACCAAGAATATGATCAATGGCAAAATCATGAAACTCATGATAATCACACCCAAGGTATGCCAGATTTAACTTCTCCTAATTTAACTTCTTCCAGTCAATTGGACCTTCCTATCGCTTTAAGAAAAGGAACCGGTCATGCACACAACACCCACTTCAAACTTTATATCTTATGAAAGTTTATCTCCGTCCTACTCTGCCTTTGTTTCACAACTTGATAAAACCACCATTCCTGACAATGTACATGATGCTCTAATGATACTTGCGTGGAAATAGGCGATTCTTGAGGAAATGAGAGCTCTCGAGAAAAATTCTACTTGGAAGAAGGTTGACTTACCTCATGGAAAATCTACAGTTGGATGTAAGTGGGTGTTCAACATAAAATATAACTCAAATGGCTCATTGGAAAGATATAAGGCTCGACTAGTTGCCAAAGGGTTTACCCAAACGTATGGTGTGGACTATTCTGAAACCTTTTCCCCTGTGGCTAAATTAAATACAGTTCGAGTCTTATTATTTGTTGCAGCCAACCTCGATTGGCCCCTTAATAAACTAGATGTGAAAAATGTGTTTCTAAATGGCGAGCTAGAAGAAGAAGTCTACATGGACGCACCTCCAGGTTTCTCTTATCAGTTTGGATCAAAAGTGTGTAAACTGAATAAATCTCTATATGGACTGAAGCAATCACCTAGAGCATGGTTCGAGAGGTTCACTAAATTTGTCAAGAGTCAAGGCTATAATAAGGACAGTCAGATCACACTCTATTCACAAAAACATCTAAGGGAGATAAGATTTATGTCCTAATTGTATATGTTGATAACATAATCTTAACTGGAAATGATGCAGGAGAAATGAGCAAATTGAAGGAGAATCTAGCCAAAGAATTTGAGATCAAAGACTTGGGTCAGCTAAAGTACTTCCTCGGAATGGAGGTAGCAAGATCTAGGAAAGGGATTATGGTGTCACAAAGGAAATACATTCTGGACCTCTTAAAAGAAACTGGAATGAGTGGAAATGAACGCTAAGCTGGGAGATATAAAAGATGGGAAGCAAGTGAACTCAGGTAGATATCAAAGGCTTGTTGGGAAACTAATCTATCTATCTCACACCCGACCAGATATTGCTTTTGTTGTTAGCCTAGTCAGTCAATTCATGCATTCTCCATGCGAAGAACACATTGAGGCTATGAACCGAATCCTCAGATACCTCAAGGGGGCACCTGGAAAAGGACTTGTCTTCACTAAAAGTGAGAAAAGAGACGTCGAAGTATATACAGAAGCAGACTAGGCAGGCTCTGTTACTGATCGAAGATCTACCTCGGGGTATTGTACTTATGTATGGGGCAACTTGGTAACTTGGAGAAGCAAAAAAACAAAGCGTTGTGGCAAGAAGCAGTGCAGAAGCCGAGTTTAGATCAATGACTCAAGGTGTATGTGAGATTCTTTGGTTAAAAAGAGTTCTAGCTGAACTGAAAGGAGTCATCAGTCATGAAATTGTATTGTGATAACAAAGCAGCCATCAGCATTGTCCATAATCCAGTTCTACAAGATAGAAGAAAACATATTGAAATTGATAAACATTTCATAAAAGAGAAACTGGAAGAAGGAGTAATCTGTACTCCATTTGTTCCTACTACTTTGCAGGTTGCTGATATACTAACCAAGGGCCTTACTAGACAAATCTTTGAGGCACAAGTTCACAAGTTGGGCATGATAGATATCTTCGCACCAACTTGAGGGGGAGTGTCAATAAATCTCAATAAATCAGCCTAAATTAGAGAAGATTTATTGATATCTTTTATAATATTTGATTTGTATAAATTAGGAAAGATAAGATTGTTAGCCTAATTAAGTGAGATTGTGATATTGTTTGTTTTCTATTTAATCTGTACAATTGTATCATTTTTTGTATAAGGAATAAATTTATTCACTTCTCATTCCTGTGTTTGCTCATTATGGCTGCTACTCACACTTAGCTTTGGATAAATTGTCAAATCTTAGTTCAGGATCTCAGTATAAATGTCATCCAAGAACTATGTAACATCACACATATATTCCAAATTGAACTGTTTTGAAAACGATAATGGTCATGATACGAATGTATAGGAATTATATTAACAAAAATATTTGCCAAGGTCTTTGAGGAATTATATTAAAGGAGATGAGCTGTTTTGAAATATAAAATGGGCATACTACAAATGGACAGGAATTATAGTGAAGAAGATATTATCATAGCCAAGGGGCACATTAAAAATGTATAGGAATTATATTAAAGATTTATCATAGCCAAGGTCTTTAAGGAAGTGGGGCACAATCTTCACATATAGGTCCAAAAACTTCACCCACTCGGTCGATGAGCTATAATTTTCATTACCTCACTGGGAGTTACTTCTAGACTTCGGTTCACGAAGGAAAACTTGGAAATGACATCTATCCTTCTCAATTTACCAAGATATAATCTCATTCCAGCAATATGTCTCAACTAGATTTTGTAAAAAAGAAGATATCAAAAGCCCTAACTGTACACATAATAGACATAGGGAACTGTTCTTCCACGGAAAAGTAGCAGGCCCAGGTGCGGCATCATGAGACAGAAAATACAAAAAATGAAGACTAAAATGGACACCACAATTTACGTGGAAAACTCATAACATTATTAGGGTAAAAAGCACGGGTAAAATGAAAATATTTTATTATAATATTTTATGGGTTACAACCTGACGCTATCTTTCAAAGAGAACAACGTTCTGAGAAAACTATCTCACAAATATTATAGAAATACACACTCAAATGTATAGATATGGGAAAACACTCAATATAAGTCGTTGTGAATTGCCTTTTGATGCCCTCTTGTTGACAATATGCATCAAATTCATCACTGATATATTCTCCTCCATTGTCAATCCTCAAACACTTGATCTTCTTTTCATAGTCAAGTTCCGCCCGCTCTTTGGACACCTTGAAGATTGGAAAAACATCTGATTTTTTTCTTGATTGGATACACCCGGCATCTTCTAGAGAAATCATCAATGAACGAGATAAAGCATATCACTCCTCCTAGAGATACAACATTTGCTTGCCAAACATCAGAATGAATCAGCTCCAATATCCGCTGCTCTTGGCAGTAGATGTGTGATGCCCCGATGTGCGATTAACGTTAATTACATTTAATTTTGTTAAATTAATTTAGTAAATATAAGATTTGTATTAAAATGATAGATTTTATTTTGTGATTGACATAAGGATACGAAGTCAGGTGTGGACTGTACATGTACTGTACATGCACCAGTACACCGGTGACACCTTGATGTTCATAATTGGTCGGGAATTAATATATATCGGTGTAGGATGTAAAACACACAGTAAAACGTGTAAAACACACACTGAATCGCGGACACCTACTAAAAGGTGCGAAAACACGCACTTCTCTCGCGATTCACCGACCACCGCGTATAAATCAGCTCCGTTCGCCGCCGTCCGACCACCTCTAGACGAGACCGACCTACCACCGTGTTCCTAACTCAGAGGTGCAACTTTCCATACTAGATAATTGGATTTTGGTGTTCGAAAAGTGCTTCGATTTTACCCTGGAACGGACGAGATCGTGCAGACTAGGGTTTATGAGCTTTTGGTTCGATTTCTTCGGTTCTACAACAAATTGGACGAAGCCATACACCAAATCTCTTCCCCTCACCTGGACGAAACTTTCTACATTGGTCTCCGCCTCTACCGCACCGGAGTTCGCCGGAATCGGAGGAAAAGCGTGCGTGTACTGTGTGCGAAAATTGGGTAAAACTCGATGCTCGATTTTTCCGACTTTGCTTCGATAATTACCAGTTAATTTGGACTGTAATTATTAAAAAATAATTTGAATTGGTGAAAAATAATTTAGCAAATTAATTGTTATATAATCGCATCAATTTAATTACCCTAAATTGGTTCAGCTCTGACTACAATTGATAACCAATGTTTAATGAGTAATTTAGTGAATTGTGGATTTCATTAATATACAGTGAATACATCGACTCTACAAGTTCAAGTCGACCCTCAGATATCGAAAAGTAAAGGTATGTTGCGATCGGGTAACATACAACAGGTATCTGTATCAGTTGGTATATGATTTGATGACTTCTGTGAATTACTTACGTGGCTACGTGATTTTATTTAAATTATGTGGCATTCATGGCATTCATAATTGCATATCGATGTATGAAAATAAATGTTTTGTTAACACACATCAGTTTTTATACATACATCGATGCATGACATTCATGTTGAGCTACGATTCTTTGATACCCTATTATTTTGGATTCGATCAATCATAAGGGTTGTACACGGTGCTATGACTGGCATTAAGTGGCCTGAAAGGCATAGGGATTCGTGGCCATTATGATTGCTATGATTTGTCGATGCATGACATTCATGTTGAGCTACGATTCTTTGATACCCTATTATTTTGGATTCGATCAATCATAAGGGTTGTACACGGTGCTATGACTGGCATTAAGTGGCCTGAAAGGCATAGGGATTCGTGGCCATTATGATTGCTATGATTTGTTGATATGGGGATTGGTGGCGTTTGTCGACGTCATCCTCTGGATTATCCCTATTTATTGAGACTGTTATAAGGTGGGGCCTTGCTGACGTCATCTGTATGATATGATCTGATGTCAAGAGCTGGGATGCGGTGACGCTTTGACGACGC
The DNA here is from genome assembly GCA_907163345.1 of Haberlea rhodopensis. NCBI lineage: Eukaryota > Viridiplantae > Streptophyta > Magnoliopsida > Lamiales > Gesneriaceae > Haberlea > Haberlea rhodopensis. The sequence continues at coordinate 55,878 of CAJQUN010000549.1, forward strand.
ACCATATAGACATTCCTTTGCTTGACATGCTCGAGCTTAGCTATGTAGTATTTGGACTTTCATTTATTGGCTCCGAGATACCCAGCGGATGGGTGTATGATACCGACATGACATGACATGCATTGCATTTCATTTCATATATCATTTTATAGATACATGATGTATATTCCATGATCGTTCCATATTGGGCTTTTGCTCACCCCCAAGGGGGGCTGTTGTTGCCTTTGTGTGTGGACAATGGCAGGTAGTACAGGTGGCTAGGACCCCAGAGAGTACACATCCCGTGGGAGCCACACTTGAGAGGTTTATTTTCATTCTTATCCCAGTCGTATATGTACCAGTGGTGTGTCCCTGGAGTGTAGGGAGTTTATGTATATTTAGTTTATTTTGCTCAATATGGATATGTGTTTCATAGTTTGATTTGTGTTGATGGAGATGAAATTGATGGTATCTATATATATTTTGACTATTGGTATTGGTGGTATGTTTCTCGTGCGACGAGGTCATGCCAAAAATTTTAGGGCCACATGTTTCTAAATGTTAAAAAATCTTCCGCTATTTACGCTATAATTATAATTGTGTGATAACAAATCACAATATTAGGATTGGGCCCTCACAAGATGTGTCAAATTTTAATCTATGTTGTTTACTGGTAATACAATCCTCACAAATGGTATAGTCACTTTTGTAAGCCCTGGCAGCAGCTTCCGATTTGAGAGAACCTTCGACCCCCGTTTTGACATATGCCCGAGGTTTCTATGCCATAACATTGTTAATTCTTCTCACGAGCTGGTCGATGCAACAGTTAATTCTGCTTCTTTGTGTGTTTCCCCAAAAGTTACATATATTTTTAGCAACATTTTCCACCTTCATTACCACAAGAGCGCCTTTCACAATTTTCATGATCCCATTTGCGATACGGGTCTTGCACCCAAGATCATCTAATTGTCCCAAAGACAATAAATTCTTTGTCATACTGTTCACATGTCGTACCTCCTTTATGATGTGAATAGTACCATCAAACATTTTGATTTTAGTGGTACCAACCCCAGCGATTTCCAAGGCATGATCATTTCCCATGTATACAGATCCTCTTGAGACTAGTTAATACTGATCGAACCATTCTCTCCGACACGTCATGTGCCACGTCGCTCCTAAATCCATTATCCATGTATCATAAAATCTTTGTCTGCCTTCTGTAACAGTTGTTGCTTCGCTGAACAGTATTTTCCCACCGTTTGAGGTACTCGCAACATTTCCTTGAGAATCATTTTCAATACTCTTCTTACTCGTATGCTCTTTCTTGAAGTGCCCTGTACCGCCACATTTTATAGCAGTAAAAATTCTTATTCTTACTTTTGGATATAGATCTACCATACTTGTGGCTCCCACTAGAGTCGCGATCCGTCGATCTTCCTCTCATCCATAGTTATTAAAGGCGCATAGCGCACTAAAGCGCAAAGAGGTCCTGGAGCTATAGCGCATAGCGCGACGCGAAGCGCGCGCTTTACTAAAGTATAGCGCATTAGCTTACATATTTTTAATACATCAATAGTATCCATAAAATTTAATCAAACTCATTAACTCATACAAAACAAATCACAAAATTGATTAAACCATTTTTTCAACTTTATGTGTTCAAGCGGGGCTTGAATTGATTCATTGTGAATCTGTGATTATATTATGTAGGCAATGTCAAGAATCAAGTTGCAATAAATAAAGAATATGTTTTGTTTTTGTCCGTTGAAATAAAGGCATGGATTCATTATTATGTAGTTTAGCAACAATTAGCAGTATGCTTTAGCAATGCTAATAGCTTAGCAATTTATATTTTGCTATATTTATATTTGCTATATTCTCATGTATTTGTCAAACTTTGATTGAACGGAATAATTGATGATTGTGATGACTGATGAACTTTGTCACGTAAAAATTGAAGGAAAAGAAAATATAAAACAAGAAAGGAGAATCAATCCAAAAATAAATAATAATTTGAGACGAAAAAAAGAAAGGAAATAATGCAGTGTAATTTTGAAGAAAAGAAAAATAGAGCACTTAAACACATCAATCTGCTTATCGGTCGGCAACGGCTGGAGGGTTTATGCAACAAGACTTTATGTAACAGTAACCATAAAACTCTCTAACTTAACCCTAATATTCTCTAACTTGGTTTTATTTTTAATAAGCCCATTAAAGATCAACCTTATCAACGTATTTTGATAACCCGATAGCCCCAATTTTCAAGCCTTAGCAAAGGCGCGCTATAGCGCACGCCTTGGTTAATTGAAAAAGCACAGATAGCGCACATAGCGCGCGCTTTGCCAAAACACGAGGCGCATGGCGCTGCGAGGCGCAAGACCCGCGCCTCGCTTCGCCTTGAGCTTTAGCGCGCGCTATGTGAGCTTTTAATAACAATGCTCTCATCATCGGCAAAACCTCTGCCTGCTTCGAACTTGCAAACATGTCTTCCTTGTTATTGCGCTTACTTTCTTCTTCAAGAACCGTGGCTGCAACATAGTTGAAGACAAACATATCAGTAGTGATATTCTTGGCCAAATTGATGATGAGTTGATCATATGAATCTGGTAGACTTTGAACTAGAAGCTCCGCACGTTCAATGTGTTGATATGGTCGGTCACCGATGAGGATTCCGCCATCCGAAGAGTATAAAGCCTCTTTTTAGAAAACATTGTTTTGCAGTGACTTGGCCTCGTACAAGTTTGCTAGAGTATCCCAAATATATTTTGTATTTTTCTTTCAGTGATACTTGATAATACTCCATCTGTCAAAGCCAAATGCAGATTAGCAATAACATTATCATTCATCTCATTTCACTTTTCATCGTCTGTGATATCAGCCGGTCTATCTCCAATCGCCGCCAAGCAATAATCCTTTCGTAAAACTGTTTGCATTTTCATTTTCTACAAAATAAATTTGCTCCCGTTGAATTTTTCTATTTCGAACCTTGCCGCAATTATGACAACAATAAAATTGTCCCAATAAAAAAAAAATCTCAAAAAATCTTTTTTGATGTGGAAGATCATCAAAGCTGCAACCACGGAGCATACTTAGAATTTTTAAGATTTTTTACAATGAGGCTCTGATACCACTTGTTGGCCCCAGGTACAACATCAGATAGAAAATACCGAAAATGAAAAATAAAATACACCATAATTTTCTTGGAAAACCCCTAAAAATTATTAGGGTAAAAACCACGGGCAAGATGAAAACACTTAATATTTTATGGGTTACAACCTCTTGCTATCTTTCAAAGAGAACAACACGCTCAATATAGGAGAAACTACCTCACAAATATTATAAAATTGCACACTCAAATGTATAGATATGAGAGGACACTCAATGTTGGTATAAATGAAAAGAAATCAGAAGAGATGGGCTAAAAACCAAATTAATTTGTCACTTGCCAACTAGGACTGCTCAACCACCCTATTAATTTCACGCGTTTTGCCCATTCTAATTAATGCGGTCCACCTGATTAAATGAATTTTCGGACAAAGTAGCGATAAAGTTCCAATAGTTAGATAGTTTAAGCTAAAGAGAAAGATGAAACTTGGGAAGGATTGAGAAAGTTTGAAATGTCCAATTTTACTTCATACATCAACACCCTCAGCAGTTACATGTCTAATTCCACAAGAAAAATTCAACGCTAACAGGTCAAAACCAGATAGATTGTACAACAGCCTTCAGATTGCACTCACAGTCTTATGATTGTCTATGCATTTACCCCCTTCTCGAACACTATGGCAATAATATAATACTCTTAACAAACACAATTTTTTGAAAGAGACACATTTTAGTGTCTTATTTTGGATGATTTTGCACTAACCCCTCTCATTAAACCAAATGACAAGTTTTGACATCCACCCACCAGGCCACCACTAAATACATTAATTGCTAAAGCCTAACTGCCTGTGTTTTCCTTTTACTATAGCTTGCATTTGCTTTATCACGCAAAGAAAACCAAATGCATTTCCTTCCAAATATACATTATCCTATCAAGTTTAAATCTGTCATATCCTTAGGCACCGTTAAGATGATAAGAGTAGGATAGATTATTAATCCTGTTTCATTCTTTGTTTGCTTCAAAAACTAAAGGCCTGCTCAAAATCTTCAGGCCCGTAATATCCACTATGGTTGAATTATTATTCATCCTTGATATATGGTGGGCTTCTTCATCTAACAATTTATACTTGAGCAAAATTACCACAAACCTTTTTACATATCATTTTCATTGTAATTTCCGCGATCAGTTAGCATAGCTGCGACCCTGCTGGCGTTGGCAGCTACCCAGTGGCATAGGCGGTAAAGGAAGCCAAGGCGACAAGTTGAATATATCTTAATGTACCAAAAAATTTCACATCTTAACTACAATGTAATCTTCAAAATCTGCAAATCAAAAGAAACCTCTCGCCACAACCCCTGTCACCACAAGTGTTACCCTAATCCGTTCTTCCACTTCAGCACTCCTCTTCTTTCTTTTCTGAATTGATAACACTCATTCACTTGTTGTAAATAAGTGTTTAAATTTTTTAGATAAATTATTTACCTTAAATACTAGTAATAAAGGAGAAGATTGACGGTAAAAATTAGTGAATTTGGTGAAGCTACAGAAGAAAATGAATGGTGAAAGTGGGATATTTTCGAAAGAAATGTGGTGAAGAAGTGGGCTGAAACTCATATGTAAATTATATCTTTTAGTAAGAAATCAATTTCAATTTTAGTTGGCAAACTCAACATAATCTTATATATAATTGTAGAAAGGTAAAAACATAACTCATCTTTTAATCCTTAGTTCTATATATGTTACCATTCCTCATTCTATCCAATCATTTTAATAACAACAGTGTAACTTCTCACTAACTAATCTATCATTTCAAACAAATACAACCTTCCAGATATGGTAAGTTCACGGTCACGACCTAGTGTACAATTACACTGCCAACAATGAAACCAATTTAAATGGAAAAAAAAACCATAAAACAGTATTAAATAAGTAGTTGGTCGTAACAGTTGCACATTCAATTTTGAAAACTGAGTGAAATAAAAATGTAAGGCTGGCCTAGTTATCAGAATAGATTTTTTGTAACTTCAAAACAGGGAAAGGGTGAAAAGATAGGTAGAATTTCAAGAGAACTTATCAAACAACGAAAAAAAGAATGAGTATCTGAAAGAGCATACCATATCACCAGGTAAATTCCCAAAGCCTGCCAGACATACAACTTTACACAACTTTTAAGGGGACAAATAAAATACGAAATATTATTTTAGAAATAGGGAGAGCCTTAAGTGAATATGAACACCATTCTTCAATTAAGGATACACTTTCCCTTTGGATTCCATCTGATAGTATTGTAAGGACCGGTTCCCAGCTCTAGTAAAGGATTGCATTTCTTGTCAAATATAGTTGCCATTGCAGGCATAACTGAACTTAGTTAAGAAAGTGAAGAAAATTGTAATATAAAAATCCATGCTTAATTTGTTAGATTTCCTAAACATGACCACAAGTATAGTTACAAATCCCACTTTTTATTCTTTACTTTATAATCGAGGGCCGGGGCTATACCATGAAATAGCTATACACTATTTTACATTTGACATGTCTGGGAAGCATATGAAATTTGTGAAATTATAGTGGTATTGCACTTCTGGAAGGATGGCATTTTCAGTGGCTTGTTTAGTTTGTCTAGCTTTATGATCATTCAAGACCCCTTTCATCGTATTTTTTTTTATTGGTAGATCCCTTTCAACATATATCTTATGCCTTCTCTGGAAGTTAGAAAATCGAACATATCAACACCAAAAAACACAAGCAAGATGAGAAAAAAGGGAAAATTAATGTAATGTCAGGAGGAACAAGACAATAACCAAAAGTGAACGCCTCCAGATCCATAATGTTCTATCACTACATGATTCATACCGTTTAAATATTTTGTGTTATGTGAAATGAAAGTTACATGCTTTGTATTGCTTCCTCTTCTTTGCAAGGAGATACCACATGTTCAGTCCAGCCAGAGAAGAATAAGGATACATCCATATACAACTGCAAACTCATTACCAGAATATGACCACTGAACATCATGCACAGGGCCTTCTTTGCCTGACAATTGATGCCAAATGTGAGCCATACTAGAACAAGAATATATGGCACCTCGAGTCTATGAGCCAAAAAATGCAAAGATATAGATGAAACATACGAAGTGGCACTAATCCTTCATGAGTTCCATCTGTCGTCAGATAGCTCAACTTTGATTCTCCATAGTAACTCTGATTTGTTTTATCAACATCTGACTGAAAAACAACTAAAAGCCCGGTGGAACCACGGTTCCAGTTTAGTTGCACTGATGAGCATCTGAAAAAACTTCTTCGGGCAACGGGTTGACTTTGTAACTCCTTCGCACAAGAAAATACTTGTACATTGGCTGGCATTCCCTATAAACGATAAGTAGCTAAGATATGCGCTATCTTCATCACTAATGCAACACATATAAAATCTACGGACACTGGTAATTAAACAATAACTAAAACGAAAAGATAAATCATTATTATAATACATGTGTCCTTCAAATTCACAATCTTCCTATTCTTGCGAGTACTGACAACCCCTCAAACTACTTAATAATTAGCATCTGGACCGCATCTTCTCTAAAGAATTCACCACAAATTGCTCTCTAAAAACTACAATGCATCGAAGTTTATGTTAAGGGATTCCTTAAAGGAAACTTATGCTTCAATTTCTCAATTTTAAACATTAAAGTGCAATACAAAACATAAATGAAACTTTAAACAATGAAATGCAAATGACAGTAAATACAAGTAATGCATAAATCGCTGCAGCAGTGAAGGAATTAACTAAAAGAATATAAAAATGACAAAAATTATCAAATTCTTAACTATAATTAAGAATCCAAAGTCGTCGAATGAAACCTTTGATTCTGGAACAAATGCTGCCACATACAAGCCAGGAGTCCTAGAAAGTTCAAATGCAGCTATTCCAGGCACCCTAAACCGATGAACAATCCCTTTGGAGAAATCAACAGGGTCAAAGAAATGAAGTTCATTTCTTGCCAAACGAGAAGCTACAGCTTCGTCGGAGCTGAAGCAGATAGAGGGCCTGATAAAACCAAGTACCAAATGAGCAGGAATTCAACCTTCCACGGTCAAATTGTAAAATTAGTTCATAATATATGAATTACCATGTTGCTTTTGTCATGTTCTTCTGGAACATCTGATAAACAGATTCACCAGTATCTATCTTCCACACGATCACATTCTTATCCTGTGGCGACGTAGGTTTCTGAAAGGTCTGAAGGTAAGTTCCACGTGGAGAAATACTGGAAGCAAGAACAGCCGGGACTTGCAAAGATCTTATCTCTTCAAAACTTCTGCAATCATATATGCTAATAAGAGAGTCTGATCTCGTAAATGTTAGTTTTGATCCATCCTCACTGAACTTTGTACTAGTACAGAACACTTTATCATGTTTGATGCTAGGTTTCCCATTGATAAATGGAGGTCCACTCCAAATTGAAAAACCCTCTGGATCTCTTACTAGTATGTCTGATGACTTTGAAGCGTCGGCAACTTCCATAAGGGGTAAAATAAAATTCTCTGCAATATATAGCGATAACCATTCATAACTTAAGGCCTAAAGTCGCCATCAACTCAACATTTCGTATTGATCGAATTTCAAAAAACTTCGTCTACAATTAAACATTGGTGTTTGTATAAAAAAATTAATGGACTTCATACAAGATTGAAATAGGTAAATAAATCTAAACCCAGCTTCAGTATACAACTGATTAGAACAGCCAACTGAAACATAACAAACTTAATCCAAAAATAAGAACAATTTCCGAACTCAATTCATCTCAACCAAAACTGAACAACCCATTTGGCCTGTTCTCTCTTCATACATCTGATTTCCAAATCCTACAAAACTAAAATCAGAATGTGCCTGCTTAAAAACTTTAAAATTATTTTTAAACTTCAGACGATTGAGACAACATAATGCATCAAATAAACAAATAAAGCATAATTACCAGCAGCACAACTTCATCAATAAACAGAACGAATTGAATGGAAATTGAATTTTGAACTGAAAATTGTTCAGCGAATACTCTATCAATATTAATACAGTAAACTTTTCACCTGTACCAATGTATCACAGAACTCTAATCGTCACTCGCCCACACGCAAAACACCAAATTCAACCAGAGCAATTTGCTTTCGCGTTGTGTTGGTCCGAAGGTTTAATCGTACTCGTATATAGTTAGGGTATCTTAATGATAATATTTTCTCATTTTCATAATTATCTGAAGGCTAGACAACTAGGGCAATCGCCTCATTTTTTAGTCGTCCCCTCCTCACCGGATGATTAAATATATTTTTTTGATTTGCAACTTTTTTAAAGATTTTATTGCAAAATGGTTTTCAACTCTTATAAAAGAGCTAGTTGTGGATTATTTTTGTGATTTTGAAAATAGGTAGATTAATTTATAGTTTTGAAAATAGACAATTTTATTCCCCTATGGTTTTGAAAATAGACAGATTACCTTAATGTGGTTTGAAAATGCGCATTTACCCCTATGTGGTTTTGAATATAAACACTTTACCCCCTTGTGATTTGTGAATATGTGCAAAATACCCTCTCAGTGAATGCCATTTTTTTTTGCAAACCATGAGGGGGTAAAGTGTCTATATTCAAAACCACAGGAGATAAAATGCTTATTTTCATACCACATGAGGGTAATCTGCTTATTTTCAAAACCACAATGAGTTAAAGTTTATATTTTAAAACCATATGGAGGTAGTCTATCTATTTTCAAAACCAATGGGGTGTAACGCGCCTAACTCACTTGCAAAATACAAAAGCCAAATAAAGATCAGAAATTTAAAATATTACATTTCAAAATAATGGTTAAACAAAGATCACATGTTTAACTAATCCTCTCATCATCACAAATAGGCTGATAAAAAAATAGCATGATAATATAAAAAAAATGCAAATATATTTTTTGATATTTTTTTATTTTAATATCATAAATATTAATTACAATTAGTTATAGTTTAAAATGGTCGAATGAATATTTTTTGAATAAATAAGAACAATGATAAATAATCTTTAATTAATTTGAGTAAAAAATAATAAAGATAATTTTAATGAGTGATTTTTTGTAAGATCCCAACTTTTAATCTCATCATTAGTGCATTTTATCTTGTCAATTGTATATACATATTTTACATTAGGGAATTTCATTACATGCTTCGTTATTATGACGATTTCAATAAAACAATTTGACACGATTCCACCAATAAACCAGATTTCCGACACGAATACAATTAACATATGTATACAATTCATAATGCACTACACATGTTCTCAATTCATTATGCAATTCTTCTCTCAAATAAATTGCATGTAACGCTCAAATGAAAGGAGAAATCTCAAAACATTTATACAAATCATATATACATCACGATACTCACAGACGAGCATTGAATAAATAAATGTGTATACACTTGTTAAATCACATTACCCCATGAAAATACTGGTATCTCGCTCATATGAGCATCCTCATTCAATGGCTCGAATTCATTTCCAGAACCAATGTCGTACCTGTATTTTCCCGTTTTAACAGAAACTGCTAACACACGGGGTGAGCATATCGACAACATAATCTCAATATCAACGAATACACAAATAATAATATACATAATGCTACACATTAAGGAAATACTCTCTGAGTACATCATGTAGGATCGAGCGCTTACCGCTTTACCAATAACTATAGTTAAGGGTAATGGCGCAACATCAATCTTTTCAACCATACACTGGCACAAGCGCCACGTGTTCGACCGATCACAAAGCAGAGGCAATTGTTGAACCCCAACAATCCCTCCCCCAATAATTGCACTCTCTGCAACTCATGGGAATCGAACACGCGACCTTGGCTCTGATACCAATTGTAGGATCGAGCGCTTACCGCTTTACCAATAACTATAGTTAAGGGTAATGGCGCAACATCAATCTTTTCAACCATACACTGGCACAAGCGCCACGTGTTCGACCGATCACAAAGCAGAGGCAATTGTTGAACCCCAACACATCATAATCATATTAGCTTTCACAAGCTGTCATGTTCTCACAATATCCATAATCATCAATTTCAAAATCAATTAAATCATACAAGAATGATTTATTGTACTCGTATCCATAATCATCAATTCCATGATAATAAGTAAATTATCACAACAACGATTTACCATAATCACATATATATCAATTATCAATTCACTATTTAAATCTCATCGTATCACAATCTCATCATATCACCTCGCTCGCTCAACAACGGCGGTACTATATCCCATAGAATGATCAACAGCGGCGACACTATAGCCATCGTACGCTCAACAGCGGCGGCACCGTAATTCATCGCACGCTTAATATCGACATCACAATAATTCATAGCACTATTCATTGGTGATCTCAAACACCTGTCATCACGCTACTCGACAAATATATCAATAAATATAATCTTCAGTGCCTGCACGTCTTTACGTACTAATTCTTACATGATCAGAACATATTATTCGTTAAACTCAACAATAATATATTTGCATATGCTCGTACGTAACATGTACCTAAAAGTCGACAACCTGATTAAATAATTCTCAACATCCGGAGGCTAGTGAAGATTCAGTATTAATTTCACATCAATAACTCTCAACAATAATATCATTTATCATATAAATTCGTCATGTATACTATCATAATCAGTTGCAATCTATCGTTGTGATGCCCGGGAATTAATGGTGTAAATCCCGGTGTGGTAATGATCCTTAATGAATTTTAATTGTGGCAATTATGAATTAATAGGGGTGTTGGGACTCCTGAGTATTTTAAATCCGGTATTTGGGGTCGTTGGATCCAATGGTTGAGATTGTATTCTCATCGTGGTGTTAAACCTTGGAATTGGGTTTTTGGTGGGATCTGGGGTGCTTTGTGTTGAGACTGGTAATGGAAATTGAGATTGATAGGTATTTATTAAATATATATGATTTTTAATGAGTCATGATGTATTTGTGAAGACTCGAGATTTTTGAGCCTTAGTACTATATATACCAAGTGGACTCGGTGTTCAAGGTGGTGGCATCTCATTCTCTCTCTCCCCCTCACGTTTCATCTCTCCCCCAACCCTTTTCCCCTCTTTTCTCCTTGGAGAAAAATCGAGCAAGGCTCGATCTCAGAGCAAGGTTTCTTGAAGATGATTTGGTATTCTTCTTCCCCTCGCATTTACCTTCGTTTTGATTGTGGTATGGTAGAGTTTGAGCAGGTGTAGTATTGGGTTTGAGTTTTGAAATTTGAAAGATTTTTGGGTTGGATTGTTTAAGGGGTTTTATGGAGTTTATGTTGAAGAATATTGGTATAATGGATGTTGGGTTTGTTTATTTGAGGGTTTAAACCATAAAACTTCATTTTTGGGTTGTTGTAGGGCTTGCCGATCGATCGGCAAGAGGGCTCGATCGATCGCGCGTAATTTGTAAAATTGGAAGACAATGAACAGTGTTCTCTATCAATCGAGCAAAGTTGCCGATCGATCGAGAAGTCGGGCGATCGATCGAGATGGTTGCTCGCTCGATCGAGCAAAGAATATTTTTGCGTATAATTTTGCTGGAGCTCTCGATCGATCGAGCACATTTGGCCGATCGAACGAGATGCCCTGTTTTATGGTAAATATTGTTTTGTTGTTGGCGGATCGAGGCATGCTTCGCTCGAGTCTTTTAAAATGATTAATCGTCATGGATTGATGATATAATTGGGGACTGTGAACGTGCTTGGGCACGTGGTTTCATGCTCATACATAATTGTGAATTATTTAATGTGTTTAGCACGTAATTCATCAGGTCGCGGAACTAAGGCAAGGTTTGATTCGGACTACGAAATTATAAGGTACGTATGACGTACAAGCATAGCCTTTTATATTATTGCAATTGTGAAATGCATGATATACTGTTAATGCAATACATTGGTAAGTATTGCAAATTATATGGTGACGGAGCGAGCAACGATTGAGATGTTGTCGCTATGGAGCGAACATCGGTTATGAGGCCACCGCTGTTGATCGTGCGAGAGTATGGAATGCCGCCGCTATTGAGCGAGCGATGAAATATGATATGATAGAACTATGGAATCATGGCATAGATACATGGGTTATCTGTAATCATTAGATGATTTATTCATATTTAATTATGAAATTGGCATGGTAAGAATGGGTGTAGTTAATCAATGTGATGATTAACTGATTTGGGAATTTGATGGCTTGGTTATTGTGAAAACAGGAACAGCGCGGGGAATCCTATGTGATTACGATACTATACAGGAAGTATCTTTTACGTTTACAGCTTTATGTCCTGTAAATTGTGAATTGTGATATTGCTGTTATTGAGATGGTGGATTGGTATGCTCACCCCGTGTGGGGGCTGTCTCTGTTGGGACAGGTGGAACAGGTACAGCGGTAGCTCCGGAGTTGAGATCGAGTTATGGATTGGAGGTACTTCCAGGATCGAGGTACCAGTGCCGGTATTGAGTAGGGTACCTTATACATTAAATACACATTCACTCATTTGATGCTCGCATGTGAGCACTACTATATGTGTATATGGTTTGTATAAAAAGGCAAGGGCCTTTCTCTTTTCATTCATGTGTTGCATGCAATTAATTAAGGAATTGCAAAATGAATTAAGAACATGCTAGTGTATTATAAAGGTGCATGCTATGTAAGTGGACTTAGTTGGGGGAAATTGGATATTACATGGAATAATGCAAGAAATTTTATTGTTGGTATATTATGCTATTGTAGCATGTGGTTTTCCCCCCTGATTATATGATTGTATGCACTAAACATATGGGTTAATACACTAATAGCGGGTTAAGGGCACGAGATCCTTACATTAGTGGTATCAGAGCAGTGTTTTGCTGTTTGGAGCTGTTGAGGGCCAATGGATGGTTGATAGCACATAGTTTATGCATGATTGCAATTAGTATTGTGTGACACAACTATTTGCTTACGTGCATATCATGATATGTGTTCATAAATGGAATATGTTGTTGCTGACCATTGTGACTGCAGGGTCGTATGGGATATGGATTATGCATTGTGGTTGCATATATATATATTGGATATTTGGTGCACATCATGAGGAATCGTTGTTATATTCGAGTGATGATTTTAATGCTTTGCCGCTGTCATTTGAAGCGATGATATAATACTTGCCGCTGTCATATCGTAACGAGGAAAGACTATTTGCCGCTAAAATGTTGAAGCGATGGTAACTGCCGCATGTCACATTAAAGCGAGGTTATTCGATGCCACTGATATGTCGAAGCGAGGGGTATTAGTGCCGCGGTCATGAAAAGCAATGTGCATTAAAAAATACTGTTATAACAAGATTGTGATATGTCGATGGTTCATGCCGCCGGATATATATAGCAATGGATCATTCCGCTAATTCTATGGCGATGGTTCATACCGCCGGATATATATAGCGATGGTTTATTCCGCTAATTCTATGGCAATGGTTCATGCCACCGGATATATATAGCGATGGTTCATTCTGCTAATTCTATAGCGATGGTTCATGCCGCCGGATATATACAGCGATGGTTCATTCCGCTAATTTTATTGCGATGGTTCACGCCGCCGGATTAGCGATGGTTCATTCCGCTAATTCTAAGGCGATGGTTCATGCCGCCGGATATATGTAGCGATGGTTCATTCCGCTAATTCTAAGGAGATGGTTCATGCCGCCGGATATATATAGCGATGTTTCATTCCGCTGATTCTATAGCGATGGTCTATGCCGCTGATTCTATAGCGATGATTTATACCGCTGATTCTATAGCGAGGGTCTATGCCGCTGATTCTATAGCGATGATTTATGCCGCTGATTCTATAGCGATGATTTATGCCGCTGATTATGTAGCGATGTTTCATTCCGCTGATTCTATAGCGAGGGTCTATGCCGCTGATTTTATAGCGATGATTTATGCCGCTGATTCTACGGCGAGGGTTCATGCTGCTGATTATGTAGCGATGTTTCATGCCGCTGATTTTATAACGAGGGCTCATGCCGCTGATTTTATAGCGATGGGTTATGCGCTACGTAGCACGGGATTGTGCCGCTTTCGAGCGATGGGTGCTGATTGCGTACCGCTGTTGGGCGATGAATACATGTATGCCGATATCTTGCTAGTGATGAGTTATGGTGTATTTGTTAGCATTATTGTGAATGTCATGTATTGACATGTACCGTCAGGGTTGACGATGTTATTGTGGATGTCATTTATTAACATGTACCTCATGAGTTGACGATGTTATTGTGGATATCATGTATTGACATGTACCGTCACGGGTTGACGATGTTATTGTGGATGTCATGTGTTGACATGTACGGTCACAGGTTGACGATGATATTGTGGATGCATGTGTTGACATGTACCGTCACAAGATGACGATGACATAGTGATGTTCTATGTAGACGTGTGTCGTCGTTACGATGAATAATACATTTAGGTATATGTATGTAGTTGTATGGTTGAGTGCCGATGGTGGGCACAAGGTGGTGTCTGCGTCACCGGTTGACGAGACCTTTATGCCGAGCAGGTTTGCTCGATGAATAAATGGATGCGCCGTACAGGTAACTGTACCGCAACACGTTTTTTAGATAAATATTTTACGAGTAGTGGTACCTTTGGGTATACTCGTTGGGATGGCTATGGCCAAGTGACTGGTGGTAGGAGTAGTTATTGAGGAAACTACTTGCATATACCGACGTGACGTATGGTGGACATGGTCACACCCATACGTGAAGGTGTGGAATAACTCCTAATGGATTAGGATTGCATTGTGGTTGAGCATGGACACCGGGATGTCCGTTGTGCATTGGTGTTAGAGAAATATTGGGTGATGACCCACTACTCTAATTGATTGTACGATATGGTATACCGGGTGAAACGTATGACACGTTTGTAGGTTTGGTATAAACCTAAGGAGGCAGCGATCTGCTAGCCAGGTAATATTGCAGTGCTATAGTGAGCTTGTCGTAGCCAATATAATGCTCGTTGGAACCGAGTTTGGTGAATCGTATGATGATACGATGAGGGTTTATGGTGGACTCGTGTAGTCACTATGTTGCATGAGGTTTGAGGCAGGGAATACCCCACGAGGAGGTTTATACGTTAAATATTTTGAGGGACTTGTACTGGGACAATTCAATTTTGTTGGGAGTACCAACGTGAGTGTCAACAAGTCGTTGTTACCTCTGGTTGAGAATCCTTGCTTATGGAATGCACTGTGGGACACGATCGGAATTGTGGGATATAGTTAGTCGGGTGACACTACTATCTTGATTGTATATCTTGGAGAGATTTGGAGCATACTGTCATGAAGACAACTGATGTTGATCGAGGGTTGATTGGGAATCAGCCATGGTAAGCATTACTGGTGTTGGACTTGGTAATGACTTTATATTTTCGGTGAGACGTACGAGGAGACGTCTCTGGGGAGATGCTCGAGAACATGGATGCGATATCCCTGAAATAATTATGTGCAAGTGGGCAATTTGTGATTATTTCGGTGCTAAATTAATTATGGTGGTGAAATGTATAGTTATGCGGTGGGCATGACGTGGTAGTACATTTCAGGGTACATGTGATGCATGCTGGCAGTTTGGGTTTTGGCATGGTTTATTTGAAGTGGATATTAATTATTTTGGTGAAGCATGTTTAATTGAGTTTTGGTGAATTTTTGGAAATGCTTTTAAAATATCATGTTGGGATATTTTATACATCATTCTAACTAATTGGGTACATGTTTTAAATTAAACCCAACACCTTTACCTTCACTTTCCCATCACTTTACATTCCATCAAACCCTTTTCCCCATTTCTCCATTTTGGTCGATCAAAGAGGGTGAAGAAGGAGGAGATTTCACAACTTTGGTTGCTTGATTTCTTGCTTGTATTGAAGCTTCAAGTGGTATGGATTTCTTCTAAAATGGTTTTAATATGTTTGGCGGATTTAAAAGATTTTGATTTTTGGAAATGTGGTGTTTTTGGTTTAATGTTGGATATTGGTTGTTAGTAAGGTTTATATTGAAGGTTTATGGTGTTTTGATGTTATTGTTTGGTTGATATTTGAGTTGGTATGGATTGGGGAAGGAGAAAGGGAGAAAATTTTGTGATAAACTTGAAGCTTGTGTATGCATGGTTTGAGGGGGAAAGTTATTTGCTTTATGCTTTACTTGGTATCTTGTATGTGCTATACAATTGTTAAGGGGGGGTCATGTTTACTCACATTTCATGCATATTACATATTCAAGTTTATCAAGTTTTGTGATCATCAAAAAGGGGGAGACTGTTGAGCCTTAAACGCATTGTTGAGTTTAATGCTTAATTTATCTCCGAATTATTTATGGGTTTTGATGATCAACAAAACTTGCATTTGTTGTACTAATACGTCTAATTAGTGTACAGGGTTAGATTGATAAATTGGTTGGGAAGACCAATGGAAGAGAACCCAAGTTATACAATAACATATGCGGGTTCATAGGACAAGCGGTGATTTGTATCAAGGATTCTATTGAGCTTGGACGAGAAGGAATGAGTTCTATGAACAACCAAATTAAGTGTTCAAAATGTGTGGAATGATGTTGGAACAATTTCTTATGATGGGATAAAGACCCATAAACCAATGGTCCGTTGGTGGGCAAATTCGTTTAGAAGCAAATTGGAGCGCAGTGCAATGTTTTGATTATATCTCTTGGCTCGATGCTCCGAAATATGTGAATCCAAAGAGGTTGGAAAGCCAACCCAATATGATAGATTTCATATTCAAACATCTCAGTCCAATTTGGGTTGCATCATGGAGCAAAATGGCATGGCAGTCATAACAAGTGCAGATTGTAGCAAGGTTTGAGCGGCTGTAGCATTTTGGGCGTAACTTCTTCATACCTTAATGAAATGCAATGAAATTTTGTCCACACCTAGATAAAAAAAGGGCTACAACTTTCATGTTTACCACTTTTCCCAGAAATGAGATTAAGATGGTCGAATAGTGCAAAGTTTGAGGGTGTTGAAATCTGACAGACCACCTCAGGCGATCCGGGCCATCACCTCAGGCGATCCGAGCCATGCGTACCAACGCCGCGCACGATCGACCCAGGCGATGGCACACTGCACGCCAGGCGATGTCATGGTCGCCCCAGGCGATCCAGAAACTTCCCTACGGCATTTTTTCAAAGGACGATCGCCCGAGGCGATGGGGACATTGCCTGAGGCGATCTGGGCCAGATTTGAACGTTAGAACGTGGCGATGGAGATCGCCCGAGGCGATGTCTGAGGTGATCGGGGAGTGATTTCAGTCTTTTGTGTAGCAACGGCTAGTAGGATCCTTGGGAGCATCCTATACTATAAATATTGATCTTTTGGAGCATTTTGAAGACAAGAAACAAGTCTACAAACTTCTACAAAGACTTGACCATTTTAAATTCATATTGCATTGCAATCTCCATACATTGTTTTTGTATTGGAGCTTGTAATTCTTTTCTTTGTTAGAGTCTTGTGTTTCTTCGTGTGAGTACACCGTGAAGGTGTTTGTTGGTTTTATTGTAAAGGTCCTCCAACACCAAAGCAAGTTGGAAAATTGTAAAGTTATCAACAAGTTTAGTTGGTGCAAGTGTGTGGCTATCCTTGGAGCCCTTAAGGCCAAGAAGACTCGTGAAGAGTGATGGTAGCTCGGGAAGAGCTTTGTGTACTCGGGAAGAGTATTGTGCTCGGGAAGAGCTTGTGTACTCGGGAAGAGTAGTGTGCTCGGGAAGAGCTTTGTAAACTCGGGAAGAGTTGCTGTGTGGCTAACTTTGAGCCCTCAAGGCCAAGATCAATTGTTATAGTGGAACCTCGGTTGGAGGTTATCTAACCGGGAAGAGGAGACGTAGGCGATTCATCGCCGAACTTCTATAACAAATCATTGTCTCTTTTATTGCTTTAATTCCTTTACGCATTTATTTATTTTGTTCTTTTTATTTATTGATTGACTAAAGGCTTCCGCAAGCGCAAAACTCTTTTATTTTTCAAACTCATTTTAAAACGCTAAAGTAGCCAAGGAATCTCATTCACCCCCCCTCTTCGATTCCAACAAGTGGTATCAGAGCCATTTGATTTTTGTTTTAAATCAAAATCTTTTTATGGCTAATCTAGCAAATGAGTTTGCTCAAGGTCAATCGACAAATCGCCCTCCGCTTTTCACGGGTGATAACTACGGTTATTGGAAGAATAGAATTTCTCTATACATCCAATCCGTAAATTATGATCTATGGAAAATCATAGTGAAAGGTCCACATATTCCTTTAAAGGAAGTTGGGGGAATTAGTGTTCCCAAAGAAATGGACGATTTCACTAGAGCGGATATGATATTAATTTCACAAAATGCTAAAGCGATTAATATTTTGCATTGTGCCTTAGATATGAAGGAGTACAACCGGATCTCAATGTGCTCAACGGCTAAGCAGATATGGGACAAATTGCAAATTTGTCATGAAGGAACCAACCAAGTAAAGGAGACAAAGATAGACCTCCTACAACTCAAATATGAGACATTTGAGATGGAGTCCGGAGAAGAGGTGGATTCCATGTTTAGGAGGCTCACCCTAATTATCAACGAGCCCAACTTGGAGAGAAGTACCCACCAAAGCAAATATGGAGGAGAGCACTAAGAGCCTTACCAAAGGAATGGGATGCCAAGAGGACGGCCATCATCGAGTCCAACAAAGGGGAGAACGCATCTTATGATCTTGATGAGCTCCATGGCACATTGGTGACCCATGAGCTTGAAATTGCCACAAGGAGAGAAGTAAAGGAGGAGGATAGATCCAAAAGAAATGGGATTGCCTTGGTTGGAAGGAAAGACCATTCCGATGATGAAGAAGAAGATGATGATGAGGAGATGATCTTCTTCACAAAGAAGTTCAAGAAGTTCTTCAACAAACATGGCAAGTCAAAGACCTCAAGTGCAACCAAACATGAATCCAAAAATGAGGTAACTTGTTATAATTTTCAAGATAAAGGTCATTATGCCAACAAATGCCCTAGGAAGAAGAATGAAGACAAAGGCAAGAAGAAGGCGTTTATAGCCATATGGAGTGATAGTGACTCCGATGAAGAAGAAGCCACAAATCTTTGTTTAAAGGCGCTTGGAGATGAAGGAGATGAAAGCGACGATGAGGTGCCTTTATTTGATGAACTTTTAGAGTCTTATAATGAGCTTATTGATGCTCTTGGCTAAACCAAGATGAGTAACAGATTACTCAAACTTGAGATTGCTAAGAAAGATGAAGAAAACAATTCATTGAAAAATGAATTAAATTCTTTAAAGATATCTTTTTGCAAATATAGTGAAAGTAGTCAAAAGATGAGTGAATTGCTTGGCTTACAACGTTGTAGCCTCAATAAAGCCGACTAGGCTTCTCAAGCAAAACTAAAACTTTTTCAAGCTTGTTAGCTAAAGCCAAGCATAATTCTCCTACTTGCACTTATTGTTGCAAAGATGGTCATTCTAAGAATAAGTGTAGATTTTCCAAAATCCAATACCAACCTAACAAAAGGTGGAAATGGATACCAAAGGTGCCAATGAAAGCTAACCTCAAGGACCCAAAAATCAAATGGGTACCAAAGATCCTCCTATTGTAAACTTGTTTTGTAGGGACAACAATGGGATGGAGGATGAAGGCACAAGCAACTCAAAGGAGGAGATTATCTCATTCACCTCAATAGAGGAAGCGCGAGGCATATGACCAATGACAAGAACGCACTCTTGTCATTGAAGGTAAAATTATTTTATACATTTTAAAAGAGCAATTCAAAATTTGATTGGCACAAATTAAATTGTGACCAATAATATTGAAGCTCAATATTCATTGTAGTAAAATGCACTACCCCTTAGCATATGCACATATAAATTGTTTTATTGCATGATGTATGCTTATCTTTTTATAGTACGTATCTTAATATGTCTTGAAATCAAATTTGAATTTACTATGTGGAAATGTGCAATTATGTGATTAATAGTTAAATGATGCTTTGATAATTTTAATGTCTATTGGGCATGAGTGCATGAACCCTTGGTAGAACATATGCACACTTTGCAACACTTAGAATTTATTGTTGATTTCCTTAAACGCATGTTTGTTGTTCCTCTAAATGATTTAATCTTAGGCTTGTTTTGCTTATTACATGCTTGATGAGGAACATGGGTAATTTGTTAAAATAAGGCTATGTGTCAACATATTTATGCTATGTTTATTTAAATTTTGTACTTTTTGATTATCACAAAAAGGGGGAGAATTTTGTGATAAACTTGAAGATTAACTCATGCATAGTTTGAGGGGGAGAGCTTTTGTATGCATGGTTTGAGGGGGCAAGTTATTTGCTTTATGCTTTACTTGGTAATCTTGTATGTGCTATGCAATTGTTAAGGGGGGGGGGGGGGGGGTCATGTTTACTCACATTTCATGCATATTACATATTCAAGTTTATCAAGTTTTGTGATCATCAAAAAGGGGGAGATTGTTGAGCCTTAAAAGTATTGTTGAGTTTAATGCTTAATTTATCTCCGAATTATTTATGGGTTTTGATGATCATCAAAACTTGCATTTGTTGTACTAATACGTCTAATTAGTGTACAGGGTTAGATTGATAAATTGGTTGGGAAGACCAATGGAAGAGAACCCAAGTTATACAATAACATATGCGAGTTCATAGGACAAGCGGTGATTTTTATCAAGGAATCTATTGAGCTTGGACGAGAAGGAATGAGTTCTATGAATAACCAAATTAAGTGTTCAACATGTGTGGAATGATGTTGGAACAATTTCTTATGATGGGATAAAGACCCATAAACCAATGGTCCGTTGGTGGGCAAATTCGTATAGAAGCCAATTGGAGCGCAGTGCAATGTTTTGATTATATCTCTTGGCTCGATGCTCCGAAATATGTGAATCCAAAGAGGTTGGAAATCCAACCCAATATGATAGATTTCATATTCAAACATCTCAGTCCAATTTGGGTTGCATCATGGAGCAAAATGGCATGGAAGTCATAACAAGTGCAGATTGTAGCAAGGTTTGAGCGGCTGTAGCATTTTGGGCGTACCTTGTTAAATGTTGATTGACTTCTATTGATGTGTAAGTAGGATTTCTGAGTTGTTACGTATGTTGTAAAGATGATTCATGCTTAGTATCGAGTTTAACTTTTCTTTTTGAGTTTATTGCTTGCTCGAGGACGATCAAGTCTAAGTTTGGGGGAGTTGATAGGCTTAGATTTTGAGTGATTTTAACTGTAATTTCTTCCCATTTTCCGTACTTTTTCCTGGATGATATTATGCTTTTTGGTGTTTATTCGTTTGTTTCAAGAAATTAGACCGGAAGTGGAAGAAATGAGCTTACATGAAGATAACGGGCGAAATCGAGGCGTAAAAGAAGAGAAAATGAAAGAAGATGGATTTCCCAAATCTCGATCGATCGAGATTTATTCTCGATCGATCGAGCCAGCCAGAAGCGAGAATCAGATTTTTTGAAGGCTCGATCGATCGGTGGAAATCTCGATCGATCGAGCGAGGCAGTAACTTCAGCAACAAATTTTGAGAAATCTCGATCGATCGGTGGAAATTCTCGATCGATCGAGCGAGGCAGTGAGTGCAAAAGGCTGACGTGAACAGTGCACCGATCGATCGGTGAAAATCTCGATTGATCGAGACGCGAAATCTGAAGATTTTATTTTCCTTTTTTATCGTGATTTTGGAGGGCTTTTAAGGGAGATCTCTGCCACAAGTAAAGAGACGAATTTTTACACACCATATCAGACGTTTTTAGGTCAAGAGCAGCCGCCCTAGCCGCCACCCAACGCCGGAAGAAGGAGATCCAATCTCCGATCTTCGTCCAAAGTCGAGCCAATCTCTTCCGGAGTGCAAGGAAGGAACAAGAGAAGAAATCACGGTGCAACGCACGGATTCATCCATCGTTTATCGTATTTCTGAACCTTAATTTATTTGATTTTCATTTTCATTTGATGTTTTTGAGGTCGAGAGACAATTAAACTCATCTGTATTTGATTTGAATTGAATTTGGTTTATATTATTGAAGTTTTAGTTCGTTGTGTTTGATATATTGATTCATTGGTATTTGAGCGCATTGATATTTATTGTTCATAGATTGATTGCATGTGTAGATCAAAGTCTAGCTAGCTTTGATTGAATTTGAGAGTTACAACCGAGATCGAGAGATAACGTTGTAACACGCTCCATTAATTTATGATGTATGTCACGATTGAGATCGAGAGATGATATCGCATACGTGAGAACTTGAAATCGAAAGATTTAGAGTTATAAGGTTTTGATAATTTAAGCAACTTTGAATTAGTAAATAGGTGCACGAGAGTGACTTGTTCTAATTTATTGTTAGTTTCTTTACAGCTCGAGAGAGTGTATCGAATAATAGTGAAAACCTTTCACCTTTAAAATCAATTGAGTAATAATTTGAGAATTCCGTTGAATCAGTAGAGATAATATAATTGAACGACGAGCTTGGTAATTTTCTCGAGTAACTTACCTTTGCATTTCCGGAACCATTCTTTTCATTATTTCTAGTTAAATCTTTATTCTTTAGTTTAATTTAGCTTTAGTTAATCAAACCTCTTTTATCGTAGGCTAAATATAATTTTATTAATCTTATTTGGTACTTATACGTTAGTCCCTGTGGATTCGACAACCTGTACTTAATTTTCACTATACTAAAACTTGACAACCGTGCACTTGCGGTAGAATCGCTTTAAACCATTCTTTGAAATATCTTTTGTTTAAAAATAAAGCGGTCAAGTTTTTGGCGCCGTTGCCGGGGACTAATCTGTATAATATCATACGAGATTAGTAAATTGTAATTTAGCCAATTCTTTTATTATTGCATTTTTGTTTTTATTGTCTTTGTTTTCTTTTGTTGATCTTTGTGAATAACTTCGTGTATTTTGTTGTCTCCTTTTGTCTATTTTGTACAGGAATCGTTTCTCTAGTGCATGCTCAGAAGAGAGGAGCCCATTCTCGAGCCTTTCGATCCGGAGATAGAAAGAACTTTACTTAGGCGATTACGAGAAGCTCGAGCAATGGCTGATAATAACGAAGCACAGCACCCTAGATCGATGATGGACTTTGCACAACCTGCATTTCATGGATCGTTGTCGAGTATTACGAGGCCGACGATTCAAGCAAACAATTTTGAGATAAAGCCGGCAATCATACAAATGATTCAGCACTCGGTGATGTTCGGGGGAGCAGCTACAGATGATCCGAACAATCACATCTCCAACTTTTTTGGAGATTTGTGATACATTCAAACACAATGGCGTCTCTGACGACGCCATCAGGTTAAGACTTTTCCCCTTTTCATTACGAGACAAAGCTAAGGCATGGTTAAATTCTTTACCTGCAGGTTCTATAACAACATGGGAGGGGATGACAAAGGCGTTTTTGTCAAAGTACTTTCCCCCTTCCAAGACGGCAAAGATGCGGAACGATATCACGACTTTTGGTCAGTTTGACCCCGAGACTTTATACGAAGCGTGGGATCGGTTTAAGGAGTTGTTGAGGAGATGCCCACACCATGGTCTACCCATATGGCTGCAGGTACAAACGTTCTATAACGGTTTATTTTCTGCTAACCGTTCCATGATTGATGCAGCATCTGGGGGATCCATAATGAGAAAGACGCCTGAAGAGGCATATAGCTTGTTGGAAGAAATGGCGTGCAACAGTTACCAGTGGCAATCAGAGAGGAGCACGCCACAGAAACCAATGGGAGTCCATCAAGTGGACGAGATCACTGCTCTTTCGGCTCAATTAGAAGCCATGAACCGGAAGATAGACAGCATGGGAGCAGCAGCAATGCAGGCCCAAACTATTTTCTATGAGCTGTGTGGAGGCGGTCATCCTAGCATCGAGTGCCAGGCAGGTAATCAATTTAACCAATCTGTTGAAGCTGTTAATTTTGTAGGTAACAGGCCACCCAATAATTCCTACTCGAACTACAACCAACCATGGAGGAACCACCCGAATTTGAGGTGGTCGAATCAAGAAAATGTGTTGAACCCTCAACCCCAGGCCGGGTTCACACAAAAGCCGAGTATGGAGGAATTGATGGCAAAGCTGATTTCATCAACGAAGGTGAGGATGCAGAATCAGGATGCATCTATTAAAAATTTGGAAGTGCAGATAGGGCAGTTGGCCACGTTGATATCTGGGAGGACGCAAGGTACGCTCCCAAGTGATTCTGTAAAGAATCCGAAGGAGCCATCAAATTGAGAAGGCAAGGAGGTGACAGTCCAGCTTGGGACTATAAATTAAGAACTTCCGTTTTTCCTTCCTTGAGTTTTGTTTTTGATTTCTTGTTTTGTTGAGTTTTTGTTAGTTTGTTTGTTTTTGAGTTTGTCTGGGAATGAATTCGTGTATTTTCTATTGCAGATGTGAAAGCAAGAGCAAGATGGTTATAGGCGAGGCAATACGAGAGAAAGATGTTGAGAAAAAAAAAATTTCAAATTTTGTTTGCTGCTGCTGGTGATCGATCGGTGGAAATCTCGATCGATCGCCCGAATTTTTAAAATGACATTGTG
Organism: Haberlea rhodopensis; assembly: GCA_907163345.1. NCBI lineage: Eukaryota > Viridiplantae > Streptophyta > Magnoliopsida > Lamiales > Gesneriaceae > Haberlea > Haberlea rhodopensis. The sequence continues at coordinate 80,607 of CAJQUN010000549.1, forward strand.
CCTACTGCCTCGCTCGATCGATCGAGAATTTTTCCGATCGATCGAGCGAGAGAAAATTTTGAAAAAAATAAAGGCACAGACGCAGCATCTATCACTCTCCAACTCAATTTTTCTCCTCTCCAAAACATAACCCTAGCCGTCTCTTTCAATTTCCTTCATCTAATCTCATCATTTTTCCATAGAATTTCAAATTTGCTTCAACTCTAAGAAGTAATATTCATTCTAATGAGATTTTCGTTTCAGATTTGAAGAATTGCAAGGCCGATTGGGTAGAAGTGCATCAAAAGGAGAATTCCAAGCCAAGTGCCAAACTTTTCCAAGATCGGATTTTTAAGCGGTAATTGGTCTCTAATTCTCAAAGATTTTATCTTTTGGTGCTAAGTTTTGAATTGTAGTAGAAGTGGGTTAGGAAAGATTGAAATTTGGAGGAAGTTTTGTGGTATTGAAGGGTGTCGGATTGACAGTGTTGTGGGGTGTTAGTTGAATTGAATTGTATTAGTTGGGAATCAGTTGGCAAGAAAATGTCATCCAGAAAGAGGTCAAAGCAGGCGGAAGCTTCCCAGAAGCAAAAGCAGGCAGAGGCCACTGTTTCTGAGCCAGTTTATGATGAACAGAAGTTTCTCAATGCCAAGATTGCTGAGTTATACCCCATCTACCATAAGAAACTCCTGAGCCGTGAAAGGGGAATGAGCTTGGATAAATTGGAGTGTCCTGTCATTAGGACAGTACGCCGAAAAGGGTGGTTTCAATTCGTTCAGGCACCGATTGATGCTGTGGTGCCACTGGTGAGGGAGTTCTATACAAATCTTCGAGCTGTTCAACCAGGGCACCGAGTAAGTGTTTATGTTCGAGGGAAAGATGTGTTGGCGGATCGAGCCACAATCAATAATATTCACCGGATGCCTTTCATTCACAACTGTGAATACCAATCTTTCAAGAACAGCAGGATCGACTACGATGAGGTATTGACAGTCATTGGCAAGCCGGGAGTGGATTGGCAAAGGAATGATAAAGCAGAGCCACAGTTGGTTCTAAAGAAAAATTTGAAGCCAGAGGCCCAAGCATGGTTTTCATTTGTCGCCTCGCGGGTCATGCCATCGACCCACACTTCTGAGGTGACAAAAGATAGAGCGGTCCTGGTTTATGCCATCCTCTCAGGGAAGGATGTGGACTTCGGTGAGATCATCAGTGATCATATTCAAGAGATTGGAAGTAGCCCACCGACCTCCGCACTACCGTTTCCATCCACGATCACTGCTTTATGTCAGCGATACAGAGTGACATGGGGGGAAGACGAGGAGCTACTCCCGCCGAAGACACCAATCATTGTAGCCGATCCTACGAACCGACGAAGACCCTCGGACACTACACAAGCTGGAGCATCATCCTCTGCTGCAGGACATACACGTGTTACTTTGGAATCTCTTCATAGGGATCTCCAAGACATTCGCCTGGAGCAGCAGAGCATTCACAGCATGCAGCGGGACATTCATAGCATGCAGAGAGCATTGCAGATGGACCATGAGCAGGTAGCTCAGCGTCAGATGGAGTTCATGCACTATCAGAGTGCATGGAACACTGCCATGGCCCAGGGTTTTCCAGGTTTCCAGTTCCCGCCGGAGCCACACTTTGCACCCTATCATCCGCATGCACCTCCACCTTCTGAGTACCCACCTTTTCCGCCATATCAGGGCGAGGAGCACCACGACCCAGTTCCCCCTCCGGAGCATGATGAGGACGACGATCAGTGACGATCGTCGTCATGGTATGTGTCTTTGCCTTTGCATTTATTTTTCTTGTTCATTGAGGGCAATTCACATGCTAAGTTTGGGGGGTTTTTTGAGTATTTGTATATATCTTGCTTTTGCACATATTGCTACTTGTCTTGTTTCTTTTTTCCTAGCATGACTGCATGATGTTGAGACTAATTCATCCTTGAGCATTACCAACAAAAAATTTTTTTTTATTGATTGAGTTATTCTTGAGAATTGATGAATTGGACTTGCAACGGTAATACATGATGAAATTAATCCTCATCTAGATAGGAGTCATGAAAATGTTTAACTTGTTTGTATATATCCTTTGTTAACTATATGTCAAAACTGAGGAATAATTTGAGCACTTATTGAGTCATGATTGAGTGAAGTATGTATTGTTTTAATTGAAAATTTGTGTTAACTATGATGAGTCTTGAGTATCTTAGAGAACTCTACAGTTTAGTTGAAAGCACTTTGAGGCGAAATTTATAATTAGGAACTAGACTTGGAGATGATTTAGGCGATCTTTGGACCGTTTGAGCCTTTCAAGCCTACCTGTTATATATTATTCATTAGTGTCCCCTTTTGAGCCTTATTGAAAAAGAATGGTATATGCATTGCATATGATTAGACCCCCATTCGACATTCTTGGCAACTCATTATACCCACCTTGGTTTGAGCCTAAAAGAAAATTTTTACCTACCCCTAGGAGAGTATAATGAATCTCATTCATTGCACAGAATTGTTATATGCAAATGAGTTCAAAAGGAACAAAAGAATGAGCAAAGAAAAAGAAAAGATGTAGAGAAAAGCCTTGAAAAGAAAAATTCAAAATAAGACCCAAAGTGGCCAAGGCTAGAAAAAAGTTGAAGAGAAGCTCAAAAATAGTTGAACTGATTTTGTTATACTCTCTTCTTTGAATTCATCCTACCTTTTCTTTGAAGCCGACACCAAAAGGCCTAACGTTATAAGCTTTCAAGACCTTTTGATCCAAGTCTAGGGAACAATTACATTAGTAGAGAAGTGCTGGATAGTAAACTTGTAGAGTAATTTAAAGTAATCTTGACTAGGAGTTAATATGGCACATGTTGATGTTAAAGATATATATGTAACTCATGTTTGACAATAGCACACACGCACGTTCCGATGTTGCGATGTATTGTTTAACTTAGGAGAAATTGCTTCTTGTTAAATGTTGATTGACTTCTATTGATGTGTAAGTAGGATTTCTGAGTTGTTACGTATGTTGTAAAGATGATTCATGCTTAGTATCGAGTTTAACTTTTCTTTTTGAGTTTATTGCTTGCTCGAGGACGATCAAGTCTAAGTTTGGGGGAGTTGATAGGCTTAGATTTTGAGTGATTTTAACTGTAATTTCTTCCCATTTTCCGTACTTTTTCCTGGATGATATTATGCTTTTTGGTGTTTATTCGTTTGTTTCAGGAAATTAGACCGGAAGTGGAAGAAATGAGCTTACATGAAGATAACGGGCGAAATCGAGGCGTAAAAGAAGAGAAAATGAAAGAAGATGGATTTCCCAAATCTCGATCGATCGAGATTTATTCTCGATCGATCGAGCCAGCCAGAAGCGAGAATCAGATTTTTTGAAGGCTCGATCGATCGGTGGAAATCTCGATCGATCGAGCGAGGCAGTAACTTCAGCAACAAATTTTGAGAAATCTCGATCGATCGGTGGAAATTCTCGATCGATCGAGCGAGGCAGTGAGTGCAAAAGGCTGACGTGAACAGTGCACCGATCGATCGGTGAAAATCTCGATCGATCGAGACGCGAAATCTGAAGATTTTATTTTCCTTTTTTATCGTGATTTTGGAGGGCTTTTAAGGGAGATCTCTGCCACAAGTAAAGAGACGAATTTTTACACACCATATCAGACGTTTTTAGGTCAAGAGCAGCCGCCCTAGCCGCCACCCAACGCCGGAAGAAGGAGATCCAATCTCCGTTCTTCGTCCAAAGTCGAGCCAATCTCTTCCGGAGTGAGTGCAAGGAAGGAACAAGAGAAGAAATCACGGTGCAACGCACGGATTCATCCATCGTTTATCGTATTTCTGAACCTTAGTTTATTTGATTTTCATTTTCATTTGATGTTTTTGAGGTCGAGAGACAATTAAACTCATCTGTATTTGATTTGAATTGAATTTGGTTTCTATTATTGAAGTTTTAGTTCGTTGTGTTTGATATATTGATTCATTGGTATTTGAGCGCATTGATATTTATTGTTCATAGATTGATTGCATGTGTAGATCAAAGTCTAGCTAGCTTTGATTGAATTTGAGAGTTACAACCGAGATCGAGAGATAACGTTGTAACACGCTCCATTAATTTATGATGTATGTCATGATTGAGATCGAGAGATGATATCGCATATGTGAGAACTTGAAATCGAAAGATTTAGAGTTATAAGGTTTTGATAATTTAAGCAACTTTGAATTAGTAAATAGGTGCACGAGAGTGACTTGTTCTAATTTATTGTTAGTTTCTTTACAGCTCGAGAGAGTGTATCAAATAATAGTGAAAACCTTTCACCTTTAAAATCAATTGAGTGATAATTTGAGAATTCCGTTGAATCAGTAGAGATAATATAATTGAACGACGAGCTTGGTAATTTTCTCGAGTAACTTACCTTTGCATTTCCGGAACCATTCTTTTCATTATTTCTAGTTAAATCTTTATTCTTTAGTTTAATTTAGCTTTAGTTAATCAAACCTCTTTTATCGTAGGCTAAATATAATTTTATTAATCTTATTTGGTACTTATACGTTAGTCCCTGTGGATTCGACAACCTGTACTTAATTTTCACTATACTAAAACTTGACAACCGTGCACTTGCGGTAGAATCGCTTTAAACCATTCTTTGAAATATCTTTTGTTTAAAAATAAAGCGGTCAAGTTTTTGGCGCCGTTGCCGGGGACTAATCTGTATAATATCATACGAGATTAGTTAATTGTAATTTAGCCAATTCTTTTATTATTGCATTTTTGTTTTTATTGTCTTTGTTTTCTTTTGTTGATCTTTGTGAATAACTTTGTGTATTTTGTTGTCTCCTTTTGTCTATTTTGTACAGGAATCGTTTCTCTAGTGCATGCTCAGAAGAGAGGAGCCCATTCTTGAGCCTTTCGATCCGGAGATAGAAAGAACTTTACTTAGGCGATTACGAGAAGCTCGAGCAATGGCTGATAATAATGAAGCACAGCACCCTAGATCGATGATGGACTTTGCACAACCAGCATTTCATGGATCGTTGTCGAGTATTACGAGGCCGACGATTCAAGCAAACAATTTTGAGATAAAGCCGGCAATCATACAAATGATTCAGCACTCGGTGATGTTCGGGGGAGCAGCTACAGATGATCCGAACAATCACATCTCCAACTTTTTGGAGATTTGTGATACATTCAAACACAATGGCGTCTCTGACGACGCCATCGGGTTAAGACTTTTCCCCTTTTCATTACGAGACAAAGCTAAGGCATGGTTAAATTCTTTACCTGCAGGTTCTATAACAACATGGGAGGGGATGACAAAGGCGTTTTTGTCAAAGTACTTTCCCCCTTCCAAGACGGCAAAGATGCGGAACGATATCACGACTTTTGGTCAGTTTGACCCCGAGACTTTATACGAAGCGTGGGATCGGTTTAAGGAGTTGTTGAGGAGATGCCCACACCATGGTCTACCCATATGGCTGCAGGTACAAACGTTCTATAACGGTTTATTTTCTGCTAACCGTTCCATGATTGATGCAGCATCTGGGGGATCCATAATGAGAAAGACGCCGGAAGAGGCATATAGCTTGTTGGAAGAAATGGCGTGCAACAGTTACGAGTGGCAATCAGAGAGGAGCACGCCACAGAAACCAATGGGAGTCCATCAAGTGGACGAGATCACTGCTCTTTCGGCTCAATTAGAAGCCATGAACCGGAAGATAGACAGCATGGGAGCAGCAGCAATGCAGGCCCAAACTATTTTCTGTGAGCTGTGTGGAGGCGTTCATCCTACCATCGAGTGCCAGGCAGGTAATCAATTTAAATAATCTGTTGAAGCTGTTAATTTTGTAGGTAACAGGCCACCCAATAATTCCTACTCGAACTACAACCAACCATGGAGGAACCACCCGAATTTGAGGTGGTCGAATCAAGAAAATGTGTTGAACCCTCAACCGCAGGCCGGGTTCACACAAAAGCCGAGTATGAAGGAATTGATGGCAAAGCTGATTTCATCAACGGAGGTGAGGATGCAGAATCAGGATGCATCTATTAAAAATTTGGAAGTGCAGATAGGGCAGTTGGCCACGTTGATATCTGGGAGGACGCAAGGTACGCTCCCAAGTGATTCTGTAAAGAATCCGAAGGAGCCATCAAATTGAGAAGGCAAGGAGGTGACAGTCCAGCTTGGGACTATAAATTAAGAACTTCCGTTTTTCCTTCCTTGAGTTTTGTTTTTGATTTCTTGTTTTGTTGAGTTTTTGTTAGTTTGTTTGTTTTTGAGTTTGTTTGGGAATGAATTCGTGTATTTTCTATTGCAGATGTGAAAGCAAGAGCAAGTTGGTTATAGGCGAGGCAATCCGAGAGAAAGATGTTGAGAAAAAAAAATTTCAAATTTTGTTTGCTGCTGCTGGCGATCGATCGGTGGAAATCTCGATCGATCGCCCGAATTTTTAAAATGACATTGTGCCTACTGCCTCGCTCGATCGATCGAGAATTTTTCCGATCGATCGAGCGAGAGAAATTTTGAAAAAAATAAAGGCACAGACGCAGCATCTATCACTCTCCAACTCAATTTTTCTCCTCTCCAAAACATAACCCTAGCCGTCTCTTTCAATTTCCTTCATCTAATCTCATCATTTTTCCATAGAATTTCAAATTTGCTTCAACTCTAAGAAGTAATATTCATTCTAATGAGATTTTCGTTTCAGATTTGAAGAATTGCAAGGCCGATTGGGTAGAAGTGCATCAAAAGGAGAATTCCAAGCCAAGTGCCAAACTTTTCCAAGATCGGATTTTTAAGCGGTAATTGGTCTCTAATTCTCAAAGATTTTATCTTTTGGTGCTAAGTTTTGAATTGTAGTAGAAGTGGGTTAGGAAAGATTGAAATTTGGAGGAAGTTTTGTGGTATTGAAGGGTGTCGGATTGACAGTGTTGTGGGGTGTTAGTTGAATTGAATTGTATTAGTTGGGAATCAGTTGGCAAGAAAATGTCATCCAGAAAGAGGTCAAAGCAGGCGGAAGCTTCCCAGAAGCAAAAGCAGGCAGAGGCCACTGTTTCTGAGCCAGTTATGATGAACAGAAGTTTCTCAATGCCAAGATTGCTGAGTTATACCCCATCTACCATAAGAAACCCCTGAGCCGTGAAAGGGGAATGAGCTTGGATAAATTGGAGTGTCCTGTCATTAGGACAGTACGCCGAAAAGGGTGGTTTCAATTCGTTCAGGCACCGATTGATGCTGTGGTGCCACTGGTGAGGGAGTTCTATACAAATCTTCGAGCTGTTCAACCAGGGCACCGAGTAAGTGTTTATGTTCGAGGGAAAGATGTGTTGGCGGATCGAGCCACAATCAATAATATTCACCGGATGCCTTTCATTCACAACTGTGAATACCAATCTTTCAAGAACAGCAGGATCGACTACGATGAGGTATTGACAGTCATTGGCAAGCCGGGAGTGGATTGGCAAAGGAATGATAAAGCAGAGCCACAGTTGGTTCTAAAGAAAAATTTGAAGCCAGAGGCCCAAGCATGGTTTTCATTTGTCGCCTCGCGGGTCATGCCATCGACCCACACTTCTGAGGTGACAAAAGATAGAGCGGTCCTGGTTTATGCCATCCTCTCAGGGAAGGATGTGGACTTCGGTGAGATCATCAGTGATCATATTCAAGAGATTGGAAGTAGCCCACCGACCTCCGCACTACTGTTTCCATCCACGATCACTGCTTTATGTCAGCGATACAGAGTGACATGGGGGGAAGACGAGGAGCTACTCCCGCCGAAGACACCAATCATTGTAGCCGATCCTACGAACCGACGAAGACCCTCGGACACTACACAAGCTGGAGCATCATCCTCTGCTGCAGGACATACACGTGTTACTTTGGAATCTCTTCATAGGGATCTCCAAGACATTCGCCTGGAGCAGCAGAGCATTCACAGCATGCAGCGGGACATTCATAGCATGCAGAGAGCATTGCAGATGGACCATGAGCAGGTAGCTCAGCGTCAGATGGAGTTCATGCACTATCAGAGTGCATGGAACACTGCCATGTCCCAGGGTTTTCCAGGTTTCCAGTTCCCGCCGGAGCCACACTTTGCACCCTATCATCCGCATGCACCTCCACCTTCTGAGTACCCACCTTTTCCGCCATATCAGGGCGAGGAGCACCACGACCCAGTTCCCCCTCCGGAGCATGATGAGGACGACGATCAGTGACGATCGTCGTCATGGTATGTGTCTTTGCCTTTGCATTTATTTTTCTTGTTCATTGAGGGCAATTCACATGCTAAGTTTGGGGGGTTTTTTGAGTATTTGTATATATCTTGCTTTTGCACATATTGCTACTTGTCTTGTTTCTTTTCCTAGCATGACTGCATGATGTTGAGACTAATTCATCCTTGAGCATTACCAACAAAAATTTTTTTTTTATTGATTGAGTTATTCTTGAGAATTGATGAATTGGACTTGCAACGGTAATACATGATGAAATTAATCCTCATCTAGATAGGAGTCATGAAAATGTTTAACTTGTTTGTATATATCCTTTGTTAACTATATGTCAAAACTGAGGAATAATTTGAGCACTTATTGAGTCATGATTGAGTGAAGTATGTATTGTTTTAATTGAAAATTTGTGTTAACTATGATGAGTCTTGAGTATCTTAGAGAACTCTACAGTTTAGTTGAAAGCACTTTGAGGCGAAATTTATAATTAGGAACTAGACTTGGAGATGATTTAGGCGATCTTTGGACCGTTTGAGCCTTTCAAGCCTACCTGTTATATATTATTCATTAGTGTCCCCTTTTGAGCCTTATTGAAAAAGAATGGTATATGCATTGCATATGATTAGACCCCCATTCGACATTCTTGGCAACTCATTATACCCACCTTGGTTTGAGCCTAAAAGAAAATTTTTACCTACCCCTAGGAGAGTATAATGAATCTCATTCATTGCACAGAATTGTTATATGCAAATGAGTTCAAAAGGAACAAAAGAATGAGCAAAGAAAAAGAAAAGATGTAGAGAAAAGCCTTGAAAAGAAAAATTCAAAATAAGACCCAAAGTGGCCAAGGCTAGAAAAAAGTTGAAGAGAAGCTCAAAAATAGTTGAACTGATTTTGTTATACTCTCTTCTTTGAATTCATCCTACCTTTTCTTTGAAGCCGACACCAAAAGGCCTAACGTTATAAGCTTTCAAGACCTTTTGATCCAAGTCTAGGGAACAATTACATTAGTAGAGAAGTGCTGGATAGTAAACTTGTAGAGTAATTTAAAGTAATCTTGACTAGGAGTTAATATGGCACATGTTGATGTTAAAGATATATATGTAACTCATGTTTGACAATAGCACACACGCACGTTCCGATGTTGCGATGTATTGTTTAACTTAGGAGAAATTGCTTCTTGTTAAATGTTGATTGACTTCTATTGATGTGTAAGTAGGATTTCTGAGTTGTTACGTATGTTGTAAAGATGATTCATGCTTAGTATCGAGTTTAACTTTTCTTTTTGAGTTTATTGCTTGCTCGAGGACGATCAAGTCTAAGTTTGGGGGAGTTGATAGGCTTAGATTTTGAGTGATTTTAACTGTAATTTCTTCCCATTTTCCGTACTTTTTCCTGGATGATATTATGCTTTTTGGTGTTTATTCGTTTGTTTCAGGAAATTAGACCGGAAGTGGAAGAAATGAGCTTACATGAAGATAACGGGCGAAATCGAGGCGTAAAAGAAGAGAAAATGAAAGAAGATGGATTTCCCAAATCTCGATCGATCGAGATTTATTCTCGATCGATCGAGCCAGCCAGAAGCGAGAATCAGATTTTTTGAAGGCTCGATCGATCGGTGGAAATCTCGATCGATCGAGCGAGGCAGTAACTTCAGCAACAAATTTTGAGAAATCTCGATCGATCGGTGGAAATTCTCGATCGATCGAGCGAGGCAGTGAGTGCAAAAGGCTGACGTGAACAGTGCACCGATCGATCGGTGAAAATCTCGATCGATCGAGACGCGAAATCTGAAGATTTTATTTTCCTTTTTTATCGTGATTTTGGAGGGCTTTTAAGGGAGATCTCTGCCACAAGTAAAGAGACGAATTTTTACACACCATATCAGACGTTTTTAGGTCAAGAGCAGCCGCCCTAGCCGCCACCCAACGCCGGAAGAAGGAGATCCAATCTCCGTTCTTCGTCCAAAGTCGAGCCAATCTCTTCCGGAGTGCAAGGAAGGAACAAGAGAAGAAATCACGGTGCAACGCACGGATTCATCCATCGTTTATCGTATTTCTGAACCTTAATTTATTTGATTTTCATTTTCATTTGATGTTTTTGAGGTCGAGAGACAATTAAACTCATCTGTATTTGATTTGAATTGAATTTGGTTTATATTATTGAAGTTTTAGTTCGTTGTGTTTGATATATTGATTCATTGGTATTTGAGCGCATTGATATTTATTGTTCATAGATTGATTGCATGTGTAGATCAAAGTCTAGCTAGCTTTGATTGAATTTGAGAGTTACAACCGAGATCGAGAGATAACGTTGTAACACGCTCCATTAATTTATGATGTATGTCACGATTGAGATCGAGAGATGATATCGCATACGTGAGAACTTGAAATCGAAAGATTTAGAGTTATAAGGTTTTGATTTGAATTAGTAAATAGGTGCACGAGAGTGACTTGTTCTAATTTATTCTTAGTTTCTTTACAGCTCGAGAGAGTGTATCGAATAATAGTGAAAACCTTTCACCTTTAAAATCAATTGAGTGATAATTTGAGAATTCCGTTGAATCAGTAGAGATAATATAATTGAACGACGAGCTTGGTAATTTTCTCGAGTAACTTACCTTTGCATTTCCGGAACCATTCTTTTCATTATTTCTAGTTAAATCTTTATTCTTTAGTTTAATTTAGCTTTAGTAAATCAAACCTCTTTTATCGTAGGCTAAATATAATTTTATTTATCTTATTTGGTACTTATACGTTAGTCCCTGTGGATTCGACAACCTGTACTTAATTTTCACTATACTAAAACTTGACAACCGTGCACTTGCGGTAGAATCGCTTTAAACCATTCTTTGAAATATCTTTTGTTTAAAAATAAAGCGGTCAGAAGAATAGAATTTCTCTATACATCCAATCCGTAGATTATGATCTATGGAAAATCATAGTGAAAGGTCCACATATTCCTTTAAAGGAAGTTGGGGGAATTAGTGTTCCCAAAGAAATGGACGATTTCACTAGAGCGGATATGATATTAATTTCACAAAATGCAAAAGCGATTAATATTTTGCATTGTTCCTTAGATATGAAGGAGTACAACCGGATCTCAATGTGCTCAACGGCTAAGGAGATATGGGACAAATTGCAAATTTGTCATGAAGGAACCAACCAAGTAAAGGAGACAAAGATAGACCTCCTACAACTCAAATATGAGACATTTGAGATGGAGTCCGGAGAAGATGTGGATTCAATGTTTAGGAGGCTCACCCTAATTATCAACGAGCTTGCCCAACTTGGAGAGAAGTACCCTCCAAAGCAAATATGGAGGAGAGCACTAAGAGCCTTACCAAAGGAATGGGATGCCAAGAGGACGGCCATCATCGAGTCCAACAAAGGGGAGAACGCATCTTATGATCTTGATGAGCTCCATGGCACATTGGTGACCCATGAGCTTTAAGTTGCCACAAGGAGAGAAGTAAAGGAGGAGGATAGATCCAAAAGAAATGGGATTGCCTTGGTTGGAAGGAAAGACCATTCCGATGATGAAGAAGATGATGATGATGAGGAGATGATCTTCTTCACAAAGAAGTTCAAGAAGTTCTTCAACAAACATGGCAAGTCAAAGACCTCAAGTGCAACCAAACATGAATCCAAAAATGAGGTAACTTGTTATAATTGTCAAGATAAAGGTCATTATGCTAACAAATGCCCTAGGAAGAAGAATGAAGACAAAGGCAAGAAGAAGGCGTTTATTGCTACATGGAGTGATAGCGACTCCGATGAAGAAGAAGCCACAAATCTTTGTCTAAGGGCGCTTGGAGATGAAGGAGATGAAAGCGACGATGAGGTACCTTCATTTGATGAACTTTTAGAGTCTTATAATGAGCTTATTGATGCTCTTGGCTAAACCAAGATGAGTAACAAATTATTCAAACTTGAGATTGCTAAGAAAGATGAAGAAAACTATTCATTGAAAAATGAATTAAATTCTTTAAAGATATCTTTTTGTAAATATAGTGAAAGTAGTCAAAAGATGAATGAATTGCTTGGCTTACAACGTTGTAGCTTCAATAAAGCCGGACTAGGCTTCTCAAGCAAAACTAAAACTTTTTCAAGCTTGTTAGCTAAAGCCAAGCATAATTCTCCTACTTGCACTTATTGTTGCAAAGATGGTCATTCTAAGAATAAGTGTAGATTTTCCAAAATCCAATACCAACCTAACAAAAGGTGGAAATGGATACCAATGTGCCAATGAAAGCTAACCCTCAAGGACCCAAAAATCAAATGGGTACCAAGATCCTCATATTGTAAACTTGTTTTGTAGGGACAACAATGGGATGGAGGATGAAGGCACAAGCAACTCAAAGGGGGAGATTATCTCATTCACCTCAATAGAGGAAGCGCGAGGCATAGGACCAATGACAAGAACGCACTCTTGTCATTGAAGGTAAAATTATTTTATACATTTTAAAAGAGCAATTCAAAATTTGATTGGCACAAATTAAATTGTGACCAATAATATTGAAGCTCAATATTCATTGTAGTAAAATGCACTACCCCTTAGCATATGCACATATAAATTGTTTTATTGCATGATGTATGCTTATCTTTTTTTAGTACGTATCTTAATATGTCTTGAAATCAAATTTGAATTTACTATGTGGAAATGTGCAATTATGTGATTAATAGTTAAATGATGCTTTGATAATTTTAATGTCTATTGGGCATGAGTGCATGAACCCTTGGTAGAACATATGCACACTTTGCAACACTTAGAATTTATTGTTGAGTTCCTTAAACGCATGTTTGTTGTTCCTCTAAATGATTTAATCTTAGGCTTGTTTTGCTTATTACATGCTTGATGAGGAACATGGGTAATTTGTTAAAATAAGGCTATGTGTCAACATATTTATGCTATGTTTATTTAAATTTTGTACTTTTTGATTATCACAAAAAGGGGGAGAATTTTGTGATAAACTTGAAGCTTAACTCATGCATAGTTTGAGGGGGAGAGCTTGTGTATGCATGGTTTGAGGGGGAAAGTTATTTGCTTTAAGCTTTACTTGGTAATCTTGTATGTGCTATGCAATTGTTAAGGGGGGGTCATGTGTACTCACATTTCATGCATATTACATATTCAAGTTTATCAAGTTTTGTGATCATCAAAAAAGGGGAGATTGTTGAGCCTTAAACGCATTTTTGAGTTTAATGTTTAATTTATCTCCGAATTATTTATGGGTTTTGATGATCAACAAAACTTGCATTTGTTGTACTAAATTAGTGTACAGGGTTAGATTGATAAATTGGTTGGGAAGACCAATGGAAGAGAACCCAAGTTATACAATAACATATGCGAGTTCATAGGACAAGCGGTGATTTTTATCAAGGAATCTATTGAGCTTGGACGAGAAGGAATGAGTTCTATGAACAACCAAATTAAGTGTTCAACATGTGTGGAATGAAGTTGGAACAATTTCTTATGATGGGATAAAGACCCATAAACCAATGGTCCGTTGGTGGGCAAATTCGTATAGAAGCCAATTGGAGCACAGTGCAATGTTTTGATTATATCTCTTGGCTCAATGCTCCGAAATATGTGAATCCAAAGAGGTTGGAAAGCCAACCCAATATGATAGATTTCATATTGAAACATCTCAGTCCAATTTGGGTTGCATCATTGAGCAAAATGGCATGGAAGTCATAACAAGTGCAGATTGTAGCAAGGTTTGAGCAGGCTGTAGCATTTTGGGCGTAACTTCTTCATACCTTAATGAAATGCAATGAAAGTTTGTCCACACCTAGATAAAAAAAAGGGCTACAACTTTTATGTTTACCATTTTTCCCATAAATGAGATTAAGCTGGTCGAATTGTGCACAGTTTGAGAGTGTTGAAATCTGACAGACCACCTCAGGCGATCCGGGCCATCACCTCAGGCGATCAGAGCCATGCGTGCCAACGCCGCGCACGATCGACCCAGGCGATGGCACGCTGCACGCCAGGCAATCCCGATCGCCCCAGGCGATGTCATGGTTGCCCCAGGCGATCCAGAAACTTACCTACGGCATTTTTTCAAAGGACGATCGCCCGAGGCGATGGGGACATCGCCTGAGGCGATCTGGGCCAGATTTGAACGTTAGAACGTGGCGATGGAGATCGCCCGAGGCGATGTCCAAGGCATTCGAGGAGTGATTTCAGTCTTTTGTGTAGCAACGGCTAGTAGGATCCTTGGGAGCCTCCTTAACTATAAATATTGATCTTTTGGAGCATTTTGAAGACAAGAAACAAGTCTACAAACTTCTACAAAGACTTGACCATTTTAAATTCATATTGCATTGCAATCTCCATACATTGTTGTTGTATTGGAGCTTGTAATTCTTTTCTTTGTTAGAGTCTTGTGTTTCTTCGTGTGAGTACACCGTGAAGGTGTTTGTTGGTTTTATTGTAAAGGTCCTCCAACACCAAAGCAAATTGGAAAATTGTAAAGTCATCAACAAGTTTAGTTGGTGCAAGTGTGTGGCTATCCTTGGAGCCCTTAAGGCCAAGAAGACTCGTGAAGAGTGTTGGTAGCTCGGGAAGAGCTTTGTGTACTCGGGAAGAGTATTGTGCTCGGGAAGAGCTTGTGTACTCAGGAAGAGTAGTGTGCTCGAGAAGAGCTTTGTAAACTCGGGAAGAGTTGCTGTGTGGCTAACTTGGAGCCCTCAAGGCCAAGATCAATTGTTATAGTGGAACCTCGGTTGGAGGTTATCTAACCGGGAAGAGGAGACGTAGGCGATTCATCCCCGAACTTCTATAACAAATCATTGTCTCTTTTATTGATTTAATTCCTTTACGCATTTATTTATTTTGTTCTTTTTATTTATTGATTGACTAAAGGCTTCCGCAAGCGCAAAACTCTTTTATTTTTCAAACTCATTTTAAAACGCTAAAGTAGCCAAGGAATCTCATTCACCCCCCCCTCTTCGATTCCAACAAGTGGTATCAGAGCCATTTGATTTTTGTTTTAAATCAAAATCTTTTTATGGCTAATCTAGCAAATGAGTTTGCTCAAGGTCAATCGACAAATCGCCCTCCGCTTTTCACGGGTGATAACTACGGTTATTGGAAGAATAGAATTTCTCTATACATCCAATCCGTAGATTATGATCTATGGAAATTCATAGTGAAAGGTCCACATATTCCTTTAAAGGAAGTTGGGGGAATTAGTGTTCCCAATGAAATGGACGATTCACTAGAGCGGATATGATATTAATTTCACAAAATGCTAAAGCGATTAATATTTTGCATTGTGCCTTAGATATGAAGGAGTACAACCGCTCAATGTGCTCAACGGCTAAGGAGATATGGGACAAATTGCAAATTTGTCATGAAGGAACCAACCAAGTAAAGGAGACAAAGATAAACCTCCTACAACTCAAATATGAGACATTTGAGATGGAGTCCGGAGAAGAGGTGGATTCCATGTTTAGGAGGCTCTCCCTAATTATCAACGTGCTTGCCCAACTTGGAGAGAAGTACCCTCCAAAGCAAATATGGAGGAGAGCACTAAGAGCCTTACCAAAGGAATGGGATGCCAAGAGGACGGCCATCATCGAGTCCAACAAAGGGGAGAACGCATCTTATGATCTTGATGAGCTCCATGGTACATTGGTGACCCATGAGCTTGAAGTTGCCACAAGGAGAGAAGTAAAGGAGGATGATAGATCCAAAAGAAATGGGATTGCCTTGGTTGGAAGGAAAGACCATTCCGATGATGAAGAAGATGATGATGATGAGGAGATGATCTTCTTCACAAAGAAGTTCAAGAAGTTCTTCAACAAACATGGCAAGTCAAAGACCTCAAGTGCAACCAAACATGAATCCAAAAATGAGGTAACTTGTTATAATTGTCAAGATAAAGGTCATTATGCTAACAAATGCCCTAGGAAGAAGAATGAAGACAAAGGCAAGAAGAAGGCGTTTATAGCTACATGGAGTGATAGCGACTCCGATGAAGAAGAAGCCACAAATCTTTGTTTAATGGCGCTTGGAGATGAAGGAGATGAAAGCGACGATGAGGTACCTTCATTTGATGAACTTTTTAGTCTTATAATGAGCTTATTGATGCTCTTGGCTAAACCAAGATGAGTAACAAATTACTCAAACTTGAGAATGCTAAGAAAGATGAAGAAAACAATTCATTGAAAAATGAATTAAATTCTTTAAAGATATCTTTTTGAAAATATAGTGAAAGTAGTCAAAAGATGAGTGAATTGCTTGGCTTACAACGTTGTAGCTTCAATAAAGCCGGACTAGGCTTCTCAAGCAAATTGCAAAGATGGTCATTCTAAGAATAAGTGTAGATTTTCCAAAATCCAATACCAACCTAACAAAAGGTGGAAATGGATACCAAAGGTGCCAATGAAAGCTAACCCTCAAGGACCCAAAAATCAAATGGGTACCAAAGATCCTCATATTGTAAACTTGTTTTGTAGGGACAACAATGGGATGGAGGATGAAGGCACAAGCAACTCAAAGGGGGAGATTATCTCATTCACCTCAATAGAGGAAGCGCGAGGCATAGGACCAATGACAAGAACGCACTCTTGTCATTGAAGGTAAAATTATTTTATACATTTTAAAAGAGCAATTCAAAATTTGATTGGCACAAATTAAATTGTGACCAATAATATTGAAGCTCAATATTCATTGTAGTAAAATGCACTAACCCTTAGCATATGTACATATAAATTGTTTTATTGCATGATGTATGCTTATCTTTTTATAGTACGTATTTTAATATGTCTTGAAATCAAATTTGAATTTACTATGTGGAAATGTGCAATTATGTGATTAATAGTTAAATGATGCTTTGATAATTTTAATGTCTATTGGGCATGAGTGCATGAACCCTTGGTAGAACATATGCACACTTTGCAACACTTAGAATTTATTGTTGATTTCCTTAAACGTATGTTTGTTGTTCCTCTAAATGATTTAATCTTAGGCTTGTTTTGCTTATTACATGCTTGATGAGGAACATGGGTAATTTGTTAAAATAAGGCTATGTGTCAACATATTTATGCTATGTTTATTTAAATTTTATACTTTTTGATTATCACAAAAAGGGGGAGAATTTTGTGATAAACTTGAAGCTTAACTCATGCATAGTTTGAGGGGGAGAGCTTGTGTATGCATGGTTTGAGGGGGAAAGTTATTTGCTTTATGCTTTACTTGGTAATCTTGTATGTGCTATGCAATTGTTAAGGGGGGGTCAT
Organism: Haberlea rhodopensis; assembly: GCA_907163345.1. Classification (NCBI taxonomy): domain Eukaryota; kingdom Viridiplantae; phylum Streptophyta; class Magnoliopsida; order Lamiales; family Gesneriaceae; genus Haberlea; species Haberlea rhodopensis. The sequence goes on from CAJQUN010000549.1 coordinate 98,063, forward strand.
GTTTACTCACATTTCATGCATATTACATATTCAAGTTTATCAAGTTTTGTGATCATCAAAAAGGGGGAGATTGTTGAGTCTTAAACGCATTGTTGAGTTTAATGCTTAATTTATCTCCAAATTATTTATGGGTTTTGATGATCAACAAAACTTGCATTTGTTGTACTAATACGTCTAATTAGTGTACATGGTTAGATTGATAAATTGGTCGGGAAGACCAATGGAAGAGAACCCAAGTTATACAATAACATATGCGAGTTCATAGGACAAGTGGTGATTTTTATCAAGGAATCTATTGAGCTTGTACGAGAATGAATGAGTTCTATGAACAACCAAATTAAGTGTTCAACATGTGTGGAATGATGTTGGAACAATTTCTTATGATGGGATAAAGACCCATAAACCAATGGTCCGTTGGTGGGCAAATTCGTATAGAAGCCAATTGGAGCGCAGTGCAATGTTTTGATTATATCTCTTGGCTAGATGGTCCGAAATATGTGAATCCAAAGAGGTTGGAAAACCAACCCAATATGATATATTTCATATTCAAACATCTCAGTCCAATTTGGGTTGCATCATGGAGCAAAATGGCATGGAAGTCATAAGAAGTGCAGATTGTAGCAAGGTTTGAGCGGCTGTAGCATTTTGGGCGTAACTTCTTCATACCTTAATGAAATGCAATGAAAGTTTGTCCACACCTAGATAAAACAAATGGCTAGAACTTTCATGTTTACCACTTCTCCCAGAAATGAGATCAAGATGGTCGAATAGTGCAAAGTTTGAGAGTGTTGAAATCTGACAGACCACCTCAGGCGATCCGGGCCATCACCTCAGGCGATCCGAGCCATGCATGCCAACGCCGCGGACGATCGACCCAGGCGATGGCAAGCTGCACGCCATGCGATCTAGATCGCCCCAGGCGATGTCATGGTCGCTCCAGGCGATCCAGAACCTTACCTACGACATTTGTTCAAAGGACGATCGCCCGAGGCGATGTGGACAACGCCTGAGGCGATTTGGGCCAGATTTGAACGTTAGAACGTGGCGATGGAGATCGCCCGAGGCGATGTCCGAGGCAATCGAGGCTTGATTTCAGTCTTTTGTGTAGCAACGGCTAGTAGGATGCTTGGGAGCCTCCTATACTATAAATATTGATCTTTTGGAGCATTTTGAAGACAAGAAACAAGTCTACAAACTTCTACAAAGACTTGACCATTTTAAATTCATATTGCATTGCAATATCCATACATTGTTGTTGTATTGGAGCTTGTAATTCTTTTCTTTGTTAGAGTCTTGTGTTTCTTCGTGTGAGTACACCGTGAAGGTGTTTGTTGGTTTTATTGTAAAGGTCCTCCAACACCAAAGCAAGTTGAAAAATTGTAAAGTCATCAACAAGTTTAGTTGGTGCAAGTGTATGGCTATCCTTGGAGCCCTTAAGGCCAAGAAGACTCGTGAAGAGTGTTGGTAGCTCGGGAAGAGCTTTGTGTACTCGGGAAGAGTATTGTGCTCGGGAAGAGCTTGTGTACTCGGGAAGAGCTTTGTAAACTCGGGAAGAGTTGCTGTGTGGCTAACTTGGAGCCCTCAAGGCCAAGATCAATTGTTATAGTGGAACCTCGGTTGGAGGTTATCTAACCGGGAAGAGGAGACGTAGGCGATTCATCGCCGAACTTCTATAACAAATCATTGTCTCTTTTATTGCTTTAATTCCTTTACGCATTTATTTATTTTGTTCTTTTTATTTATTGATTGACTAAAGGCTTCCGCAAGCGCAAAACTCTTTTATTTTTCAAACTCATTTTAAAACGCTAAAGTAGCCAAGGAATCTGATTCACCCCCCATCTTCGATTCCAACAAGTGGTATCAGAGCCATTTAATTTTTGTTTTAAATCAAAATCTTTTTATGGCTAATCTAGCAAATGAGTTTGCTCAAGGTCAATCGACAAATCGCCCTCCGCTTTTCACGGGTGATAACTACGGTTATTGGAAGAATAGAATTTCTCTATACATCCAATCCGTAGATTATGATCTATGAAAAATCATAGTGAAAGGTCCACATATTCCTTTAAAAGAAGTTGGGGGAATTAGTGTTCCCAAAGAAATGGACGATTTCACTAGAGCGGATATGATATTGATTTCACAAAATGCTAAAGCGATTAATATTTTGCATTGTGCCTTAGATATGAAGGAGTACAACCGGATCTCAATGTGCTCAACGGCTAAGGAGATATGGGACAAATTGCAAATTTGTCATGAAGGAACCAACCAAGTAAAGGAGACAAAGATAGACCTCCTACAACTCAAATATGAGACATTTGAGATGGAGTCCGGAGAAGAGGTGGATTCCATGTTTAGGAGGCTCACCCTAATTATCAACGAGCTTGCCCAACTTGGAGAGAAGTACCCTCCAAAGCAAATATGGAGGAGAGCACTAAGAGCCTTACCAAAGGAATGGGATGCCAAGAGGACGGCCATCATCGAGTCCAACAAAGGGGAGAACGCATCTTATGATCTTGATGAGCTCCATGGCACATTGGTGACCCATGAGCTTGAAGTTTCCACGAGGAGAGAAGTAAAGGAGGATGATAGATCCAAAAGAAATGGGATTGCCTTGGTTGGAAGGAAAGACCATTCCGATGATGAAGAAGATGATGATGATGAGGAGATGATCTTCTTCACAAAGAAGTTCAAGAAGTTCTTCAACAAACATGGCAAGTCAAAGACCTCAAGTGCAACCAAACATGAATCCAAAAATGAGGTAACTTGTTATAATTGTCAAGATAAAGGTCATTATGCTAACAAATGCCCTAGGAAGAAGAATGAAGACAAAGGCAAGAAGAAGGTGTTTATAGCTACATGGAGTGATGGCGACTCCGATGAAGAAGAAGCCACAAATCTTTGTTTAATGGCGCTTGGAGATGAAGGAGATGAAAGCGACGATGAGGTACCTTCATTTGATGAACTTTTAGAGTCTTATAATGAGCTTATTGATGCTCTTGGCTAAACCAAGATGAGTAACAAATTACTCAAACTTGAGATTGCTAAGAAAGATGAAGAAAACAATTCATTGAAAAATGAATTAAATTCTTTAAAGATATCTTTTTGCAAATATAGTTAAAGTAGTCAAAAGATGAGTGAATTGCTTGGCTTACAACGTTGTAGCTTCAATAAAGCCGGACTAGGCTTCTCAAGCAAAACTAAAACTTTTTCAAGCTTGTTAGCTAAAGCCAAGCATAATTCTCCTACTTGCACTTATTGTTGCAAAGATGGTCATTCTAAGAATAAGTGTAGATTTTCCAAAATCCAATACCAACCTAACAAAAGGTGGAAATGGATACCAAAGGTGCCAATGAAAGCTAACCCTCAAGGACCCAAAAATCAAATGGGTACCAAAGATCCTACTATTGTAAACTTGTTTTGTAGGGACAACAATGGGATGGAGGATGAAGGCACAAGCAACTCAAAGGAGGAGATTATCTCATTCACCTCAATAGAGGAAGCGCGAGGCATATGACCAATGACAAGAACACACTCTTGTCATTGAAGGTAAAATTATTTTATACATTTTAAAAGAGCAATTATGTGATTAATAGTTAAATGATGCTTTGATAATTTTAATTTCTATTGGGCATGAGTGCATGAACCCTTGGTAGAACATATGCACACTTTGCAACACTTAGAATTTATTGTTGATTTCCTTAAACGCATGTTTGTTGTTCCTCTAAATGATTTAATCTTAGGCTTGTTTTGCTTATTACATGCTTGATGAGGAACATGGGTAATTTGTTAAAATAAGGCTATGTGTCAACATATTTATGCTATGTTTATTTAAATTTTGTACTGTGATAAACTTGAAGCTTAACTCATGCATAGTTTGAGGGGGATAGCTTGTGTATGCATGGTTTGAGGGGGAAAGTTATTTGCTTTATGCTTTACTTGGTAATCTTGTATGTGCTATGCAATTGTTAAGGGGGGGGGGGGGGGGGGGGGGGGTCATGTTTACTCACATTTCATGCATATTACATATTCAAGTTTATCAAGTTTTGTGATCATCAAAAAGGGGGAGATTGTTGAGCCTTAAACGCATTGTTGAGTTTAATGCTTAATTTATCTCCGAATTATTTATGGGTTTTGATGATCAACAAAACTTGCATTTGTTGTACTAATACGTCTAATTAGTGTACAGGGTTAGATTGATAAATTGGTTGGGAAGACCAATGGAAGAGAACCCAAGTTATACAATAACATATGCGAGTTCATAGGACAAGCGATGATTTTTATCAAGGAATCTATTGAGCTTGGACGAGAAGGAATGAGTTCTATGAACAACCAAATTAAGTGTTCAACATGTGTGGAATGATGTTGGAACAATTTCTTATGATGGGATAAAGACCCATAAACCAATGGTCCGTTGGTGGGCAAATTCGTATAGAAGCCAATTGGAGCACAGTGCAATGTTTTGATTATATCTCTTGGCTCAATACTCCGAAATATGTGAATCCAAAGAGGTTGGAAAGCCAACCCAATATGATAGATTTCATATTGAAACATTTCAGTCCAATTTGGGTTGCATCATTGAGCAAAATGGCATGGAAGTCATAACAAGTGCAGATTGTAGCAAGGTTTGAGCGGCTGTAGCATTTTGGGCGTAACTTCTTCATACCTTAATGAAATGCAATGAAAGTTTGTCCACACCTAGATAAAAAAAAGGGCTACAACTTTTATGTTTACCATTTTTCCCATAAATGAGATTAAGCTGGTCGAATTGTGCACAGTTTGAGAGTGTTGAAATCTGACAGACCACCTCAGGCGATCCGGGCTATCACCTCAGGCGATCAGAGCCATGCGTGCCAACGCCGCGCACGATCGACCCAGGCGATGGCACGCTGCACGCCAGGCAATCCCGATCGCCCCAGGCGATGTCATGGTTGCCCCAGGCGATCCAGAAACTTACCTACGACATTTTTTCAAAGGATGATCGCCCGAGGCGATGGGGACATCGCCTGAGGCGATCTGGGCCAGATTTTAACGTTAGAACGTGGCGATGGAGATCGCCCGAGGCGATGTCCGAGGCGATCGAGGAGTGATTTCAGTCTTTTGTGTAGCAACGGCTAGTAGAATCCTTGGGAGCCTCCTGTACTATAAATATTGATCTTTTGGAGCATTTTGAAGACAAGAAACAAGTCTACAAACTTCTACAAAGACTTGACCATTTTAAATTCATATTGCATTGCAATCTCCATACATTATTGTTGTATTGGATCTTGTAATTCTTTTCTTTGTTAGAGTCTTGTGTTTCTTCGTGTGAGTACACCGTGAAGGTGTTTGTTGGTTTTATTGTAAAGGTCCTCCAACACCAAAGAAAGTTGGATAATTGTAAAGTCATCAACAAGTTTAGTTGGTGCAAGTGTGTGGCTATCCTTGGAGCCCTTAAGGCCAAGAAGACTCGTGAAGAGTGTTGGTAGCTCGGGAAGAGCTTTGTGTAAGTATTGTGGTCGGGAAGAGCTTGTGTACTCGGGAAGAGTAGTGTGCTCGGGAAGAGCTTTGTAAACTCGGGAAGAGTTGCTGTGTGGCTAACTTGGATCCCTCAAGGCCAAGATCAATTGTTATAGTGGAACCTCAGTTGGAGGTTATCTAACCGGGAAGAGGAGACGTAGGCGATTCATCGCCGAACTTCTATAACAAATCATTGTCTCTTTTATTGCTTTAATTCCTTTACGCATTTATTTATTTTGTTCTTTTTATTTATTGATTGACTAAAGACTTCCGCAAGCGCAAAACTCTTTTATTTTTCAAACTCATTTTAAAACGCTAAATTAGCCAAGGAATCTGATTCACCCCCTCTTCGATTCCAACAAGTGGTATGAGAGCCATTTGATTTTTGTTTTAAATCAAAATCTTTTTATTGCTAATCTAGCAAATGAGTTTGCTCAAGGTCAATCGACAAATCGCCCTCCGCTTTTCACGGGTGATAACTACGGTTATTGGAAGAATAGAATTTCTCTATACATCCAATCCGTAGATTATGATCTATGGAAAATCATAGTGAAAGGTCCACATATTCCTTTAAAGGATGTTGGGGGAATTAGTGTTCCCAAAGAAATTGACGATTTCACTAGAGCGGATATGATATTAATTTCACAAAATGCTAAAGCGATTAATATTTTGCATTGTGCCTTAGATATGAAGGAGTACAACCGGATCTCAATGTACTCAACGGCTAAGGAGATATGGGACAAATTGCAAATTTGTCATGAAGGAACCAACCAAGTAAAGGAGACAAAGATAGACCTCCTACAACTCAAATATGAGACATTTGAGATGTAGTCCGGAGAAGAGGTGGATTCCATGTTTAGGAGGCTCACCCTAATTATCAATGAGCTTGCCCAACTTGGAGAGAAGTACCCTCCAAAGCAAATATGGAGGAGAGCACTAAGAGCCTTACCAAAGGAATGGGATGCCAAGAGGACGGCCATCATCGAGTCCAACAAAGGGGAGAACGCATCTTATGATCTTGATGAGCTCCATGGCACATTGGTGACCCATGAGCTTGAAGTTGCCACAAGGAGAGAAGTAAAGGAGGAGGATATATCCAAAAGAAATGGGATGAACCGCATCGAGGTACGTTTGCCTCTTGGGTGATAAGTTGGTTTTGTTAGGTCGCTCTGTTTCAGAGTTTGATGTGAGGTAGGTATCCTCGCGTTTATTAAGACGATCCTAATATGGTCAAGGATCGAGGTTATGGCTTCATGTTGTTGTGTAGCCCGGGTGTTACGTGATACACCGGTGCTAATTTCGAGGACGAAATTCTTTTAGTGGGGGATATTGTGATGACCAGAGATTAGAGATGTTAATCCCGGAGTGTTAATAACCCCTAAAGTTGTTTTACGTGGCGATTTGGAGTTCAATCGAGGTGTTGGGCCTTCCGGGCTCGTCTATTTGAGTAGTTGGGATCGTTGGATCCCGAGGTTGAGATCGTATTCTCATTTCGGTGAAAACCTATGAGTTGGGTTTTTTGTGTGACTCAGAATCTCGGGTGCTTTGTGTGGACACCGGTAGGGGGTTTTGGAGTTAGAGAGAGAATTTTTGGAAACAGATGATTTTTAATGAATCATGATGTATTTGAGGGGCTATTAGTATTTCGGGGTATTTTTGCTATAAATATCAGTTGAACCCGAGATTTTAATTATCGGAACCATTTTGCCTCACCTTGCTTCTCTCTCCCCGCACCCGCGCGATTTACCGATCCCCTTTGACCCACGCAGCTTCAGGCCGTGCGCCCGCCGCCGTCCGGCCACCGTTCGGCGCGTCCGACCCCCCGGTGGCTTCGTCTCTTCCAGGCGCACCTCTCCATACCACCAATTCGAAGTTTCGTCGCGTTTTGGGGTCGGATTTTGCAGAAGACGCAGACGCCCAAAATTTAGGGTTCTTCGATTTTGAACATTTTCCTTCCGATTTTCGATTGGGTAACCTCCCTTACCCCTTTTTTGTCATTATTGTGTAATTCCCTGCCATTTTTGTGTTCAATTAGTTCGAATTCTTGCTGTTGGCGTGAGTTGGTTCGAATTTATGCTGTTTGCGTGGGTTAGGGTTCGAAAATTGGGGTTTTTGGCAGGGGGTGGTAATTCTTGTTATGGGTCATCTATTACATGTTTTAGATGTATTATGGTGTTTAGTTTGGGTTCGATTTGTGTTGTGAAGGTTCGAAAATTTGTGGGGAGTTTTTGAGCAATTTTCGATAATGGTTAATTGTCGTGTGTTGACAATATTTTTGAGGGTTATGGGTGTGCTTGAGCATGGGTTGCATGTTCGTAAATAATTATGAATTATTTATCGTGTTAGCACATCGTCCCTCAGGGCATGGAACTCGAGCAAGGTTTGGCTCGAACTTCGGAAATTTAAGGTACGTGCGACGTACGAGCATTACTTTAGATGAGAGCATTTGTGAAATGCATAATGTATCTTGATTGCATTGATGATTGTGCGTATGGTTATATATATATGTGTTGATAGAATTATGGAATGACCCAATCTTGACATCGCCGCCACAAGTGTGCGTGATACTAGAGTAGTATGACCTTATAAGAGATATGGGGTACTGGGTTTATATGACTATTGTAGGGCATTTGAGATGCCTGAGAATGATCGTGGAATCATGTATTCATCATAAGACATGTGAGATGTCTAAGTATAATGGAGAATTTGTAAAATAAATGCTAGGCATTTGAGCTATCTGTGATTGGTAGCAAGGTTGAAAATCAGTATTAGATATCGAGATATCTATGTTTGTATGTATAATGAATTTGGAATCATTAATTATTGATACTTGAGAATCAGGCATGCTATGAGTTAAATCAATGTGTTGATTTACTGATTTATGAGATTTGATCAGTTTGATGATTGTGAGAACAGGGACAGTACACGGAATCCCGGATGAGGACGTTGCCATCCAGGGAGTATCATTTAAAATTCATTAGTATTTACTTTTGTTGTAAATTATGAATTTCATTATTGTGATTATGGGATTTTGTGTATTGGTATGCTCACCCCATTGGGGGCTGTCTCTGTTGGGGCAGGTGAACAAGTACATCGAGGGCTTTGGAGTTGAGCTCGAGCTGTTGATTGGATGTACTCTCAGGATCGTGGTACCAGGGCTTGATGGAGCACGGTATCGTATAGAGTACTTATATACACCCGAGGGTTATATATACATTCATGACGCTCGCATGTGAGCACGATTATACTTGTATATGGGTTGTATATAAAGGCATGAGCCTTTCTCTCTTTCGTTATATGTTGCATGCAATTAAGGGTAGAATTGCTACTGATATGAGAGTCGTTGGTGTATTGTGTGGGTGTTGAAACCCACTTTTGTCGTCTTATGTGTGGTGTCTTCCCTGTCTGGGAATTTACTTTGTGTTCTGTATTCTCTTGAGTATTGTGTATTCCCTGGCCGGGAATTATATTATGTGATGTGCTTTTGTTTTCGGGATAGCTCAATTTATGGGGAGACTCTGCCCAAATTTTTATAAAAGTCCACAATGTAAAAAGTGGTGTAAAGGGGATGGTAATGGGCGAATTCTATGAGTCTATTTGTTGTTAGGATGATGATCTTATAACATGGCATGTTAAAGAAAATTTTGTGATTGCCAGTCAATGGTAAATCATCATCTGAGTTTCCCGATTGACTTTTATTGAAAGCATGTGCCACACATAGTGGTCAATACACTAATCAAGGGTTAAGGGCTACGGGGTCCTTACATTAGTGGTATCAGAGCAGTGGTTGCTCTTTGGGGCTGTTAAGGTCCAGGGGAGTTATTGATAGCACATATTTATGCATGATGGCATTAATGTTGTATGACGCAACTAGTTGTTATGTGCTTTTATGATATGAAAAGTGGTGTTGCTAATCATTGTGGTTACAGGAATCGTGTAGAATGTGATGGGATGGCATTAATGGTGATGTCTGGCACTTCATGTATTATGTGTTAAGGGATCTGATTTTGTAGGAAAATCAGGAAATGTGAGACGTACGGGCTTCGGACGGTAAAACGTGTTACACATTTGATTATGTATATTGTGATAATTGTAATGCCTCGATTTGTTATGGCGTAATTATGAATAATTACGGTACGATGTGGACTCGAGTTCGGGTTGAACCGAGGGTTAATACTCACATATATGACATGAATTTGTGATATATGGCAAGGAAACATGATGCACAAGATGTAGTGCATAGGAATGATTGAATTAAATCAAGTATAGTGGTATATCAAGCAACATGAACTAGTAGGCATGTGAATATGCATGTGAAGTTAATGTGAGATGGACTTGCATTTAAATTGAATTTCATATGCCTTTGCCTTTCATTTAAAGTTGCATTAGCATGTGAATTTGAGTTTGGATTTACATGTTTATGTTAATTGGCATGGTATTATAACAAGTGGCTATATTAAGGGGATTAAGGCACTTAAACTCACAATACACCATTTTACACCTACAAATCTCTACCAAGCTCCTCTCCATATCTTTCAAGTTCCTTGTGGTCTGAGCTTGGGATTCACTTGTAAATTGAGCTAGGAAGGTGTGTGAAGTGCTTTCTTAATATCTTGGTAAGGAATTCATGGTTTTACACTTGAATTTTGTACTTGAAGTGGATGTATGAGAAGTGGAATATAAATGTTCATGTGAAGAATTATAACATGTTTATATGCCATGAATTTGATTCTAAGATGGTGGAAACATGTTGTTATGGTAGTAGAGATTGCATGAAACTTGTTTATATGTTAAAATTCGAGTTATAGGAGAAGAACCATGGAGATAAGCTTGAAAATCGCCATGTTCTAAACTTTCTGGACATCGGCGATCGATCGCGAGCTTTGTGGCGATCGATCGCCGAGACAGGGTAAAATATAAGGCGGTTTATACATGTAGCGATCGATCGGTGAAAATGTGGCGATCGATCGCGAGCAAACAGAACACTTTGGCGATCGATCGCGAGAGATGGCGATCGATCGCGAGGGGGCAGAACAGTATGGCGATCGATCGGTGAGATATAGCGATCGATCGCCAGTGCCAAAATGTTGAAAAATGTTATATTTTTGTAGAATTTGATTTTAATGCCTATGATAACATGATATATTATTGGCATTGTTGTAGCACCATCACAGGGGACAGGACAACGAGGCAATTAGCCAGGGACGACTGATTTATCTCGTTTGTGTCGCTTTCCAGGTACGTGTTGACGTACGGAGTATAGATATTGTGTGATGATGTTATGAGATTGATATCATATGAATTGTGTTGTGTTATTTTCATATGATTGGTAATATCATATGCCTGTATATTCATGGATATCATGTGTTAGAGATATACGCCTGGTATTGGGTATATGCTCGGTTATGTATTTGAGATATATGCCTGGTTTGGATATATGCTCGGTTATGTATTTGAGATATATGCCTGGTTTGGATATATGCTCGGTTATGTGACATAGAGATATATGCCTGGTTTGGATATATGCTCGGTTATGCGACAGAGAGATATACGCCTGGTTTGGGTATATGCTCGGTTATGTATTTGAGATATACGCCTGGTATTGGGTATATGCTTGGTTATGTTACATAGAGATATACGCCTGGTTTGGGTATATGTTCGGGTATGTGACAGAGAGATATACGCCTGTTTTGGGTATATGATCGGTTATGCTATATAGAGATATACGCCGGTTTTTGGGTATATGCTCTGGCTATTATCATTTGAGGACGGTACTATGATATGTGCTGCTAATATAAAGATGTGAGGTGGTTCCACTGACATATTGAGCTGAATAGGCATATCATTTTAGTCTCGTGATAATAGGGTATTTGTTGAGACATGTCATGACATGGTGCATTTGTTGATGCCTGATACGGAACATTCACATTTGATGATTGATTTGTGCTTTACATTGATATTGATATTGTGGTTTGATATCGCACTGAAATAGTTGTTTATCTATACTCACGTTTTGTGAATGTTTCTGTAGGAACTCATAGGCGTGGGGAGCGTGAGTCATGATTTCCGCTGCGAGGGGAACCACTGCATAGGGGTTATCTTAGAATAGGTTGTTACTTATACATTTGATGTATAGTTGGATAGGGTTTTGTAAACCTTGTAACAACTTAACTATTGAGAAACTCTTAATTAGTGCATGTTTTTACTTAATTCAGACTCACGTATGTATGCTTAATTGATACATAATGGATTAAGTAACGAGGACCCCACATTAGTGGTATCAGAGCAGTGGTTCGAGAACGGGATGAACAAGGGTAGAGGAAGTGAGTTAGGGAGTTACCTAATCACTTAAAGGCATGTTATACTTATGATATAGTATCTGGGAACATGCTTTGTATTTGTATCTGTTATTGTTAACCCTTGTTTTGCAGGATGATAGTATGACTTGGTATGAAACCTTATGCGTGGCATAAGTGATGTTGTGGGTATAACAGTGATTGGTATACCGGGTTTCTGTACTATCATTTGGCAAGGGAAACATGATATGTTTCGCGGGAGCTATTCCACTGATTCCGTGGTAATGGTATGTAGGTCGATACCGAATTGGAGGAGTAAGTTGTACAGTGGTTGGAGCGTGAAAAGCAAAGCCTGGTATCAGCTCCATGTGCAAAGTCAGCCTGCATGAGATTGTGTATCAGACCTAATGATGGACTGGCCGTTGACACATGATGTGTGAATGGAAGTGAAGATACAGGTTATTGATCACTGTATCTAGTTCAAGGGCATTTCTTGATATTGCAATCTGTGGTTGCATTGTCAGTTTGACATGTATGGCCTGAATGGGCATGTCATACTTTGCTCTTGATATGTGGATGGTAAAGGCTAACGCAGTGTGTTTACATTGGGAGATGATGCAGATATGGGTTATTTGTGGTACTCAAATGGTACATGTAGCGAATGCGATTCGTGTACAATAATAGTATTCTTTTGTATTGTATTCCACAGGGGTAATTGGTGATTTGTGAGATCACCGTGGTGATGATTATCTTGTCAGGGTATCATCTGTGTATGGTTCTGAGGTATGTATGTGTATGATGATTTCTATGTTTGTTGTCATGGAATTGGCAAGGAACATGAAATTGGGAGAGTTCAAAGATAGTGACGCTGAGGTGTATTGATGGAGCAGTAATCACAGTAACTGTGAGTTAACTGTTAGACTATTATGTCGTTGAGTCACTCGTGTTTTGGTGACTGGTTCACAGACTGTTTGATCCTTTCTGTGTATTAGCTTCTTGTGTTCGTTCTTGTGGTATCATATGTATTTGGGCATGTAAGTCTTTCCGATTGAAAGAAAATGAGTACCGACGGAGATTGCAGTGATGCAATGATCACCGACAAAGATTGCTGTGATGCCTGCACATGTGATATTTGTGATGGCTGTACTGGGACATCAATGGTGCGATGTGGCCATGTAGGATATCTGGCTAGTGTATAGTGATGGGAATGGATGTCATTGTTTTGATGTGAACTCCGTCCGAGTTCTAAGGTTGTCCGTATGATATGTGGTATGTGTGGCAGCCATGGGTGTCTTTGAGCGACACGAGATACCTCAAGTGCATACAGTTGTGTATGGGATGTTGTATATGAACATCTCGTTCTGTGTTTGTGAACTATATTTATGAAATGGAGATTGGTTGGTCTGCTGAGAACAGAGTGTGGGTATCTGTGTTATTGTTGAGAGCATTGGATACTTGTATGACTTCTGGATATAGAAAAGGATGTCATGATAGACATCCGGAAACTGGTTCTTTAGTGGAACTGTGTATGACATCTTGTCAACTTCTGGATGATTGCATGACAGTAGTGATCTGTACACATGAGACCAACAGAGAGTGGTTGGCAATGTGAGACCAACAGAGATTGGTTGGCAATGTGAGTATCCAGTAAGCATTGAGTGTGAACTATTGTATGATAACATAGCTTGGTGGCTATGATGTATGGTTCACAAATATGATGTTGAATGTCCAAGTTATCCAGATTGATAAGGACGTTTGAGTTTCCGTAGATTGCTTGTAAACTGCGACTGTAGTGCTGATGCAATCAGAGTTTCCGTTGTGTTGTGATTGTACTCTGCGTTTGACATAATATTCATCTATTATTGAGTCAGGACGGAAGATGTATGACTGATGGGATCGTGATTGTGATATGCCGACCTCGTCATGCGATTGGTTTGCATAGTTGATTGGTTTACATTTGGTGCTCGATAGATGTTGGGTTGATATCTATTGATGGACAGTCTGCGAATATGTTTCATGAGGAAACAGTATGGTTAGTATACTACATCATGTCATGGTTAATGAATAGTGGATATGCTAAACCATGTGGTGGTTGATGAATCACAGATGGTTATGAGAAGGTTGAAGAAACTCACACGTATGAAGTAGTGTGATGGGACTTGATTTGTCCATGAAATGATTTAGCTTTTGAGCTTGTGTATGGTATTGACGTTGTGTCTTGTTATAGTGGTATGACCACTATGAGACTGAGTTGAATATACCAGATGGTGGATGGTATTTTGCTAAATATTTGTACTTGAGTATTTTGATATGATATCCTTTGATTGTACACGAACAGTGTATTAGGAACATAATACGGTTACAGTAGTGTGAAGGTATCATTGGCAATGCTATATGATATGGCAATTCCTTTGAATTCAATTGCAGAGTCATAATGTGAGAATGACCATGCGTGGGATGGTAATTTGATTGTCATTCATGTCAACAAGAATGTGAGGCTTGTGTGATTGCAGTTGAGTTGGAATTTGTTACCTTCTATGTATTGTTGGTTTGGCTATTCCTTCATGAACCAGAGGTGATAACGATTTGCTGGGAGCAATCGTGTTTATCAGAATATACATTCCAATTGGCGAGGTAGATAACTGTTGATTACGGTTATGTATTATATTCGATCATGTGATATAGTCGAGTGATATCTTCGATTGTATGATTTATCCGGGTGATATGATAATCCGTATGGATAGGTTCTTGACGCAGAACGGAATGGGTTATCAGGTAACTGTGATATGTGAGACTTGTTGGCATAATACATGTAGCAAGTGCATTGCACATGCGTGGAAAATGTGTTGGTTTCCATTGCTACATGATATTTTGTATTGATCATTACAGGGAACAGTGAATAGAAAGTAATGACTGATAGGCTTAGATTTTGAGTGTTTTTAACTGTAAATTCTTCCTACTTTCCGTTCTTTTTCCTGGATGATATTATGCTTTTTGGTGTTTATTCGTTTGTTTCAGGAAAATAGATCGGAAGTGGAAGAAATGAGCCAATACGAAGATGACGGGCGAAATCGAGGCGAAAAAGAACTGAAATTTAGGAAATGAAATTTTCGGAATCTCGATCGATCGAGATTTACTCTCGATCGATCGAGTCAGGCAGAAAGTGAGAATCAGAATTTTTGAAGACTCGATCGATCGGTGGAAATCTCGATCGATCGAGCGAGGCAGTAACTTCGGAGCTGATTTTTTCAAATTCTCGATCGATCGGTGGAAAATCTCGATCGATCGAGCGAGACAGTGAGATTCAAAAGCTGGCATGAACAGTGCGCCGATCGATCGAGAAAACCTTCCGATCGATCGAGACGCAAAATCCTGAAGATTTTATTTTCCTTTTTTATCGTGATTGTGGGGGGTTTTAAGCGGGAATCTTGATTCATTGCAAGGAGGAGACCAGAGCAGACCATTTGGAGACGATTTTGAGGTCAAGGAGAGCCGCCCAAGCCGCCGCCCAACGTCGGAAAAGTAGATCCAATCTCCGTTCTTCGTCCAAGGTCGAGCCAATCTATTCCGGAGTGCAAGGAAGGAACAAGAGGAGAAACCACGGTGCAACGCACGGATTCATCCATCGTTTATCGTATTTCTGAACTTTAATTTATTTGATTTTCAATTTCATTTGATGTTTTAGAGGTCGAGAGACAATAAAACTCTTATGTATTTGATTTGAATTAAATTTAGTTTATATTATTGAGTTTTAGTTTCGTTGTGTTTGATTATTGATTCATTGGTATTTGAGTGCATTGATTGTTATTGTTCATAAAATAATTGCATGTGTAGATCAAAGTCTAGCTAGCTTTGATTGAATTTGAGGGTTACAGCCGAGATCGAGAGATAACGTTGTAACACGCTCCATTAATTTATGATGTATGTCACGATTGAGATCGAGAGATGATATCGCATATGTGAGAACTTGGAATCGAGAGA
Source organism: Haberlea rhodopensis (assembly GCA_907163345.1). Classification (NCBI taxonomy): domain Eukaryota; kingdom Viridiplantae; phylum Streptophyta; class Magnoliopsida; order Lamiales; family Gesneriaceae; genus Haberlea; species Haberlea rhodopensis. The sequence goes on from CAJQUN010000549.1 coordinate 113,833, forward strand.
TTTAGAGTTATAAGGTTTTGATAATTTATGCAGCTTTGAATTAGTAAATAGGTGCACGAGAGTGACTTGTTCTAATTTATTGTTAGTTTCGTTACAGCTCGAGAGAGTGTATCGAATAATAGTGAAAACCTTTCACCTTTAAAATCAATTGGTTGATAATTTGAGAATCCCATTGAATCATTAGAGATAACATAATTGAACGACGAGCTCGGTAATTTTCTCGAGTAACTTACCTTTGCATTTCCGGAACCATTCTTTTCATTATTTCTAGTTTAATCTTTATTCTTTAGTTTAATTTAGCTTTAGTTAATCAAACTTCTTTTATTGTAGGCTAAATATAATTTATTAATCTTTTTGGTACTTATACGTTAGTCCCTGTGGATTCGACAACATGTACTTAATTTTCACTATACTAAAACTTGACAACCGTGCACTTGCGGTAGAATCGCTTCAAACCATTCTTTGAAATATCTTTTGTTTAAAAATAAAGCGGTCAAGTTTTTGGCGCCGTTGCCGGGGACTAATCTGTATAATATCATACGAGATTAGTTAATTGTAATTTAGCCAATTTTTATTATTGCATTTTTGTTTTCTTTTTCTTTTTGTTATTTTCGGAAAAAAAAAATATTTTATTTAAGTATGTTATTTGTTTTTCTTGCGAGGCACTTGTGATGCTTCATCAACAAGTCTTCACAAGATTTGCCCAACAATTTTCAGAGCCGTTTTATTCGGCGTGGGAGAGATTCAATGAATTGGCAGACACATTCAGGTATCACAACTTTTCGAACTATACTCTTCTGCAACATTTCTTCAAAGGTTTGGATGCACAGACACGAGGATGGGTTTTCAGAGGAGCACTGGTGACTGGGAGTCCCCTGGTTGATAGAGTTGAGGACAGTGTATTACACCTGTTCAATGATATGGCGGACTTCGATTACCACTGGCATTTTGATCCTTCCTTGCAAGGTTGGAGTCACCAATACCCACCAGAGCCTCACTACCCTAATGATATGCACCAAACCTTTGAGCATCACTGCGAGAAGAAGGATAGTTTTGTAGAAGGAACGGCTCAATCAGAGAATATGTTATTTAGACTCATGGCATCAACTGAGCAACGTTTAGATAACCAGGCCAAGTATATACGTCATCTAGAGCAGCAATTAGCAATCCTAGTGGAAACCATCTCAATGAGCTGCCAAGAGGAAGAGACGAGATCTACAAATCAGGCCTGGTTACATGATGATGATCACTCAACCAATCAAGTTTGGGGGAGTGATCCCACTCATGTGGAAGAATCAAGGGAAGTTGAGCCTATGGCAGTGATTGAGCCTACAGTGGAAAATTCATCTGAGGAGATCCTATGGGAAAACAAGCCAAGAGTGATGTTGGAGGATGAGAATTTCGAGAACCTTGATATGCACCCATCGATGGAGACATGTTATATGCCATATGTGGATACGTATTTCCCATCGATGCCACCAACTTCACCGCACTACGCTCCATATGAGATGAAGTCAAGTAAAGAATCATTCTCCCATGCTCACTATGTCATGACAAAAGTTGTTGGAGCGACGATTTTACACTGGAGACATCTTGCCAATCTTGAGGGCATATTGAATGAAGACCCATTAGTGGTATCATACGATACTTACTATGGGCGGCAACCGTTCTTTGATGGTTGCTTCTGATGGTCAAGCCGACGACTAGAAATCAGCGCTTCTTGGGAGGCAACCCAAGCGTATCCTTTTGCATTTAGCTTTGTTTTATTTTCAATTTTGCATCTAGTTTGTTTTTCTCTCTTGTCGATTTTTTTTAGCATCCTTCTTTTGCGAGGTACTCAAGTGGAGCGATGAACCCCTACAGCAGTGGAGCTTTCAAAAGCCAAACTTCCTAAATCCTCATGCAAGCGTCTTGATCAGGGGAGTTCACTTTTTCCCTTTTGATTCTTTTAAACATTGAGGACAATGTTTCAGTTAAGTTTGGGGGAGTGGCTTGCGTGTTTAATTTGTTTTATCCACATGTTGTGTGCTTAATTGTCACTTGAATCGTCCTTGAGCAATACCAACAAAATTTTTTAGAAAATGAGTTATTCTTGAGAAATGATGAGTTGGAATTGCAACGGTAATACATGATGAAATTAATCCCCATCTAGATAGGAGTCATGAAAATTTTTAACTTGTTTGTATATATCCTTTGTTAACCATATGTCAAAACTGAGGAATAATTTGAGCACTTATTGAGTCATGATTGAGTGAAGTATGTATTGATTAAATTGAAAACTTGTGTTAACTATGATGAGTCTTGAGTATCTTAGATAACTCTACAGTTTAGTGAAAGCACTTTGAGGCGAAATTTATAATTAGGAACTAGACTTGGAGATGATTTAGGCGATCTTTGGACCGTCTGTGCCTTTCAAGCCTACCTTGTATACATTATTCCTTAGTGTCCCCTTTTGAGCCTTATTGAAAAAGAATGGAATATGCATTGCATATGATTAGACCCCCATTCGGCATTCTTGGCAAACTCATTATACCCACCTTGGTTTGAGCCTAAAAGAACAATTTCATCCATCCCTAGGAGAGTATAATGAATCTCATTCATTGCATTAAATTGTTATATGTTGAGAAGTTCATTGTGAAAGAAATGAAATGAACAAAAGAATGAGCAAAGAAAAAGAAAAGATGTAGAGAAAAAGCCTTGAAAAGAAAAGTTAAATAAGACCCAAAGTGGCCAAGGCTAGAAAATGTGAAGAGAAGCTCAATGTTTATGTGAGAAGATTTTGAACTGATTCTGTTATACTCTCTTCTTTGCTTCAATCCTACCTTTTCTTTGGAGCCGACACCAAAAGGCCTAACGTTAAAAGCTTTTAAAGTCCTGTTGATCCAAGTCTAGGGAATAATTACATTAGTGGAGAAGTGTTGGATAGTAAATTTGTAGAGTAGTTCAAAGTAATCTTGACTAGGAGTTGATATGGCACATGTTGATTTTAAAGATATGTATGTAACTCATGTTTGACAATAGCACACACGCACGTTCCGATGTTGCGATGTATTGTTTAACTTAGGAGAAATTGCTTCTTGTTAAGTGTTGAAGGACTTCTATTGATGTGTAAGTAGGATTTCTGAGATTTTACGTATGTTGTAAAGATGATTCATGCTTAGTATCGAGCTTAACGTTTCTTTTTGAGCTTATTGCTTGCTCGAGGACGATCAAGTCTAAGTTTGGGGGAGTTGATAGGCTTAGATTTTGAGTGTTTTTAATTATAAATTCTTCCTACTTTCCGTTCTTTTTCCTGGATGATATTATGCTTTTTGGTGTTTATTCGTTTGTTTCAGGAAAATAGATCGGAAGTGGAAGAAATGAGCCAATACGAAGATAACGGGCGAAATCGAGGCGAGAAAGAACTGAAATTTAGGAAATGAAATTTTCGGAATCTCGATCGATCGAGATTTACTCTCGATCGATCGAGCCAGGCAGAAAGTGAGAATCAGAATTTTTGAAGACTCGATCGATCGGTGGAAATCTCGATCGATCGAGCGAGGCAGTAACTTCGGAGCTGATTTTTTCAAATTCTCGATCGATCGGTGGAAAATCTCGATCGATCGAGCGAGACAATGAGATTCAAAAGCTGGCATGAACAGTGCGCCGATCGATCGAGAAAACCTTCCGATCGATCGAGACGCAAAATCCTGAAGATTTTATTTTCCTTTTTTATCGTGATTGTGGGGGGTTTTAAGCTGGAATCTTGATTCATTGCAAGGAGGAGACCAGAGCAGACCATTTGGAGACGATTTTGAGGTCAAGGAGAGCCGCCCAAGCCGCCGCCCAACGCCGGAAAAGGAGATCCAATCTCCGTTCTTCGTCCAAGGTCGAGCCAATCTATTCCGGAGTGCAAGGAAGGAACAAGAGGAGAAACCACGGTGCAACGCACGGATTCATCCATCGTTTATCGTATTTCTGAACTTTAATTTATTTGATTTTCAATTTCATTTGATGTTTTAGAGGTCGAGAGACAATAAAACTCTTATGTATTTGATTTGAATTAAATTTAGTTTATATTATTGTGTTTTAGTTTCGTTGTGTTTGATTATTGATTCATTGGTATTTGAGTGCATTGATTGTTATTGTTCATAAATTAATTGCATGTGTAGATCAAAGTCTAGCTAGCTTTGATTGAATTTGAGGGTTACAGCCGAGATCGAGAGATAACGTTGTAACACGCTCCATTAATTTATGATGTATGTCACGATTGAGATCGAGAGATGATATCGCATATGTGAGAACTTGGAATCGAGAGATTTAGAGTTATAAGGTTTTGATAATTTATGCAGCTTTGAATTAGTAAATAGGTGCACGAGAGTGACTTGTTCTAATTTATTGTTAGTTTCGTTACAGCTCGAGAGAGTGTATCGAATAATAGTGAAAACCTTTCACCTTTAAAATCAATTGGTTGATAATTTGAGAATCCCATTGAATCATTAGAGATAACATAATTGAACGACGAGCTCGGTAATTTTCTCGAGTAACTTACCTTTGCATTTCCGGAACCATTCTTTTCATTATTTCTAGTTTAATCTTTATTCTTTAGTTTAATTTAGCTTTAGTTAATCAAACTTCTTTTATTGTAGGCTAAATATAATTTTATTAATCTTTTTGGTACTTATACGTTAGTCCCTGTGGATTCGACAACCTGTACTTAATTTTCACTATACTAAAACTTGACAACCGTGCACTTGCGGTAGAATCGCTTCAAACCATTCTTTGAAATATCTCTTGTTTAAAAATAAAGCGGTCAATGACTCATTGGAAAAGCTTGTCATACTCAAGATGGTAATCTTGGGGGAAATAGTTGGTACAAAGACTGACATTTCCGGTACAGAGGTCAGGACAGGGAACACAACTGGTGTGAAGAATTTCGATGAGACCATAGTCATTGGGTGAGATGACCATATACTCATCTGGACATATGTATTGTACATGACTTTGGTGTACATTATGCATTGATAACATATGAGTATGATGTGGATTGCTTCTTGTGGTTTGGTCAAGTTCGTGTCCAGTGTTTGTTCTGGACTGGTATCGTGTTCAGTGTTTCATCAAGACTGAGAAGTCTGGCATGGGAGATTAGTATGCAAACGATAGATGGAATTGTTGTATCTATCACATTGTGTAATTTCATACTACAATACAACTTTGTGAAATGTTAGAACAGAGATGGCTCTGTGCACATTTGGATGTGTAGAATCTGAATGTGACAAGGACCAAGGTACTTGGTTTAGAGTATCTTGTTGATCTCGACATTCTAAGTAGGCTTACACAGGAGTACAGACGAATGGAAAAATTTTAGATTGTTATACAATACACAACACGGGTATATGTGTTGCTGTGTTTATAAAGTGTGGAATAAGGTGTATGGAAAAGGTGTAATACCAAGATTTGAACCATTGACTGTATTACGATTTGGTGACTAGTTGTCCAAGGAGGGACGGATGTATTAGACATTAGACGAACAGATGCTCCATTGGGGATCATTTGGATACATCCAGCAGGAATGGGAGTGGGCAATGACTTGGTTAAGGGAACCCACCGGTACAATGAGTTGTATGAGATCAAGTCAGTTTGATGGATACTGTTGTGTATAACAGGATATGTATATGTGCCAACATCCGGACATGATTTCTTGAGTGTTCACTGATACTAATGAAATGGTTGTCTGTTGATAGTATTACAACGATGCATACATACTATCTATGCCCGGCTGGTGTAGAGTGTTGTGAGCATATGACTACGTGGACAAAAGCGAATGGTAACAAGCTGTTATGCGAGAACATGAGTATGCAGTAGAATCCAAAGTGCAATGTCTGGTATGTTTTCTTTTGGTTTCTCATACTGCTGGTCTGGTAAGTATCTGTTAGTTGAGCATGTATGTAACAGATTTACTTTTGATTATTTGTTCGGCAAATAATGTTGCATTTATAAGGCATGTTTGTGCAAAGCTTATTTGCCACTATGTTATTATTCCTTGAAGTATTGCTCATAGGGTTGAAGCTTATGGCTGTATGTATGTGATTCATATGATACATGAGATTCATATGTTGTATATACAATTTCGAGGACGAAATTCAATGAGTGGGGGAGAATTGTAATGCCTCGATTTGTTATGGCGTAATTATGAATAATTACGGTACGATGTGGACTCGAGTTCGGGTTGAACCGAGGGTTAATACTCACATACATGACATGAATTTGTGATATATGGCAAGGAATGAAACATGATGCACAAGATGTAGTGCATAGGAATGATTGAATTAAATCAAGTATAGTGGTATATCAAGCAACATGAACTAGTAGGCATGTGAATATGCATGTGAAGTTAATGTGAGATGGACTTGCATTTAAATTGAATTTCATATGCCTTTGCCTTTCATTTAAAGTTGCATTAGCATGTGAATTTGAGTTTGGATTTACATGTTTATGTTAATTGGCATGGTATTATAACAAGTGGCTATATTAAGGGGATTAAGGCACTTAAACTCACAATACACCATTTTACACCTACAAATCTCTACCAAGCTGTAAGGACCCCTAGCCCTTAACCCTTGATTAGTGTATTAACCACTATGTGTGGCACATGCTTCTATACAAATCAATCGGGAAACTCAGATGATGCTTACAAAATTCCTTTAATATTCAACATTATAAGATCATCTCTACTAACATATAGACTCATAGAGTTGCCCATTACCAACCCCATTTTGCCACTTTTTACATTGTGGACTTTTATAAAAATTTGGGCAGAGTCTCCCCGTAAATTGAGCTATCCCGAAATAAAAGCACAACACATAACATAATTCCCGGCCAGGGAAAACATAATACTCATCAGAATGCAGCAATACCAAGTAAATTCCCAGCCAGGGAAGACACCACACACAAGACGACAAAAGTGGGTTTCAACCCCCACATAATACACCATCGACTCTCATATCATTAGCAATTCTACCCTTAATTGCATGCAACATAGAATGAAAGAGAGAAAGGCTCATGCCTTTATATACAACCCATATACAAGTATAATCGTGCTCACATGCGAGCATCATGAATATGTATATAATCCTCAGGTGTATATATGTACTCTATACGATACCGTGCTCCCTCAAGCCCTGGTACCACGATCCTGGGAGTACATCCAATCAACAGCTCGAGCTCAGCTCCACAGCCATCGATGCACCTGTTCACCTGCCCCAACAGAGACAGCCCCCAACGGGGTGAGCATACCAATACACAAAATCTCATAATCACAATAATGAAATTCATAATTTACAACACAAGTAAATATTAATGAATTTTAAATGATACTCTCTGGATGGCAACATCCTCATCCGGGATTCCGTGTACTGTCCCTGTTCTCACAATCATCAAACTCATCAAATCTCATAAATCAGTAAATCAACACATTGATTTAACTCATAGCATGCCTGATTCTCAAGTATCGATAATTAATGATTCCAAATTCATTATACATACAAATATAGATATCTCGATATCTAATACCGATTTTCAACTTTGCTACCAATCACAGATAGCTCAAATGCCTAGCATTTATTTTACCAATTTTCCATTTCACTTAGACATCTCGCATGTCTTGCAATGAATACATGATCCCACGATCATTCTCAGGCATCTCTAATGCCCTACTCTTTATTTTACAAATTCTCATTTATACTTAGACATCTCACATGTCTCACAATAGTCATATAAACCAAGTACCCATACCTCTTATAAGGTCATACTACTCTAGTACTACGCACACTCGTGGCAGCGATATCAAGACTAGGTCGTTCCATAGTCATATCGACACACATATATATATATATATACCCACAACCATCTAATGCAATTAAAACACATTATGCATTTCACAAATGCTCTTATATAAGGTAATGCTCGTACGTCGCACGTACCTCAAATTTCCGAAGTCCGAGCCAAACCTTGCTCGAGTTCCATGCTCCGAGGAACGATGTGCTAACACGATAAATTAATTCACAATTAATTACGAACATGCAACCCATGCTCAAGCACACCCATAACCCTCAAAAATATTGTCAACACACGACAATCAACCATTATCAAAAATTGCTCAAGAACACCTTCAATAATTTTTGAACCTTCACAACATAATCGAACCCAAACTAAACACCACAAATCATCTAAAACATGAATTAATCGATTACAACAAGAATCATCACCCCTTGCCAAAAATCCCCAAATTTTCGAACCCTAACTCATCAAACAGCATGAAAATCGAACCATAATGCATCACCAAAGAGACTCAAAAGCTGAACCATGTGAAGCATAATAATTTATCCAAAATCAGCAAGGTTTTTCGAAAAATAGAACACCCAAAATCGAACCAATGGCAACGAATTTCTTTGAACCTCAAAGCAAGAAATATTCGACCCTAATCAAACCACAAAACGCCCCAAAATCGCCTGAATAAAAGCCCCAAAAATCGTACCAAAATCAAGCCACAAAATCGAACAGAATCCAGTGACGAACCCTAGCGCTTTCTGCAGAAATCCGAGCTCAAATCGCGACCAAACTTCGAATTGTTGGTATGGGGAAGAGCGCCTGGAAGAGATGAAGACGGCGGCGGGTCGGACGCGCCGAACGGCGGCCGGACGGCGGCGGGCGCGGCGTTTGAAGCTGCGTCGGTCGAGTTTGACGGGAAGACCAGCGTGCGCGAGGAGAGAGAGAGAAGGTGAGGAAAATGGCTCCGATAATTGAAAATATCGGGTTCAACTGGTATTTATAGCAAAAATACCCCGAAATACTAATAGCCCCACAAATACATCATGATTCATTAAAAATCATCTGTTTTCCAAAACTCTCTCTCTAACTCAAAAACCCCCTATCGGTGCCCACACAAAGCACCCGAGATTCTGAGTCACACTAAAAAAACCAACTCACAGGTTTTTACCGAAATGAGAATACGATCTCAACCTCGGGATCCAACGATCCCAACTACTCAAATAAATGAGCCCAGAAGGCCCAACACCTCGATTAAACTCCAAATCGCCACGTAAACCAACTTTAGGGGTTATTAACACTCCGGGATTAACATCCCTAATCTCAGGTCATCACAATATCCCCCACTAAAAGAATTTCGTCCTCGAAATTAGCACCGGTGTATCACGTAACACCCAGGCTACACAACAACATGAAGCCATAACCTCGATCCTTGACCATATTAATAAACGCGAGGATACTTACCTCACAACAAACTCTGACACAGAGCGACATATCAAAACCAACATATCACCCAAGAGGCAAAACGTACCTCGATGCGGGTCATCCCAAAAGTCAGTCCCTCATGACTGCAAAACAACCAATATTTACGACCATAGATCGGACAGTCATCCTTCGTTCTAATACCACTTAGTAAGAACGCATCATGAATGACACCTCAACCGTGAGAACGTTGACCTCGTGTCAATCTCTGGAGTGGAATAGACTTCCAAATCCATCATAACGTCAAAGAGCGTCAGCACCACTCAACGCTAATAATCCCAAAGTAGTTAGTCAACTGAAACTGCAAGGATTTGAATTGCTCCCGATTCCATCTTAGATATCATTCAAAGACATCTCTATCATGACTCACGATGTCTAACACACATCATTACGAGGAAAACACTAGTATACCACGATGTACACAAACCAAACCTGGTCTCCACTTCCAAACCTCCTCCATCAAATGAGCAGTCGCATCATTGCAACTCAATTTGGGCAACTCACGGCCACAGATTCACACAAAAGACATCTCACAAGATGTCCACCTCCGGATATTCCAAGGATCACATCCTGATCACAAATAAACCATCGAGACTCCACAGAGTTCAAATTCTGAAAGGACATGCAATAAACCCATTGCATCCTCAACGCTTGTGTCGACAGCGACACCCAATAAATCCGAATTGCTGCCATCCCTTGATAATCCTAGGATTTAACAATCCAAACTTAGGAAGGCTATCGCATAACTCGGAGGAAAACACCAATAAGGAAATACCTTAACCCACACAAGATAATCCCTCTTCAAGGGAGTCAACTAACTTCACGATTGTTCCTCATAATTATCGTGCCATGGAGATTCCCAATCTCAAGGTGTTCCATATCTCTCACCAGAGATTTAACCATCCAAAAGTAGCATAACTCTATGCTTGACAGAAAGAAAATCAATAACTGGCATCTGTATACTCACCAGTATACCTGCCTAAGTACTGACATCGCATGCATATTCAATGCACTCGGCTCGGGTATCTACAACATACCCCTAAGCCCCAAACACAACCGTCAATTCTGAGTCATTCCCTATCCAGTGAAGAATGATAATCGACGATCAACAACACGGTGTGATTCCCAAGATCAACACCACACGTACCAACTCACCGAATCTTTCAAAGATTTCCAAATAGGTATAATACTACCTCCTTCCCCACAAGGGAAATGCCATCGAACTCGAGATTCACAAGTCTCGAACCACTGTTTGGAAAAACTGGATACAATAACACCCATTTCATCCTAAATACACGGGTTCCCTCAGATCGAGTCAATAACGACCTGATGACTCTCTCGTTGGTACTCCAACATCATGAGCTGTCCCAGACAAGTCTCACCAAAATTAAACATAAACGTATACACGTTTCAGTGAGGCATGCACAACCTCAACCTCAAATGACATGGTGACTACTAGAGTCCACCACAATCCACATCGTATCACCTTACGATTTGCCAAACTTGATTCCAACGAGCAGTATCATGGCTCCAACAATCACACTATATCATTACCACGATATCTGGCTAGCAAAGCGCTGTCTCCATAGGCTCATATCAAGCCCACCAACAAACCATATGTTCCATCTCGGTATGCCATACCGTACAAACCGTTAGAGTAATGGGTCATCGCCCAACATATCTCTAAAATACCAAGCACAATGGACAACCCGGTGTCCTTGCTCACGTATGATGCAGTCGTAATCCGTTAAGACTTATCCCACACCCTCAGGGTGGGTGTAACCATGTCTACCCTACGTCACAACACAAGCGAGTAGTTTCCTCAATGACTACTCTTACCACCAAACACTTGGCCCTAGCCAAACCAACGAGCATACCCAAGGGTATCATTGCTTGACAAATATATACTTCGAATATGTGCTGCGGTATAATTCATATACGGCGCACCCAATAGTTCCTCGAGCAACTTGCTCGGCATAATTGTCTCGTCAACTAGTGACTCAGACACTGCCATGTGCCCACCAAGGCACTCAAACCATATAACCAAATACATAACATAAATGTATTAATCATCAAAACGACGCCACACGTCTACATAGAACATCAACTATGTCATCGTCATCCCGTGACGGCATATGTCAACATATGACATACAACTAACATCGTCAAACATACGACGGTACATGTCAATACACGACATCCATAATCTCATCGTCAAACACATGGCATATATATAGCAACACATAGTATCCACAATAATGCTAACACAAGTAATATGCCATACCTCATCGCTATCAATATAGCGGCATACCTGTCTCCGTCGCTCGATAATAGTACGTAGTCAGCACCCATCGCTCGAAGGCGGCAAAATCCTGTGCTGAGTACATAGCGGCACAATCCATCGCTATAGAATCGACGGCATGATACCTCGTCATATAATAAGTGGTATGAAACCTCTCTATACACCTGAGCATGATTCATCGTCCACATAATAGCGGAAAGAGGCATCGCTATCAATACACATGGCGGCAAGAACCATCGCCAATCAATATAGCGGAATGAACCATCGCTATCAATACACATGGTGGCAAGAACCATCGCCAATCAATATAGCGGAATGAACCATCGCTATCAATACACATGGCGGCAAGAACCATCGCCAATCAATATAGCGGAATGAACCATCGCTATCAATACACATGGCGGCAAGAACCATCGCCAATCAATATAGCGGAATGAACCATCGCTATCAATACACATGGCGGCAAGAACCATCGCCAATCAATATAGCGGAATGAACCATCGCTATCAATACACATGGCGGCAAGAACCATCGCCAATCGATATAGCCGATCCCTAGTCATTGTCACGGTAGTGTATTTTAATGCCCCTCGCTCAAATAAAACATGCGGTACTCCCACCCCTCGCTTCACATATAGGCGGCATAGAATAACCTCGCTTAAATGGACATGCGGTACTCCCACCCCTCACCTCACATTTTAGCGGCAAATATTCTTTCCTCGCCTCATATGCTAACCACGCTTCAATGTGACATGCGGCGCTCCCACCCCTCGCTTCACATTTTAGCGGCACAAAACAATAAATAGCGGCAAGCATTTAAAATCATCACTCATCCATAACAATGACTCATGGGATATTCACCAAGTATTTCATCCATACCTGCATCACAAAGCATAATCCATATACCAACATACATCATCATGAGTGTATTTTAATGCACCTCGCTCAAATGGGACATGCGGTACTCCCACCCCTCGCTTCAACATTTGGCGGCAAAGCATTAAAATCATCACTACATGTATATATGCAACCACAATGCATAATTTCAGGATGTATATAAAACGCAGGTTACCGTTTCGTGCCTTTCAACCATGGCCTTAGCCTTTCCACGTCATAATGTCCCTACAGGAACAATCCCAAACCATGAGCATACGATAATCCATATTCCCCACAATATGATTATAATGAGTAATGCATAAATTATGAGTACAAAGTACTTCCTGTATCCCAATACATTTCAATATGCTCCACTTGGTTGTCCCTGTATCACAACTCACAATCATAATCAACAGGTTATATTATGATTCCATAGATGTCATGACATATAATCGTTTCACTATGATCACATGTTACAAATGCACATAAGCAAAATAGTTGTGTCACACAACACTAGCTACTATCATGCATAAATATGTGTTACTCATCCCTATCAGCATGTTCCAGGCCCTCAACAGCCCCAAAGAGCTAACCACTGCTCTGATACCACTAATGTAAGGACCCCTAGCCCTTAACCCTTTATTAGTGTATTAACCACTATGTGTGGCACATGCTTCTATACAAATCAATCGGGAAACTCAGATGATGCTTACAAAATTCCTTTAATATTCAACGTTATAAGATCATCTCTACTAACATATAGACTCATAGAGTTGCCCATTACCAACCCCATTTTGCCACTTTTTACATTGTGGACTTTTATAAAAATTTGGGCAGAGTCTCCCCGTAAATTGAGCTATCCCGAAATAAAAGCACAACACATAACATAATTCCCGGCCAGGGAAAACATAATACTCATCAGAATGCAGCAATACCAAGTAAATTCCCAGCCAGGGAAGACACCACACACAAGACGACAAAAGTGGGTTTCAACCCCCACATAATACACCATCGACTCTCATATCATTAGCAATTCTACCCTTAATTGCATGCAACATAGAATGAAAGAGAGAAAGGCTCATGCCTTTATATACAACCCATATACAAGTATAATCGTGCTCACATGCGAGCATCATGAATATGTATATAATCCTCAGGTGTATATATGTACTCTATACGATACCGTGCTCCCTCAAGCCCTGGTACCACGATCCTGGGAGTACATCCAATCAACAGCTCGAGCTCAGCTCCACAGCCATCGATGCACCTGTTCACCTGCCCCAACAGAGACAGCCCCCAACGGGGTGATCATACCAATACACAAAATCTCATAATCACAATAATGAAATTCATAATTTACAACACAAGTAACTATTAATGAATTTTAAATGATACTCCCTGGATGGCAACATCCTCATCCGGGATTCCGTGTACTGTCCCTGTTCTCACAATCATCAAACTCATCAAATCTCATAAATCAGTAAATCAACACATTGATTTAACTCATAGCATGCCTGATTCTCAAGTATCGATAATTAATGATTCCAAATTCATTATACATACAAATATAGATATCTCGATATCTAATACCGATTTTCAACTTTGCTACCAATCACAGATAGCTCAAATGCCTAGCATTTATTTTACCAATTTTCCATTTCACTTAGACATCTCGCATGTCTTGCAATGAATACATGATCCCACGATCATTCTCAGGCATCTCAAATGCCCTACTCTTTATTTTACAAATTCTCATTTATACTTAGACATCTCACATGTCTCACAATAGTCATATAAACCAAGTACCCATACCTCTTATAAGGTCATACTACTCTAGTACTACGCACACTCGTGGCAGCGATATCAAGACTAGGTCGTTCCATAGTCATATCGACACACATATATATATATATACCCACAACCATCTAATGCAATTAAAACACATTATGCATTTCACAAATGCTCTTATATAAGGTAATGCTCGTACGTCGCACGTACCTCAAATTTCCGAAGTCCGAGCCAAACCTTGCTCGAGTTCCATGCTCCGAGGAACGATGTGCTAACACGATAAATTAATTCACAATTAATTACGAACATGCAACCCATGCTCAAGCACACCCATAACCCTCAAAAATATTGTCAACACACGACAATCAACCATTATCAAAAATTGCTCAAGAACACCTTCAATAATTTTTGAACCTTCACAACACAAATCGAACCCAAACTAAACACCACAAATCATCTAAAACATGAATTAATCGATTACAACAAGAATCATCACCCCTTGCCAAAAATCCCCAAATTTTCGAACCCTAACTCATCAAACAGCATGAAAATCGAACCATAATGCATCACCAAAGAGACTCAAAAGCTGAACCATGTGAAGCATAATAATTTATCCAAAATCAGCAAGGTTTTTCGAAAAATAGAACACCCAAAATCGAACCAATGGCAACGAATTTCTTTGAACCTCAAAGCAAGAAATATTCGACCCTAATCAAACCACAAAACGCCCCAAAATCGCCTGAATAAAAGCCCCAAAAATCGTACCAAAATCAAGCCACAAAATCGAACAGAATCCAGTGACGAACCCTAGCGCTTTCTGCAGAAATCCGAGCTCAAATCGCGACCAAACTTCGAATTGTTGGTATGGGGAGGAGCGCCTGGAAGAGATGAAGACGGCGGCGGGTCGGACGCGCCGAACGGCGGCCGGACGGCGGCGGGCGCGGCGTTTGAAGCTGCGTGGGTCGAGTTTGACGGGAAGACCAGCGTGCGCGAGGAGAGAGAGAGAAGGTGAGGAAAATGGCTCCGATAATTGAAAATCTCGGGTTCAACTGGTAGTTATAGCAAAAATACCCCAAAATACTAATAGCCCCACAAATACATCATGATTCATTAAAAATCATCTGTTTTCCAAAACTCTCTCTCTAACTCAAAAACCCCCTATCGGTGCCCACACAAAGCACCCGAGATTCTGAGTCACACTAAAAAAACCAACTCACAGGTTTTTACCGAAATGAGAATACGATCTCAACCTCGGGATCCAACGATCCCAACTACTCAAATAAATGAGCCCAGAAGGCCCAACACCTCGATTAAACTCCAAATCGCCACGTAAACCAACTTTAGGGGTTATTAACACTCCGGGATTAACATCCCTAATCTCAGGTCATCACACAAGCTCCTCTCCATATCTTTCAAGTTCCTTGTGGTTTGAGCTTGGGATTCACTTGTAAATTGAGATAGGAAGGTGTGTGAAGTGCTTTCTTAATATCTTGGTAAGGAATTCATGGTTTTACACTTGAATTTTGTACTTGAAGTGGATGTATGAGAAGTGGAATATAAATGTTCATGTGAAGAATTATAACATGTTTATATGCCATGAATTTGATTCTAAGATGGTGGAAACATGTTGTTATGGTAGTAGAGATTGCATGAAACTTGTTTATATGTTAAAATTTGAGTTATAGGAGAAGAACCGTGGAGATAAGCTTGAAAATCGCCATGTTCTAAACTTTCTGGACATCGGCGATCGATCGCGAGCTTTGTGGCGATCGATCGCCGAGACAGGGTAAAATATAAGGCGGTTTATACATGTAGCGATCGATCGGTGAAAATGTGGCGATCGATCGCGAGCAAACAGAACACTTTGGCGATCGATCGCGAGAGATGGCGATCGATCGCGAGGGGGCAGAACAGTATGGCGATCGATCGGTGAGATATAGCGATCGATCGCCAGTGCCAAAATGTTGAAAAATGTTATATTTTTGTAGAATTTGATTTTAATACCTATGATAACATGATATATTATTGGCATTGTTGTAGCACCATCACAGGGGACAGGACAACGAGGCAATTAGCCAGGGACGACTGATTTATCTCGTTTGTGTCGCTTTCCAGGTACGTGTTGACGTACGGAGTATAGATATTGTGTGATGATGTTATGAGATTGATATCATATGAATTGTGTTGTGTTATTTTAATATGATTGGTAATATCATATGCCTGTATATTCATGGATATCATGTGTTAGAGATATACGCCTGGTATTGGGTATATGCTCGGTTATGTATTTGAGATATATGCCTGGTTTGGATATATGCTCGGTTATGTATTTGAGATATATGCCTGGTTTGGATATATGCTCGGTTATGTGACATAGAGATATATGCCATGTTTGGATATATGCTCGGTTATGCGACAGAGAGATATACGCCTGGTTTGGGTATATGCTCGGTTATGTATTTGAGATATACGCCTGGTATTGGGTATATGCTTGGTTATGTTACATAGAGATATACGCCTGGTTTGGGTATATGCTCGGGTATGTGACAGAGAGATATACACCTGTTTTGGGTATATGCTCGGTTATGCTATATAGAGATATACGCCGGTTTTTGGGTATATGCTCTGGCTATTATCATTTGAGGACGGTACTATGATATGTGCTGCTAATATAAAGATGTGAGGTGGTTCCACTGACATATTGAGCTGAATAGGCATATCATTTTAGTCTCGTGATAATAGGGTATTTGTTGAGACATGTCATGACATGGTGCATTTGTTGATGCCTGATACGGAACATTCACATTTGATGATTGATTTGTGCTTTATCATTGATATTGATATTGTGGTTTGATATCGCACTGAAATAGTTGTTTATCTATACTCACGTTTTGTGAATGTTTCTGTAAGAACTCATAGGCGTGGGGAGCGTGAGTCATGATTCCGCTGCGAGGGGAACCACTGCATAGGGGTTATCTTAGAATAGGTTGTTACTTATACATTTGATGTATAGTTGGATAGGGTTTTGTAAACCTTGTAACAACTTAACTATTGAGAAACTCTTAATTAGTGCATGTTTTTACTTAATTCAGACTCACGTATGTATGCTTAATTGATACATAATGGATTAAGTAACGAGGACCCCACAATAATGGAACCAAATGTTGTGTTTGATTATTGTGGTAGAATTGATGAATGTTCCGGTAGCCTTTATCTCCGAGCGAGGGAGGTACTTGCCGCTGTCATGTCTAAGCGAGGTAACATGCCGCTGTCATTGTCGAAACGAGGGGTCCTAAAATTCCGCTGTTGTATTGGGACCGGAATAGTCACAATTCTAGTGATTAATGTGGAATATTGTGGTTATAACTGGAACGTGATATCGATCATTATATTGTGAACTGTTGTATTAACCTGGATGCAGGTACAGGGAGCTAGTGGAAGTTCCGGTAGTTGTTATATTCGAGCGAGGGAGGTACTTGCCGCTGTCATATGAAGCGATGGTAGTATGATATTTGCCGTTGTCATGTCTAAGCGAGGTAACATGCCGCTGTCATTGTCGAAGCGAGGGATATCATATGATGCCGCTATATGTCGAAGCGAGGGGTCCTAAAATTCCGCTGCTATAACAAGACCGGAACAACGACATTATCGATATTGATAGCGATGGTTCATTCCGCTATATTGATTGGCGATGGTTCATGCCGCCGGATATATTGATAGCGATGGTTCATTCCGCTATATTGATTGGCGATGGTTCATGCCGCCGGATATATTGATAGCGATGGTTCATTCCGCTATATTGATTGGCGATGGTTCTTGCCGCCGGATATATTGATAGCGATGGTTCATTCCGTTATATTGATTGGCGATGGTTCATTCTACGAGATGTATTGATAGCGATGGTTCATTCCGCTATATTGATTGGCGACGATTCTTGCCGCCGGATATATTGATAGCGATGTCTCATTCCGCTATTCTATTGGCGATGATTTATGCCGCCGGGTATTGATAGCGATGCCTCTTCCGCTATATTGATTGGCGATGACTTATGCCGCCGGGTGTTCATAGCGATGGTACATTCCGCTACATCTATGGCGATGGTTCATGCCGCCAGATGTCTATAGTGATGTTTTATGCCGCTGACTCTATGACGAGGGATTATGCCCTGATTTTATAGCGACGGATTATGCCGCTATGTACATGACGCTGGATTACGCCACCTACGAGCGATGGGTGCTGATTGCGTACCACTGTTGGATGACTGAGACAAGTATGCCGCTATATTGTTAGCAATGAAGTATGGCATATTACTGGTTATTTAGCACTATTGTGGATATCATGTGTTGATTTACTTATGTTGTCATGTGTATGTTGTCATGTGTTTGACGATGAGATTATAGACGTCGTGTATCGACATATACCGTTACGAGTCGACAATATTGTTTCAAAGTCATGTGTTGACAGGTACCGTCACGGGATGACAATGACCTAGTGGATGTTCTATGTAGACGTGTAGCGTCGTTTTGATGGTTAATACATTTATGTTATGTATTTGGTTGTATGGTTTGAGTGCCGATGGTGAGCACATGGTAGAGTCTGGGTCACTAGTTGACGAGACCTTTTTGCCGAGCAGGTTTGCTCGGTGGAGTATTGGATGTATTGTACCGGTAAATGTACCACATCATGTTATAGAGTTAAATATTTGTCGAGCGATGATACCCTTGGGTATGCTCGTTGGTTTGGCTAGGGCCAAGTGATTGGTGGTAAGAGTAGTCATTGAGGAAACTACTCGCTTGTGTTGTGATGTAGGGTAGACATGGTCACACCCACCCTGAGGGTGTGGGATAAATCTTATTGGATTATGATTGCATCATAAGTGAGCAAGGACACCGGGTTGTCTATTGTGCTTGGTATTTTAGAGATATGTTGGGCGATGACCTATTACTCTAACGGTTTCTACGGTATGGCATACCGAGATGGAACATATGGCTTGTTGGTGGGCTTGATATGAGCCTATGGAGACAGCGCTTTGCTAGCCAGATATCGTGGTAATGATATAATGTGATTGTTGGAGCCATTATACTGCACGTTGGAACCGAGTTTGGTGAATCGTATGATGATACGATGAAGACTTTTGGAAGGCTTTTGATTGTCCCTTTGTAGCACGATGTTTGAGGCATGTAACACCTCATGAGAACGTTATACGTCTTTTGTCTTGAGGGACTTGTCTGGGACAGCTCATAATGTTGGAGTACCAACAAGAGAGTCATCAAGTCGTCGTTGACTCGATATGGGGAATCCGTGTACTTGGGATGCAATGGGTGTTATTGTATCCAGTTTTTCCGAACGGTGGTTCGAGACTAGTGGATCTCGAGTTCGATAGCACCTCCCTTGTGGGGAAGGAGGTAGGATTATACCTATTGGGAATCTTTGAAAGATTCGGTGAGTTGGTACGTGTGGTGTTGATTTTGGGAATCACGCCGTGTTGTTGATCGTCGGTTATCATTCTCCTCTGGATGGGAATGACTCAGAATTGACAGTTGTGTTTGGGGCTTAGGGATATGTTGTAGATACCCGAGCCAAGTGCATTGAGTATGCATGTGATGTCAGTGCTTAGACAGGTATACCGGTGAGTATACGGATGCCAGTTATTGATTTCCTTTCTGTCAAGCATAGAGTTATGCTATTTTTGGATGGTTAAATCTCTGAGGAACACCTTGAGATTGAGAATCTCCATGGCACGATAATTATGAGGAATAATCGTGAAGTTAGTTGACTCCCTTTGAGGAGGGATTATCTTATGTGGGTTAAGGTATTTCCTTATTGGTGTTTTCCTCCGAGTTGTGCGATGGCCTTTCCAAGTTTGGATTGTTAAATCCTAGGATTATCAAGGGATGGCAGGAATTCGGATTGGTTGGGTGTCGCTGTCGACACAAGCGTTGAGGATGCATTGAGTTTATTGCATGTCCTTTCAGAATTTTAAACTCTGTGGAGTCTCGGTTGTTTATTTATGATCAGGATGTGATTCTTGGAACATCCGGAGGTGGTCATCTTGTGAGATGTGTTTGGGTGTGGATCGGTGGCCGTGAGTTGCCCGATCCGAGTTGCAGAGGGTGCAACTGCTCCTTGGATGGAGGTGGTATGTATAGCGGGGACCAGGTCTGGTATGAATATACCGTGGAATGCTAGTGTTTTCCTCGTAATGATGTGTGTTAGACATCGTGAGTCATAGTAAAGATGTCATTGGGTGATATCTACGATAAAATCGGGAGCGATTCGAATCCTTGCAGTTTCAGTTGACTAACTGCTTTTGGACTGTTAGCGTTGAGTTGTACTGACGCTCTTCGACGTTATGATGGATTTGGAAGTCTATTCCACTCCATAGTTTGACACGAGGTCAACATTCTCACGGTTGAGGTGTCATTCAGGATGCGTTCTTACTAGTTGTATTAGAACTAAGGATGACCGTCCGATCTACAGTCGTAAGTATCGGTTGTTTTGCAGTCATGAGGGGACTGACTTTTGGGATGAACCGCATCGAGGTACGTTTGCCTCTTGGGTGATAAGTTGGTTTTGGTAGGTCGCTCTGTTTCAGAGTTTGATGTGAGGTAAGTATCCTCGCGTTTATTAAGACGATCCTAATATGGTCAAGGATCGAGGTTATGGCTTCATGTTGTTGTGTAGCCCGGGTGTTACGTGATACACCGGTGCTAATTTCGAGGACGAAATTCTTTTAGTGGGGGATATTGTGATGACCAGAGATTAGGGATGTTAAATCCCGGAGTGTTAATAACCCCTAAAGTTGTTTTACGTGGCGATTTGGAGTTCAATCGAGGTGTTGGGCCTTCCGGGCTCGTCTATTTGAGTAGTTGGGATCGTAGGATCCCGAGGTTGAGATCGTATTCTCATTTCAGTGAAAACCTATGAGTTTGGTTTTTAGTGTGACTCGAAATCTCGGGTGCTTTGTGTGGACACCGGTAGGGGGTTTTGGAGTTAGAGAGAGAATTTTTGGAAACAGATGATTTTTAATGAATCATGATGTATTTGTGGGGCTATTAGTATTTAGGGGTATTTTTGCTATAAATACCAGTTGAACCCGAGATTTTAATTATCGGAACCATTTTTCTTCACCTTGCTTCTCTCTCCCCGCACCCACGCGATTTCCCGATCCCATTTGACCCACGCAGCTTCAGGCCGGGCGCCCGCCGCCGTCCGGCCGCCGTTCGGCGCGTCCGACCCACCGGTGGCTTCGTCTCTTCCAGGCGCACCTCTCCATACCACCAATTCGAAGTTTCGTCGCGTTTTGGGGTCGGATTTTGCAGAAGACGCAGACGCCCAAAATTTAGGGTTCTTCGATTTTGAACATTTTCCTTCCGATTTTCGATTGGGTAACCTCCGTTACCCCTTTTTTGTCATTATTGTGTAATTCCCTGCCATTTTTGTGTTCAATTAGTTTGAATTCTTGCTGTTGGCGTGAGTTGGTTCGAATTTATGCTGTTTGCGTGGGTTAGGGTTCGAAAATTGGGGTTTTTGGCAGGGGGTGGTAATTCTTGTTATGGGTCATCTATTACATGTTTTAGATGTATTATGGTGTTTAGTTTGGGTTCGATTTGTGTTGTGAAGGTTCGAAAATTTGTGGGGAGTTCTTGAGCAATTTTCGATAATGGTTAATTGTCGTGTGTTGACAATATTTTTGAGGGTTATGGAGCATGGGTTGCATGTTCGTAAATAATTGTTAGCACGTCGTCCCTCAGGGCATGGAACTCGAGCAAGGTTTGGCTCGGACTTCGGAAATTTAAGGTACGTGCGACGTACGGGCATTACTTTAGATGAGAGCATTTGTGAAATGCATAATGTATCTTGATTGCATTGATGATTGTGCGTATGGTTATATATATATGTGTTGATAGAATTATGGAATGACCCAATCTTGACATCGCCGCCACAAGTGTCCGTGATACTAGAGTAGTATGACCTTATAAGAGATATGGGGTACTGGGTTTATATAACTATTGTAGGGCATTTGAAATGCCTGAGAATGATCGTGGAATCATGTATTCATCATAAGACATGTGAGATGTCTAAGTATAATGGAGAATTTGTAAAATAAATGCTAGGCATTTGAGCTATCTGTGATTGGTAGCAAGGTTGAAAATCAGTATTAGATATCAAGATATCTATGTTTGTATGTATAATGAATTTGGAATCATTAATTATTGATACTTGAGAATCAGGCATGCTATGAGTTAAATCAATGTGTTGATTTACTGATTTATGAGATTTGATGAGTTTGATGATTGTGAGAACAGGGACAGTACACGGAATCCCGGATGAGGACGTTGCCATCCAGGGAGTATCATTTAAAATTCATTAGTATTTACTTTTGTTGTAAATTATGAATTTCATTATTGTGATTATGGGATTTTGTGTATTTGTATGCTCACCCCGTTGGGGGCTGTCTCTGTTGGGGCAGGTGAACAGGTACATCGAGGGCTTTGGAGTTGAGCTCGAGCTGTTGATTGGATGTACTCTCAGGATCGTGGTACCAGGGCTTGATGGAGCACGGTATCGTATAGAGTACTTATATACACCCGAGGGTTATATATACATTCATGATGCTCGCATGTGAGCACGGTTCTACTTGTATATGGGTTGTATATAAAGGCATGAGCCTTTCTCTCTTTCGTTATATGTTGCATGCAATTAAGGGTAGAATTGCTAATGATATGAGAGTCGTTGGTGTATTGTGTGGGTGTTGAAACCCACTTTTGTCGTCTTATGTGTGGTGTCTTCCCTGTCTGGGAATTTACTTTGTGTTCTGTATTCTGTTGAGTATTGTGTATTCCCTGGCCGGGAATTATATTATGTGATGTGCTTTTGTTTTCGGGATAGCTCAATTTATGGGGAGACTCTGCCCAAATTTTTATAAAAGTCCACAATGTAAAAAGTGGTGTAAAGAGGATGGTAATGGCCGAACTCTATGAGTCTATTTGTTGTTAGGATGATGCTCTTATAACATGGCATATTAAAGAAAATTTTGTGATTGCCAGTCAATGGTAAATCATCATCTGAGTTTCCCGATTGACTTTTATTGAAAGCATGTGCCACACATAGTGGTCAATACACTAATCAAGGGTTAAGGGCTATGGGGTCCTTACAGAATTTATCTATACATCCAATCCGTAGATTATGATCTATGGAAAATCATAGTGAAAGGTCCACATATTCCTTTAAAGGAAGTTGGGGGAATTAGTGTTCCCAAAGAAATGGACGATTTCACTAGAGCGGATATGAT
This sequence comes from Haberlea rhodopensis, assembly GCA_907163345.1. Lineage (NCBI taxonomy): Eukaryota > Viridiplantae > Streptophyta > Magnoliopsida > Lamiales > Gesneriaceae > Haberlea > Haberlea rhodopensis. The sequence goes on from CAJQUN010000549.1 coordinate 137,381, forward strand.
ATTAATTTCACAAAATGCTAAAGCGATTAATATTTTGCATTGTGCCTTAGATATGAAGGAGTACAACCGGATCTCAATGTGCTCAACGGCTAAGGAGATATGGGACAAATCGCAAATTTGTCATGAAGGAACCAACCAAGTAAATGAGACAAAGATAGACCTCCTACAACTCAAATATGAGACATTTGAGATGGAGTCCGGAGAAGAGGTGGATTCCATGTTTAGGAGGCTCACCCTAATTATCAATGAGCTTGCCCAACTTGGAGAGAAGTACCCTTCAAAGCAAATATGGAGGAGAGCACTAAGAGCCTTACCAAAGGAATGGGATGCCAAGAGGACGGCCATCATCGAGTCCAACAAAGGGGAGAACGCATCTTATGATCTTGGGTACCAAAGATCCTCCTATTGTAAACTTGTTTTGTAGGGACAACAATGGGATGGAGGATGAAGGCACAAGCAACTCAAAGGAGGAGATTATCTCATTCACCTCAATAGAGGAAGCGCGAGGCATAGGACCAATGACAAGAACGCACTCTTGTCATTGAAGGTAAAATTATTTTATACATTTTAAAAGAGCAATTCAAAATTTGATTGGCACTAATTAAATTGTGACCAATAATATTGAAGCTCAATAGTCATTGTAGTATAATGCACTACCCCTTAGCATATGCACATATAAATTGTTTTATTGCATGATGTATGCTTATCTTTTTATAGTACGTATCTTAATATGTCTTGAAATCAAATTTGAATTTACTATGTGGAAATGTGCAATTATGTGATTAATAGTTAAATGATGCTTTGATAATTTTAATGTCTATTGGGCATGAGTGCATGAACCCTTGGTAGAACATATGCACACTTTGCAACACTTAGAATTTATTGTTGATTTCCTTAAACGCATGTTTGTTGTTCCTCTAAATGATTTAATCTTAGGCTTGTTTTGCTTATTACATGCTTGATGAGGAACATGGGTAATTTGTTAAAATAAGGCTATGTGTCAACATATTTATGCTATGTTTATTTAAATTTTGTACTTTTTGATTATCACAAAAAGGGGGAGAATTTTGTGATAAACTTGAAGCTTAACTCATGCATAGTTTGAGGGGGAGAGCTTGTGTATGCATGGTTTGAGGGGGAAAGTTATTTGCTTTATGCTTTACTTGGTAATCTTGTATGTGCTATGCAATTGTTAAGGGGGGGTCATGTTTACTCACATTTCATGCATATTACATATTCAAGTTTATCAAGTTTTGTGATCATCAAAAAGGGGGAGATTGTTGAGCCTTAAACGCATTTTTGAGTTTAATGTTTAATTTATCTCCGAATTATTTATGGGTTTTGATGATCAACAAAACTTGCATTTGTTGTACTAAATTAGTGTACAGGGTTAGATTGATAAATTGGTTGGGAAGACCAATGGAAGAGAACCCAAGTTATACAATAACATATGCGAGTTCATAGGACAAGTGGTGATTTTTATCAAGGAATCTATTGAGCTTGGACGAGAAGGAATGAGTTCTATGAACAACCAAATTAAGTGTTCAACATGTGTTGAATGATGTTGGAACAATTTCTTATGATGGGATAAAGACCCATAAACCAATGGTCCGTTGGTGGGCAAATTCGTATAGAAGCCAATTGGAGCGTAGTGCAATGTTTTGATTATATCTCTTGGCTCGATGCTCTGAAATATGTGAATCCAAAGAGGTTGGAAAGCCAACCCAATATGATAGATTTCATATTCAAACATCTCACCCCAATTTGGGTTGCATCATGGAGCAAAATGGCATGGAAGTCATAACAAGTGCAGATTGTAGCAAGGTTTGAGCGGCTGTAGCATTTTGGGCGTAACTTCTTCATACCTTAATGAAATGCAATGAAATGTTGTCCACACCTAGATAAGAAAAAGGGCTACAACTTTCATTTTTACTACTTTTCCCATAAATGAGCTTAAGATGGTCGAATAGTGCAAAGTTTGAGAGTGTTGAAATCTGACAGATCACCTCAGGCGATCCGGGCCATCACCTCAGGCGATCCGAGCCATGCGTGCCAACGCCGCGCACGATCGACCCAGGCGATGGCACGCTGTGCGCCAGGCGACCAAGATCGCCCCAGGCGATGTCATGGTTGCCCCAGGCGATCCAGAAACTTACCTACGGCATTTTTTCAAAGGACGATCGCCCGAGGCGATGGGGACATCGCCTGAGGTGATCTGGGCCAGATTTGAACGTTAGAACGTGGCGATGGAGATCGCCCGAGGCGATGTCCGAGGCGATCGAGGAGTGATTTCAGCCTTTTGTGTAGCAACGGCTAGTAGGAGCCTTGGGGGCCTCCTATACTATAAATATTGATCTTTTGGAGCATTTTGAAGACAAGAAACAAGTCTACAAACTTCTACAAAGCCTTTATCATTTTAAATTCATATTGCATTACAATCTCCATACATTGTTGTTGTATTGGAGCTTGTAATTCTTTTCTTTGTTAGAGTCTTGTGTTTCTTCGTGTGAGTACACCGTGAAGGTGTTTGTTGGTTTTATTGTAAAGGTCCTCCAACACCAAAGCAAGTTGGAAAATTGTAAAGTCATCAACAAGTTTAGTTGGTTCAAGTGTGTGGCTATCCTTGGAGCCCTTAAGGCCAAGAAGACTCGTGAAGAGTGTTGGTAGCTCGGGAAGAGCTTTGTGTACTCGGGAAAAGCTTGTGTACTCGGGAAGTGTAGTGTGCTCGGGAAGAGCTTTGTAAACTCGGGAAGAGTTGCTGTGTGGCTAACTTGGAGCCCTCAAGGCCAAGATCAATTGTTATAGTGGAACCTCGGTTGGAGGTTATCTAACCGGGAAGAGGAGACGTAGGCGATTCATCGCCGAACTTCTATAACAAATCATTGTCTCTTTTATTGCTTTAATTCCTTTACGCATTTATTTATTTTGTTATTTTTATTTATCGATTGACTAAAGGCTTCCGCAAGCGCAAAACTCTTTTATTTTTCAAACTCATTTTAAAACGCTAAAGTAGCCAAGGAATCTCATTCACCCCCCCTCTTCGATTCCAACAGGTACGTAGTTAGAAGTACGGGCATCGGATGGTAAAATGTATTTTTACGTATTGGATTATGCATTATGGTTGCATATATTTGTTGGGTTATGCATTATAATTGCATACACATATTGGTTGATGCATTATGGTTGCATACACACATTGGATGCATTGGTGCATGTGACTGTAAGTCGAGGTTGTATTCCAGTGATGAAGAATACTTGCCGCCTTCATGGTGTAGTGATGATAGAATACTTGCCGATGTCATACCGTAGCGATGAGATAATATTTGCCGCTAAAATGTTGAAGCGAAGAACACGTCGCTGTCATATTATAGCGAGGGATATTATTTGCCGCTGGTATTGTCGAAGCGAGGGGTATTAATGCCGTTGTCTTGTCAACGCGAGGGGTATTATGCCACTGATATAATAAGACTTGGAAATTGGTTATTGACATTGATGGAACTGGTTCATGTCATGACATACATTATTGGCATTATAATCTGTTGATTATGCTTGTGGTACAAGGACAACCAAATGGAGCTTTTAAGTGCATATTTTACAGGAAGTGATTTGTATTTACGGTTATGCATTTTTATATTACAATCATATTATTGTGGATATGGTTTGTTACATGCGCATGTTTTTGGGGTTGTTCATGTAGGTATATTTTGGCATGAAGGGCTAAGGACCAGATTGATGAGGTGAGCTTATGAGGAGCGCTATTGGTATAGGAAGGCAGGATTACTTTTGTATAGTCTCTACTCTAGGAGTAGTGTAAAGCTATAGCATTAACATTCATTTGGTTTGGAATGTAAGTAATCCTTTTGGAATTTTATTTTTGGCACTGTAATCCTTAAAGCTCAGGGCATCAACATGAACCTTATACTCTGTTAGATGTATGTTTAGCTCTTCTCATGTCTTTAATCCCCACTTAAGGTAGTGAGGCATTACATTAGACATATCAGAGCAGTGGTTAGAGAACCCGGGAATGAGTGAAGGCTAGACTTAGCAAACATATTGACTAGGTGTTCACTTATGAGCATGTTTATGCATGTGGTGCATATCTGTATATATATGCTTATTGTTATTCGTGTTATCTAACGGTGTAACATATGGATTGTTTCTGGTATTGTTGTTAACCCTTGTATTACAGCATGGCAGCCAGAAATCTGGAACACCTAAATGAGGAGGTGGGTGATGTGGGGAGTGTGAATGCTAGTATTGCAAAGACGAATCCCCTACCACCACCGGTTGTGGGTATAGAACGTATTGCACAACTATTATTACCTGGAGAGCTGAGTCTAACACAGTTTCTGACTTTTCATCCGCCCCGCTTTGAGGGAACTGAGACAGGGGAGGAAGCAGAGGAATGGCTGGAGAGGATTGAGTAGATCTTTGTGTCTACACCCTGTGCTAGGACTGCTTGGTTGAGGCTAGCGGAATTTCAGTTGGCAAAGAAGTCTTCCATGTGGTGGAAGATGACTGTTATGGAGCTAAGGGCTCAAGGGATTTTGGTGGACTGGACTTTGTTTAGGACCCGGTTTCTGAACCGGTACTTTTCTGCTGCTGCTAGGCAGATGAAGGAGGATGATTTCACCAACTTAAAGCAGGGTAGCATTACAGTCTCGGACTATGCTATGCAGTACTCATCACTGTTGAGGTACGTCCCTCACATTGCTACAAATGGGTATGCCAAGATGCGGCATTTTCTGAAAGGTTTGAGGCCGGAGCTGTTTGATCGGGTTATCTCCAACAACCCCAGCTCCTTTGATGATGCTCTCACAAGAGCAGAGCTAGTGGAGATTGGAATTAGTGCCTATACAGATGTTGTACCCCCGGAAGTTCAACCATAGAGGCCAGTATCTGATAATCTGAAGCTGCGGGGGGAATCATTTAAACCTCGTGGGGCTTCTTCTTCTTCTTCTTCTTCTCGGTTTGGTGGAAGACGAATTGATAATCGGAGGGGTAATGCCTAGAGGACAAACTCAAGCAAGTAGGATCGGAGAAGTGAAATGTCATTTCTGTGGAGGACCGCACGTGACGCGTGACTGTACAGCTTGTTATAAATGTGGCAAGATGGGCCACATTGCTCGGTTTTGTCAGAATCGTGATGGACAGATAGACCTCAGAGAAGGCAAGGGGAGATTTACTAGTGGGACAGTACAGCAGAGGCAACCAATGATGCCTCGCCAATCGGGAGGTCAGGTGATGGGGCCACCTCAAGGGAAGGTATATGCTTTGACTAGGGAGCAGGTCGAGGCAGCTCCAAAGGAGGTGATTGCTGGTACGTGTCTTTTATTTACATATCCCGCTTTTATTTTGATAGAAACAGGTGCTTCACACTCCTTTGTGTCTGTGGATTTTGTGGAGAGACATCTTATGTGCACGTCTCCGTTACCCACGCCTCTCTTGGTCTCGACACCCACTGGAAATACTGTGATTGCTGACCGGTTTCTTTCTGACTGCCTCATTTATTTTGAGGGCAATGAGCTGAAGAAGGATTTGATTGTTCTGGGTATGTCAGATCTCGATTGCATCGTGGGCATCGATATACTGAACATATTGTTGGGATATGCCCTAAGACAACTCATTAGATGATTGATTTTGGCATACAATGTAATATGGTTTTGTGATATCCCCGAAATAATTATATGCATTTTGGGCATTAATTATGTTTATGTGATTATTATGGTGATTAATTAATTTAGTGTTGTAATTAATTATAATGGCAAGATGTTTAGTCACATGGTGGGCGTGACCTGGTAATGTATTTCAGGGTGCATGTTATGCATGTTGGGAAATTGGGTGTTAACATGGTTTAATGGTGATGGTCAATAATTATTTGGTAAATCATGTATTTAATTGAGGTTTTGGTGCATTTTGGGAAAATGCTTTTAAAATATCATGTTGGGATATTTTATACATCATGCTATTTTAGGGGTACATGTTTAATTAAAACCCCTTATACCCCACTACCCCCTCACTCCCATCACTCTTATCCTATCACCAATTACTTTCCCAACCCTAACCCCAAACCCCATTTTCGAGTTTGGCAAAAAGTGGGAAGGCAAATCTTTGCAAAAGCTCCATTTGTGAGATTCTTGGTGAGATTTAGAGTCCATAAGAGGTATGGATCCCTCCTTGATGTTTTTATGGAGTTTGGTTTGGTTTTGAATAGTATTTTGAGTTTTGAAATGGGTTTGTTTTGGGTTGGTGTTGTTTTTGGTTGGGTGTTAGATTTTTGGTTGTTTTAGTGTATATTGAAGGTTTATGGTGTTTATATGTTATTGGTTTGATGGTGTTTGTGTTGGTGTGGATTGGGAAGAATTTGAGGAGCAAAAATGGTGTTTTTCGAAGAGCAGACAGCGGCGATCGATCGCTCGTTTCTAGCGATCGATCGCGTGCAGACAGTGCGCTCCAGGGGCGCTTGGTGATCGATCGCCATATTTGGGCGATCGATCGGCGGGGATGGCGATCGATCGCACCCAATGTGGCGATCGATCGCCGAGTGCAGAAATTTTTGGATTCGGGCAGTGTGATCTCGCGATCGATTGGGGCCTTGTGGTGATCGATCGCGAGTCACCAAAAAGTGTGATTTTGATTATTTTGTGGGATTTTTGGTATTGGACTATTATTGGCTCCTAATATTGGTTTGTGTGAATGTGTAGAACCATCCCAGGTGGCCACACAACCTAGGAGATAAAGTCCACAACACACCATATTTTGATAAAAGGTACGTAGTGAGACGTACGGGCATCAGACGGTAAAATGTATTTTTACTCATTGAATTGGTTATGCATTATGGTTGCATACATGGATTTGATTATGCATTATGGTTGCATACATGGTCTTGGTTATGCATCATGGTTGCATACATGGGTTGGTTATGCATTATGGATGCATGTGTATATTTGATGCATTGGTGCATGTGATTGTGAGTCGAGATTATATTCCAGTGATGGAGAATACTTGCCGCCAGTGGCGTAGCGATGTGAATACTTGTCGCTGTCAAACCGTAGCGATGAGAGAATATTTGCCGCTAATATGAAGCGAGACCGCTGTCATATTATAGAGAGGGATATTAGTGCCGCTGGTATTGTCTAAGCGAGGGGTATTTCCGCTGTCATGTTAACGCGAGGGATATTATGCCACTGATATAATAAGACTTGGAAATTGAACACGGTATACATGGAATGGATGCATGTCATGACATATATATTGGTGTTATAATCTATTGGATTGATTGTGGTACAGGAACAACCAAAGGGAACATTAAATGTATTAAATACAGGAAGTGATTCGTCTTTACGGTTTATGCATTTCTAAATTAGAATCATATTATTGTGAATATGGTTTGTTACATGCTCATGGTTTTGTGGGGTTGTTTCCTGTAGGTACTTTTGGGCGGAAGGGCTAAGGCGGGTTGATGCGGTGAGCTTGTGAGGAGTGCTCTCTGTATAGCAGGCTTAATTCTTTTGTATAGTCTTTACTCTAGGAGTAGTGTAAAGCTATATGATTAACATTCAATTTGATGGGAATGTAATCCTTTTGGAAATTTTATTTTGGCACTGTAATCTTAACAGCTCAATGCATCAACACGAACTTTATACTCTATTAGATGTATGTTAGCTCTATTTACGCCTTAATCCGCACTTAAGGAACTAGGGTCCTTACATTAGTGGTATCAGAGCAGTGGTTAGAGAACCCGGGAATGAGTGAAGGGTAGCCTTAGCAAATGATTGGCTAGGTGGTTATATTTGGGCATGTTTATGCATGTGGTGCATATTGGTGTATAAAGTTGTTATACTAACATGCTTATTATCGTTCATATTATCTAACGGTGTAATATATGTATTGTTTTGGAATCGTTGTTAACCCTTGTGTTACAGCATTGCGGCCATAAACTTGGGGAACCTCAATGGGAACTTTTATCTTTAGATTATGGTGTTTCATATTGAGGGTGTTTGTAGTTGTGTATTTTCTAGGATAGTCCAATTTATGGGAAGACTCTGCCCAAATTTTTATAAAAGTCATGGGGCATATGTGAATCATGTAATGATTCTTTTAAAGAATAAAAAGAATTTTTTTACATATTCAAATGATGTCATAATTGCATTATTGACGTGTTGGGGCGTTGGGGTCTTACACATGCCCTCTATGGAAACTTGAGGCATTGTGGAGTCTCGATGGTGTGTTTGGACCGAGATATGAATTCTTAGAACACACGGATGTAGGCATCTTTGGAGATGTGTTTGTGTTGATCGGTGGCCGTGAGTTGCCCGATCCGAGTTGCAAATGGTGCAACTACTCTCTTGACGGAGATGGATTTGGAGAGCGAAAACCGGGTTCAGTATGTGTATACTGTGGTATACTAGTTGTCTCCTTCGTAACGATGTGTGTTTGACATCGTATACTAAGTGGTGGAGAAATCATGGAAGTGATATCTACGTTGGAATCAGGGATGATTCGAGTAGCTAGCAGTTACGGTTGACTGACTACTTTTGGGTGGTTAGCATCGAGGCATGCTGACATCATTTTAAGATTTTAATGGTTTGGGAGGTTTACTCCATTCCAGGATTTGGTAAGAGGTTGGTGTCCTCGCGGTTGGTGTTTTGATCATGACAATCGATGTTATGGATCTGACTGGATTAAGAGGTCTTGGCAGTACGTGGAGTACGCCTGTGCAAATTTCGAGGACAAAATTTTATTGGTGGGGGATAATTGTGATGCCCGGGAATTAATTGTGTAAATCCTGGTGTGGTAATGATCCTTAATGGATTTTAATTTTGGCGATTATGAATTAATTGCGTTGTTGGGACTCCAGAGGATTTTAAATCTGGTATTTGGGGTCGTTGGATCCAAGGATTGAGATTGTATTATCATCATGGTGTTAAACTTTGGAATTGGGTTTTTGGTGGGATCTAGGGTGCTTTGTGTTGGGACTGGTAATGGAATTGAGAGGTATTTATTGAACAGAGATGATTTTTAATGAGTCGTGATGTATTTGTGGAAGACTCGAGATTTTTGAGCCTTAGTACTATATATACCAAGTGGACTCGGTGTTCAAGGGGTTGGCGTTTCATTCTCTCTCCCTCCCTCACGTTTCATCTCTCCCGCAACCCTTTTCCCCTCTTTGGAGAAAAATTGAGTAAGGCTCGATCTCGGAGCAAGGTTTCTTGAAGATGATTTGGTATTCTTCTTCCCTTCGCATTTACCTTCATTTTGATTGTGGTATGGTAGAGTTTGGGCAGGTGTAGTGTTGGGTTTGTGTAAGGCCCCGATACTAATAAATCCGGATTAATGATGATTAAGCGAACCTGGATAATTAAAAGTATAGACTTTGCATTAAGGTGTTTCGGACTACGATGAGTCAACCAACTAGTGGAACATGTTTTAGTGCATGAGCATGTGCATGATCACATGGCACTTGGAGAACACATGCCACTAATTAATTTAACTCATGTTTAATACATGATTTTAGACCATTAATCTTGCAAGAGAGTGATGTATTGACACATGGATTCCATAATACATCAATTAAATAAAAAACCCATGCATGCCATTGAATCTCACGCCTATATCCATGCCAATTCAGATTTTGGTTCTCATTTTTAGCTAGCAATTTCTCTCTCTTCAACCCATCAATTTCTCTTCCTTCTCTCCTCTTTCTCACACCTTATATTTCGAAAATTGTAGCCCTTTTTCCTAACAAATTCTTGTGAAATCTTTAGTGCATGTTACATGCAATTAAGGATTTAGAAGCTACAAGGCTAGGGAAGAGGAACCCGTCAAGAATTTTCTAATTTGGAGCAAATTGGAGAGGTGAAAGCTTGGTTTGAGCTAGGTTGATGGTTTGTGCATCAAATCTTCAAGAGGAGTGAAGTTATAACACTTTTCTTTAGTTTTATATACCTTGGTGTTGTTTAAGGATCGAATTTTATGAGTCTTGGCATGAGAAAGGTAGAGATAACTTGCTGTCAAAAAGTGTGCAACAGATTTCAGCATGCATGTATCTGTATTTTGAATTTTGGTTTTAGTTAAGTTTCGAATTTGAGGTTGAGGTTCAAACAAAATTCATAGATAAGTAATTAATCTTTCTATGGTTAAAATTTGAGACAATTTGGACTTAAAATGAATGAGTTATCATGTTTTTACCACAAGGTGCATAATCTGGAACATGCATGTAGGCGGGTTGCACATGCAGTGTGTTCTTGGTAAATCTGGGCAAACTGTGCTACGATTTTGACCTTGGTGTCTGAATAAAGGTTGTAAAACTTTGAGTTATCTTGCATTACAAACTCGCCTCACATGATTTGGAGTTTATTTGTGCAAGATATGCACTTTTTTCCTAGAACTGCTCACTCTGTCAAAATAGAGTGTGTAGGTATTTTTAAAACTGCCATACTTTGTTTTGCATGTGCCTCTAGATGAGCAAACTAGCTTCTGGAATTCAAATATGAACTGTAGCACTTTGAGTTTCGTATTTTTCCCACCAGCCTCAAGTCATTTGGACGTCATATGAATATATTACCTTTTTTATACGAAAATGGGTCAGGCTGGAATTTGGTGAATTGTCATGTTTTTCCAGCAGATTGTTCTTGGCCATTTTACCTAGGCTAAATGAACGAATTTGAAGATGAGTTGAACTGATGAAATGTTCATTTTTGAGTTAGATTTGAAAATAAATTGGACCCATATGATTTTATTAAGTATGGGACAAGTTATGAGCCGATCTCTACGGTTGCGCAGGCTGAAATTTAGAGAATTGGTTTTGGGTCTAAGTTTGAGTTTTATTTTGATAAGTTTAAGGCTAGTATGTGACATTATGTTGTAGTTGGAACTGTTATCACCAGGTTGATTTCAGGGTTGATCTGAGGAGTCTCGGTAGATTAGCTTGGGTCGAGGTACGTTGAAATGAGTTGTATCATGACGTCTGGCAAAGGCGTGTAATGATACTACTGTATGACCTTTTATGCCATTACTTGATTGATATGATTTTATTGTCACTATATGATTCTTATGTGACTATATGACATGATGAATGTCTTGGATTACATGATATGTGAAATTACATGATTTGCATATACTTTCACATGAGACTGCATGGTATATTGAGTTGCATATGTCATTTGATGCATAAATGATTCATGTGCATATCATATTGATCTATCATCCTTTGATATCCATGATTATGACTGAGTTGATTCACTCAGAGTGTCGGGGACGACGAGCTCGGCGGTGACAGGCAGTATAGGTAGCGACTGTAGTCACGCGCGTGTCACCGGACCTAGACACGAGGGATGGACGAACACAACACATAGGATGAGTCTCCTAGCGCAATGTGCGTGTGTTGTCACCCTCTGCTCGAGTTGACATTATTTGATGATACCTTCTTTTGGACTCCGATATTTGGTCTCTTGAGATTCGATTCTTTATACCCATTCATACATAGCATTCATACATGGTATGCATTGCATGATACTTTGTCATACTTGACATGATCTATTTATTTCTCGTACTGGGTTCTGACCCCCGTAGTGGGGGCTGTCATGTCTTTGTTATATGGGCATGACAGGTGGTACAGGTAGACGTACCACGGATGCTCGAGGTGAAACATCGATGAATACCGGAGCTCCTTGAGAGCGAGCTCATGTTTATGTATTATGTTTTGAGTCCCAGTAGTTGTTAGGGTATTTTGACTTGTGTTTTAAATTTACCGGGGTATACCCCGAGTATCTGTATTTTAATTATTCTACTACCGGTTGATGTTATACTTGGTAATTATGTTATGATCAACATGTTGAATTGGAAACTATAATTACATATTTTAAGTATCAGTATATATGTATCACCTAAAAGCGAATTTTTTTTTGGACCTTTTAATAAGACATTTGAAATAAATCTTCCGCTGTTTACGCAAATTAATCATTATGTGTTTATTAAACACCACATTAGGATCGAGCCCTCACAGTTTGAGTTTTGAAATTTGAAAGATTTTTGGGTTGGATTGTTTAAGGAGTTTTATGGAGTTTATGTTGAGGAATATTGGTATGATGGGTGTTGAGTTTGTTTATTTTGGGGTTTAAACCATAAAACGCCGTTTTTGAGCTGTTGTAGGGCTCGCCGAGCGATCGACAAGAGGACTCGATCGATCGCATGTAATTTGTAAAATTGGAAGACGATGAACAGTGCACTCGATCGATCGAGCAAAGTTGCCGATCGAGAAAGAAGGTCGGGCGATCGATCGATATGGTTGCTTGATTGATCGAGCAAAGAAGATTTTTGGGCATAATTTTGCTGGAGCTCTCAATCGATCGAGCACATTTGGCCGATCGATCAAGATGCCATGTTTTATGGTATATATTGTTTTGTTGTTGGGGAATCGATTCATGCTTCGCCCGGAGTCTTTTAAAATTGTTAATCGTCATGGATTGATGATATAATTGGGGATTGTGAACGTGTTTGGGCACGTGGTTGCATGCTCATAAATAATTGTGAATTATTTAATGTGTTTAGCATGTAATTCATCGGGTCGCGGAACTAAGGAAATGTTTGATTCGGACTACGGAATTATAAGGTACGTATGACGTACGAGCATAGTCGTTTATATTATTGTAATTGTGAAATGCATGATATACTATTAATGCAATAAATTGTTAAGTGTTGCAAATTATATGGTACCGCTATGTAGCGAGCAACGGTTGAGATGTTGTCGCTATGGAGCAAACATCGGTTATGAAGCCGCCGCTGTTGATCGTGCGAGAGTATGGAATGCCGCTGCTATTGAGCGAGCGGTGAAATATGATTTGATGAACTATGGAATCTGGTAGAGCTTATCGCGTACGCCCAAATTAACCCTTCTTCAGTTAATAGCAAAAATATGTAGTAGCGGAAGTAGGGATCGATCCCACAGGGAAGGTAAATTTATTTCGTGCCAATTATCAAACAAATAGTAACAATGGGAGTTTGGATTGGATTACTACTACTTAGCGAATATCAAACTAATAAACGAGTTTAACTAAAACGATTAAAACTTGTGGGATTAAAGCGATTCTTGGTTTTCAGGTAACCATAATTTTGGAAAATTATCTTTTAGTCATCAAATCAAAACATTCGAATTCTTTCGATTATCTATCGATTGGAAATTCAATTCCTACTCATCCTATTCGTAGTTAAAGAGAAAACAGCATTCAATTCAACCCTTACCAAATCTCTAATCACCACTACAGCCGTTAATGATTAAATCAATGATAGTTTTCAAAACTAATGAGTTCGATAAATCTAATCAATGAAAACTACAGCCGTTAAAATTGATTACTCAATCGTTTCTCCTAAGAATTCAATAACACCTACAGCCGGTTAATTATAAATCTTAGTTGTTTCTTAACAAACTATCGATTATGCAATTGAATATTATGTGATCGGTCTAATACACAAACACAACAATCATGAAATTCGAAATCTGAGAAACAAATTGAAATCGAAATCTAATTCAACAATCAAACCGAATTCTCATAAAAGATTCAAATCCAAAAGTAGGTATCCCTTCAACCAAGAATCAAAGGTTTTAGCCTAGCATAATTGAATCTAAAAGCAACAACATATTATTCGAAAACATTAAAATAACAAAGGAAAAGAAATTACTAATACTGTCACGATTACGGCTTGTCGATTCCGGTCCCGTTCTTCGTTGTTCTTGACAAAACTTCAGAGAAAATTAATCTAAAATCTCTAATTATTCTAAAAATTTGAAAAACTATCAAAAGCTGCTGCTAATGAGGCTTAGTCTCGAGTTTTAGGGTCTGGGAGTGATAAATATGGGATACAATCTTTTAAACATGGTAAAAGACTCAATTTCCAAATTTCCGGACTCTGCGGCGATCGATCGCCTGATGTGTGGCGATCGATCGCTAGTTTATTTTTTTTTCAGCGAAAATCTTGAGGCGATCGATCGCCACTTTATCGCGATCGATCGCTAGGCTCTAGTGGACTTTGGCGATCGATCGCCTGGTACTCGCGATCGATCGCTGATCCGTGAATTTTGTTGCAAAAGTTTCTGTCCATAGGCGATCGGTCTCCTCTTCCATGCGATCGATTGCCACCTCCAAAGTTACATTTTTGCCCTTTTCTTGATCAAGTTTAAGTCCTTGTCATGTCCATGTCTCTTCTTGGTCTTTACACATCATTTTTAGCTCGTTTTCTTCGATTGTACCTACAATTACACAAATATATGATTAGGTAGCATACGTATCAAATTATCTATCAAAACCTATCAAATCGTAGACAATTAAGCACTAAAGATGTGTCTATTTCTAGTCACATCAAACTCCCCCATACTTACTCTTTACTCGACCTCGAGTAAATCAGACAAAACTACATTATTTTTGGTTGGCTCATAGGTTCATAACAAAACAACTTATCCTCACTTTAATGCCTCAACAATTTTAACATGCATAATAAAGAAAGGCGGTGAAAAGTTAATAGTGGAACAAGTTCAATCCCTAAACATTTCATACCCAACAAAGTAGTGAACGTGTGTGTGTGGTCATAAACAAGTGTTGCATACAAATTATAGATCCAAAAGATGCAAATCCACAATAGTTCAAGTCATACACTAACACAAGTATAAGCTCACTTGCACACTCTTCTCCACTATCTTAGCCACTTTGCAAACATAAATCAAGTAGGTCTTTATTAGCTTGTAGCTTGGCCTAGGTATTGGCTTATGAAAGAAAGGGTAAGGATATTCAAACAAGAGAGTATGATAAAATGCACACTAAAACTTCTCTTCTTGCATGAATTTTTCAAACCTTGTTCATTTTTTCAAGGTTTATTTCAACATTTTTTTTCTCTTCTTTTGTGCCTTGGCTCCCCTTGGAGTCATATTTTTTTCAAATTTATCAAGGCATTCCTTTTCTTTCATGTATTTCATTCTTCTGACAATAACGTTCACAAATGTACTTCAATGAATTTCCTAGTGCATTTGAATGAAATACATCATACTCCCTTAAAAGGTATGGATTAAAATCACATTTAGGCTAAAAGGGTAGGATGATAATCTAGTCAAGGAATGTTGAATGGGGGTCTTTAGTATGCTTAGCATACTACCATTCTTTTACATTAAGGCTCAAAAAGGGTACTAGAGATTGATTTTGTTTACATGGTAGGCTTGAAAGGCTCAAACGTATCAAAGATTGCCTATATCACTTTCATGTTTGCAAGTAGTCTAGACATACGCCTCAAAGAGCATGTAGTTAAGTTCTCGCATGTATTAGATACTTCTTAAGACTATCACAAAGTTTACACAATCTTCACTAGGTTATGCATACTTCACAAGCCATGACAATAATGTGCTCAAAATATTCACTACTAAGTTAAAGTAAACTTTGCATTAGAGTTCAAAGTGTTCCAAAGTTAACAATTCACCTATGTTCAAAAGCATGCATGATATCAATTAGGTTTCATCATGGGCTAGTGATTCTAAGCATGTGTTCATTACTAACTATGAGCTCAAAATTTTAAATTTTTTGATTTTTTTGTATTTTTGTAATAAGAAAAACAATCACAAGCCACTAATCCCTCCCCCATACTTAAATCTTACATTGTCCCCAATGTAAGGCAAAAATATAAGAAAAGAGAACAGTTGAAACTAAAAAGCAATAAAACTAAAAAGGTAAAAGGGAAACTAACTCCCCTTGGGTTGCCTCCCAAGCAGCGCCTCTGTTTAACGTCGGTGGCCCGACGCCAGTCCTCTATTAAGGTCGTTGATGCAGTGTTGCTCTATCCTTCCTTAACCACCTCAATATCTTCTTCACTCCTCGGTATCTCGGCTTGTTGCTCTTTGAGTGGTCGTCCCCAGTCTTTGCTCCTTCGTCACTTGATTGACATGGTCGATCCGGAGGGTGCTTCTTTTCAAAGGTACGATCCTGCAATTGAGAAATAAGAGGTTCAGCAGTATCGTGAGTAGATAACACAGCAATAGTATGAACAGTATGCACTAAGTTAGAATCCATACCTTTCTTGTCGTCAAGGCCATCAGTAGCCTTTCTCATTTCCCACAACTCATCATTATCAAAATCAGAATCATAATTATCATGTACATCAATAGCGTAACTAGAATGTTCAAGAAGTTTAATGGGTTCATACATGTTGAATTTTGCAACTTTATCATTAGACTCCAATGTGATCATACCGCTATTCATATTGATTATTGATTTTGATGTTTTCAAGAATGGTCTCCCTAAAATAATTAGACTAGAAGGATCGTCATTTCTCATGTCTAAAACATAGAAATCGGCTGTGAAGACCAAGTTCTTTACATGCACAACTACGTCCTCTACTATCCCCTTAGGTATGACCGTGGATTTATCAGCTAAGTGAATAACTGCGCTATTTCTTTTTAAAGGTCCCATTTTCAGTTGAGAGTACATTGAGTAAGGCATGACATTTATGGATGATCCTAAATCGAGCATAGCATTCTCAATCCTAATAGCACTAATCTCACATGGGATAAATAACATACATGGGTCCTTGCATTTAATGGGGATGCTTCTTTGGTTGTCCGCCGAAACATTGTCATTGAGCTCGACCTTGGGTTGCCCTTTGTGTTCCGTGCTTTGATCCTCTTTCACGGTCTCTTTTAAGGGGTTAGCATGTTGCGGTTTCTTCTTCATGGTCTCATGCAATGGGGCTTGCTCTTTGCAGCGTGGACTCATCTCGTAGAGCCCTTTGAGTCCGGCACCTATCCTATTGTCCTTCAATGCTTGGGGGAAAGGGGGTGGTATTTTATATTCAGAAATTTTAGGGAACTCACCTCGTGGTTCCTCCCCTTGCATTGGCTCTTCAACATCTGTCTCTGTCTCCGTCATCTCTTCTTTCTAGGGTGGCGTCAGTACCACCTTCTCTTCAGCTGCATCTTCATTCACATTCACTGTGATAGCACTCACATTTTCCCGGGGGTTCATCTCTGGTTGTGACGACAGTCCATTTGAAATCCTTGCTTCGATCTTGCTGATTGAAGTCGCCAATTGTCCCATCTGCGTCGTCAAGCTCTGGATGCTCGCCCTCGTCTCCTGTTGAAATTGTAAGTTATTTTCAGTAATAACTTTGATGCTATGTTCTAACCTGTCAGAAGGAGGGTGCACTGGCGGTGGTGGAGGTCTCTGATATGGCGGTCTGTAGGGTGGGGGTTGGTGCATCTGTGGGTTCCCATAGCTTTGGTTTGGATGGTCCCTCCACCCTTGATTGTAGTTGTTTGGTGGATGGTCATAATTCCTTTGTGGTGGTCCTAGGAATCCTCCCGCTGCATTCACGTTCTCAGTGGCTGTCTCTTGTAGTGAAGGGCATGCGTCCGTGGGGTGGTTCGCAGCCAGACAGATTCCACATGGCTTTATCTTCCCTGCATTTCCACCTGCCATACCACACACAAGAAAAGTGAGGTCTATCAGTTGTTGTTCTAGGTTTGATACGTTTACCTCTTTTCTCTGTGGTTGTCCATGGTGCACAGATCAGAATTGTTGGGAGTTGGCCACCATGTTAGCTATCAACCTTCTAGCTTCCTCCGCTGTTTTATCTATAAATGCTCCTCCGCTTGCCGCATCCACCAAGTTCCTATCAGAAGAAAGTAAACCTTCATAGAAGTATTGGATTAGAAGGTGTTCACTTATCTGGTGTTGTGGACAACTTGCGCACAACTTCTTGAATCTCTCACAGTACTCGTGTAGTGATTCCTCATAGAGCTGCTTCACACCATATATCTCTTTCCTCAAGTTCGTTGCCCTTGAAGCTGGGAAGTACTTTTCTAGGAATACTCTTTGTAAGTCAGTCCATGTGGTGATCGATCCGGATGGTAAGTAGAAGAGCCAGTCTTTTGCAGCGTCCTTTAGAGAAAACTGGAATGCTCTTAGCTTTATTTGATCCTCAGTGATTCCGGTCGGCTTCATGATAGTGCACACCACGTGGAATTCCATCAGATGCTTATGCGGGTTTTCACCTGCAAGACCATGAAAAGCTGGCAATAAGTGAATTAAACCAGATTTAAGTTCGAAGTTTACGTTATTGGCCAGAGTAGGGAAACTGATGCAGAGCGGTTGTTGATCCAAGTTAGGATTCGCCAGTTGCCTCAAGCTTTGATTTGCAGCCATTATGGACCTCTCTTCTTCTTGTTGTTCTATAATCCTTCGTGCTTCTCGTCTCCTCTGATGTAGCGTCCTCTCAATCTCAGGATCGTAGTGAAAGTTATCTTCGTGATTGAACGATCCACATGTACTCATCAACAAACCAAAGTAGTAATGCGGGATAAAAATAAAAATAAAAATAAAAAAAATCGACACTAATAAATATTGCCCTCCCCGGCAACGGCGCCAAAATTTGGTAGCGCTTATCGCGTATGCCCAAATTAACCATTCTTCAGTTAATAGCAAAAATATGTAGTAGCGGAAGTAGGGATCGATCCCACAGGGAAGGTAAATTTATTTCGTGCCAATTATCAAACAAATAGTAACAATGGGAGTTTGGATTGGATTACTACTACTTAGCGAATATCAAACTAATAAACGAGTTTAACTAAAACGATTAAAACTTATGGGATTAAAGCGATTCTTGGTTTTCAGGTAACCATACTTTTGGAAAATTATCTTTTAGTCATCAAATCAAAACATTCGAATTCTTTCGATTATCTATCGATTGGAAATTCAATTCCTACTCATCTTATTCGTAGTTAAAGAGAAAACAGCATTCAATTCAACCCTTACCAAATTTCTAATCACCACTACAGCCGTTAATGATTAAATCAATGATAGTTTTCAAAACTAATGAGTTCGATAAATCTAATCAATGAAAACTACAGCCGTTAAAATTGATTACTCAATCGTTTCTCCTAAGAATTCAATAACACCTACAGCCGGTTAATTATAAATCTTAGTTGTTTCTTAACAAACTATCGATTATGCAATTGAATATTAGGTGATCGGTCTAACACAAACACAACAATCATGAAATTCGAAATCTGAGAAACAAATTGAAATCGAAATCTAATTCAACAATCAAACCGAATTCTCATAAAAGATTCAAATCCAAAAGTAGGTATCCCTTCAACCAAGAATCAAAGGTTTTAGCCTAGCATAATTGAATCTAAAAGCAACAACATATTATTCGAAAACATTAAAATAACAAAGAAAAAGAAATTACTAATACTAGTCACGATTCCGGTCCCGTTCTTCGTTGTTCTTGACAAAACTTCAGAGAAAATTAATCTAAAATCTCCAATTATTCTAAAAATTGGAAAAACTATCAAAAGTTGCTGCTAATGAGGCTTAGTCTCGAGTTTTAGGGTCTGGGAGTGATAAATATGGGATACAATCTTTTAAACATGGTAAAAGACTCAATTTCCTAATTTTCGGACTCTGCGGCGATCGATCGCCTGATGTGTGGCGATCGATCGCTAGTTTATTTTTTTTCAGCGAAAATCTTGAGGCGATCGATCGCCACTTTATCGCGATCGATCGCTAGGCTCTAGTGGACTTTGGCGATCGATCGCCTGGTACTCGCGATCGATCGCTGATCCGTGAATTTTGTTGCAAAAGTTTCTGTCCATAGGTGATCGATCTCCTCTTCCAGGCGATCGATTGCCACCTCCAAAATTACATTTTTGCCCTTTTCTTGATCAACTTTAAGTCCTTGTCATGTCCATGTCTCTTCTTGGTCTTTACACATCATTTTTAGCTCGTTTTCTTCGATTGTACCTACAATTACACAAATATACAATTAGGTAGCATACGTATCAAATTATCTATCAAAACCTACCAAATCGTAGACAATTAAGCACTAAAGATGTGTCTATTTCTAGTCACATCAGAATCATGGCATAGATACATGTGTTATCTATAATCATTAGTTGAATGATTTATTCATACTTAATTATGAAATTGGCATGGTAAGATTGGGCGTAGTTAATCAGTGTGATGATTAACTGATTTTGAGAATTTGATGGTTTGGTTATTGTGAGAACAGGAACAACGCTGGGAGTCCTATGTGATTATGATACTATACAGAAAGTATATTTTACGTTTACAGCTTTATGTCCTGTAAATTATGAATTGTGATATTGTTGTTATTGAGATGATGGATTGGTATGCTCACCTCATGTGGGGGCTGTCTCTGTTGGGACAGGTGGAACAGGTACAACGGTAGCTCCGGAGTTGAGATCAAGCTACGGATTGGAGGTACTTCCAGGATCGAGGTACTTCCAGGATCGAGGTACCAGTGCCGGTATTGAGTAGGGTACCTTCTACATTAAATACATGTTCACTCATTTATGTGTTGCATGAAATTAATTAAGGAATTGCAAAATGAATTGAGAACATGCTAGTGTATTATAAGGGTGCATGTTATGTAAGTGGACTTAGTTGGGAGAAATTGGATATTACATGGAACAATGCAAGAAATTTTATTGTTGGTATATTATGCTATGGTAGCATGTGGTTTTCCTCCTGATTACATGATTGTATGCACTAAACACATGGGTTAATACACTAATAGCGGGTTAAGGGCACGGAGTCCTTACAATCGTACTATGTATACTACACATCAATCCAATTTATCCATTATTCATTCAAGTTATGAATTAACTCAAGCATGTAGGACACATCATTCGATTGTTCAATACATATAACCTTATTACATTGTTAAAGACTTCTCCAAATATCAAAGGACATATCATTCGATGGTTCAATGCATATAATTTTATTACATTGTTAAAGACTTCTCCAAATATAATAACCATCATATAAATCAATTGACACTTTAGGAGTGAAGTCTATTCATTTCAATATCTCAATACTATTTAAGTACGATTAGTCATAAAAGACCACATCACACAATTCGCAACAAAATAGCAAATTTTCAAAATTCCACAGCTCGTGATCGATCTGTAACAGCTCGCTATCGATCGCGAGACTCAACCAACAAAATTTCAACGTTCGGCCTTGCGCAATCAATCGCACCCTTTCCACGATCGATTGCGGAAACTGTACATCGCCAAAAATTGCTTCGACTACGTGCGATCGATCGTGACATCTCCCCCGATCGATCCCGAGGCTATGTAAAGCAAAATTCCAACATTTTTGTGTACATACCCCATTCAACACACATAAGACATAATAATCTTCCAATACTTCAACAAAAACTATCAATATACTCATCACAAAGTAAAAACACTTCTTCTATCAACAACTACTTCAACAAAATCAAACCAACTACAATTAATTATAATGAAAATCATGCTACCATCAATGCTTCAAATCAGAACTTATAAACATTAATACTTTACCTATTTGGCAACCAAAATCAAGTTAGAAGTCAGCTTTGATCTTTAATCCAAGCTCTCAAAAATTTGAGAAGAAATGGGATAAGGGGTTTTGAGGTGAGAGGGGTAGAGATTTGTAGGTTTAAATATGTGCTTATATGTGTTTTGTGATAATTGGCATTTTATTGCTCTATATAAAATCAATACATCAATTAACCAATTCAGTAACACTACAATACACCAACATATATATTTATCTTCTAATCCATGCTATCTTAATTCATTTTACCAACTTCAATTTAACACTCAATCTCATAATTAATTTACGTAATCCAACCATACTTGGTTTATCAAAAAACCGAGTACAAATACCATTCCCTAATTATCTCATAATTACAAAAAATCAACTCATAATGCTCATAATTACTTTTGAGTATCTCACGAGTTCAAGTTCATAACTATCTTAACCATTATCATGATTTATCTCAATCATTTAGGAATTCAACAATTATGCCTGAATCATAAAATTCAACTACATTCGATTTATGTTAAAACCGAGTTCAAAAGCAAAACGATAATTAACCATAATTCTCCCGTAACTATCCCATTAACTCAATTTAATCAAGATAATTATATTTATGGGCATCACAATTCTCTTTTTTCTAATAAAATTTCATCCTCAAAATTTTAACGTACACACTTACCAGAAGTGTCAAACTAACTCACATACATAACAGAAGTGTCAAAGATAAAGTCGACATACCGTCGAAATATCTTACTGGATCACACATTGTCTGTCCAAACCAAAGTCCGGACAAAACTTTTCACTTATAAAATATCAAACTCTCATTTCACACTCGAAGTTTGCAAAATATGCAACAATTCAATTCACATGATATTCCAACATCATTATTTCCTGTTGTCGCATTTCGTAAGGCACAATAACACATCGTTCATTTTTATTCACCGGATATCAATTGATAGGCATAAAATTCTTGCACTATCATCTCACCTCTTATATGCCATAAGCATATCTTTTCGCTACATACTAGTAGCATGATATCTTATTGATATCGAGTTTCATTACTTTCACTCTGCTACCAAAACAACAAATTGTTTCATAAAAATTTCATGACATGAACACATATATCTCCATTTAATAACTATCATCCATGACAAAAAAATTTTGTTCAATTTCATTGCACATCCCAATTACAAAACCCTAATAATCTTTTACTAGCATCATCTAGTATTATTATTAGTTTCGCAATCTCCTTGGCCTCTCAAATTATCTTTGATTCAGTTACAGATAATCTATCAACATCATTTCAAAATAATGGAACCTTAAACATCTCTCACATTATTTCTCAACCAAAGCATTCAAATATACGTTTGGCAAATTTGCGTCATCCAAAGTTCCATTTAGAGTGTATGATTCGACCAAGTAATTTCGAGTTCATATACATATGTACACAACTAATATACTTGATGAATCAATCATACTCTCCAAATTACCATCATGCAATTTCATTATTTCTCACATATTCTTCCATATTCCACATCATATAACAATCGACCACATAACATATTACATTTGTCTCATGCAATGTAATTATCCATCATAATCCACAATATCATTTTCACACAGATCTCATATTATTCGTTTCTCGATTTCAACATTATACGGTAGCAATATTAACATTGTATGCATAATTCCATACTTGTGTAGATGCAATCATCAACAATATACATCAATATCATAACATCATGCTCATCACAGTACTCATATGCTTTACCAGCCTTTCCACAACTCATCACCCAACTATCATCCGGTGTAAAATAAGTACTAGAAGCAAAATTATTAGTACTACACATATACACACATCATAATCACACACCTTGCCTGTAAGGACCCTAATCCTTAAGTGCGGAATCAAGGCATAATAGAGCTAATATAAATGATCAGAGTGAGAAATAACGTGTTGAGTTTATGAGCTTAAGCATTACATGCTAAAAATAAGGACTACCAAAATTGATTAATTACATTCCCCATCAAATGAATGTTATCCACTAGTTTTACACTACTCCTAGAGTAGACACTAGGCAAAACAATCATGTCCTTCAATTCACAAAAGCATCCTCAAGCTCACTGTCTCAACCCGTCTAGCCCTTCTATCATGCCAAACGTGTACCTACAAGGACAACCCCCAAACATGAGCAAAAATAATCATTCATATTCAACACAATATGAAGATAAAGCGTAAATGCATAATCATAATAAAACACTTCCTGTTTTCCCCATGCATTTCAAACGCTTCCCGTTTGGTTGTCCCTGTACCATAACTCATGAGTATAATCAATAGATTATTTTTAATGGTCTAAACATGCCATGACATATACCAGCTCATCAATACCAAATACTGATCACCAATCCCTAGTCTGTCCATCACAATGTATTTTAATGCCCCTCGCTTATTTACATATAGGCGGCATAGGATAACCTCGCTTCAATGGACTGCGGGACTCCCACCCCTCGCCTCTCATTGAGCGGCAAATACCTCTTTCCTCGCCCTATATGATAACCACGCTCAAATGTGACATGCGGCGCTCCCACCCCTCGCTTCACATTTAGCGGAACCAAACCAAATAGCGGCAAGCATTAAAATCATCAAGGGATGACCACGACTCATGGGATATGTACCAATAATCATATGCATCTATAAACATCATGCATAACATGTATTTGCATCCACAATGCAATACCACATATATATTTGCATCCACAATGCATAACAATAAGTATATAAGATACATGTACCGTTGGGGTGCCCGTACGTCCACTACGTACCTTTCCAAAAGTGGAATTGATCTGGCTTCAGTTCCTCGGTTGTGTTGCTACCTGGGATGGTTCTACACAATCACACAACCCCATATTAGAAGCCAAATAATAGCCAAATACCAAAAATTTGACAAAAGAAACCATTTCCAAAATTCCACAGGCGGCGATCGATCGCTTCACCCAGGCGATCGATCGCCCCAAAATTTCCTTCGCGGCGATCGGTCGCCTCAAACATGGCGATCGATCGCCTAACCTTCGATTTGGCTACTGCCTCTCGGCGATCGGTCGCCTCATTTTAGGCGATCGATCGCCTAACCCGCAAAAAGCCCACTGCCTCTTGGCGATCGGTCACCTCTTTTCAGGCGATCGATCGCCTCGCGCAGAGGCGCGATTTCTGCCATTTTTGTACCAAAATTTTCTTCCAAACCATCCCAACACTTATACAAACCAACAACATCAAAAATGACAACTTAAACCATCAAAATATACTTCATACAAGTATAAATCCAACCTTTAACCTCAACCAAAACAACCCAACATAAACTCATTTTAAAACCCTCAAAAACAACCCAAACTTAAACAAAACCTTACAAAATTAACCATGAGGTATCCATACCTCTTGGGGACCTCAAATCACCCAACAAACTCCACAAATCAAGATTTTGCAAGGACTTCTCTTCACCCCAAAGATCAAGAACGAAAATGGAGGGGAAGGGTTTGTTGGAAGTTGATTTGGTAAAGTAAAATGGATTTTTGGTAAAGGTGTGGGGTGTTTGGGTATATAACAAAAAGGGGATTGGGTTAATTAAAATGCAATCCACAATCTATGGTGTATAAAACACCCCAACATGATATTTTTCCAAAGCATTAAACCAAATGCACCAAAATATCAATTAAACACATGATTTCAAATTAATTGCTAACCAAGGCAAATAAATCATGCTTCCAACCATAATTCCCAACATACCCAACATGCACCCTGAAATGCTATCCCGGGTCACTCTAACATGTGATAAGCATTTCCACATACTAATTCCAACACATAATTAATTACTACCATAATTAATCATATAAACACAATTAATGCACCATATAGCAATTAATCAGTTCGGGGATATCACAATACTCCCCTACTTATAAGATTTCGTCCTCGAAATCACATGCACTTACCTCAAAAGGAAACTAAACATAAACACATACCAGAGAATAGTTCCGGGTAGTGCTGCACCATATGCCGCTCCGTCTCCCACGTAGCCTCCTCGACACCCCTGCGATCCCACTGAACCTTGATCATAGGTATCACTTTATTCCGAAGTCTGCGGTCTGCTCGATCCAGAATTCTGACAGGCCGTTCCACATAAGATACATCGGACTCTAACTGAACTTCGGAAGGCTGTAACACATGAGACGGATCCGACTCATACTTCCGCAGCATCGATACATGAAACACATCATGTATGCCAGATAAAGAAGGTGGCAAAGCCAGTCGGTAAGCTAAGGTGCCAATGCGCTGCAAAATCTCATACGGTCCAACATACCTCGGAGAGAGTTTCCCGCGCATCCCAAATCGCACAACGCCTCTGAAAGGCGAGATCTTCAAAAAGACCTTATCTCCCGACTGAAATTCCAACGGTCTCCGCCGTTTATTCGCATATGCTGCCTGTCTATCCTGGGCCGCTTTCATTTTCTGCCTTATCGTCTTTATCTTTTCTTCCATCTCCCGAATCAACTCCGGTCCTCCGACCGATCTGCAGTCCAAATCATCCCAACACAAGGGTGATCTACACCGTCTGCCATAATGAGCTTCAAACGGAGCCATCTGAATACTCGCCTGGTAGCTATTGTTATACGAAAACTCTACCAAAGGCACTGAATCCTGCCAAGAGGGATCGAACTCCAAAACACAAGCTCTCAACATGTCCTCGAGCGTCTGAATAGTGCGCTCGGTCTGGCCATCCGTCTGAGGATGATAAGCAGTGCTCAATCTGACTTCAGTTCCCAAGGCTGACTGAAGATCTTCCCAGAAATGAGATGTGAATCGCGGATCTCGATCTGACACTATGGAAACGGGGATCCCATGCAATCTTACCACATCTCTAATATACAACTGCGCCATCCTCAAAAATGTGAAAGTCATGCTATAGGGGATAAAATGAGCTACCTTAGTCAATCTGTCCACAATCACCCAAATAGCATCGAAGCCTGAAGCACTCCTCGGCAAATGAGTCACGAAGTCCATGGAAATGTGCTCCCACTTCCACTTCGGTATCTCCAAGCTTCTCAACTCGCCGCCAGGTCTCTGTCTCTCTGCCTTAACCTGCTGGCAGATCAAACACCTCTTTACAAAAGCGACGACGTCTGATTTCATCATTTTCCACCAAAACTGACCACGCAAATCTCTGTACATCTTCTTCCCGCCTGGGTGGATGCTAAGTCTGCTACTATGAGCTCGCTCCAAGATCCCTCTACGCAACTCCGGCGTACTCGGAACCACCCAACGGTTCCCGAATCTCAAGGATCCGTCATCTGCCACCCTGAACTTCGTTGGCTGACCAAGATGTACTAAAGATAACCACCTCTGAACCTCGTCGTCTGACCTCTGAGCTCTCCTGATGTTCTCATAGATGTCTGGCTCGGCTAACAGAGTCGATACATACACAGGTGATGCATCTATGTCAAAATCATAGCCCAGATGGCAATAGGAGGTCATCATAGCCAACACATGGATGACGTCCTCAGCAGAACTCCTCACTTTCCGGCTCAAAGCGTCTGCTGTCAAATTGGCTTTCCCCGGATGGTACTCTATCTCGCAATCATAGTCCTTGAGTAGGTCCATCCACCTCCTCTGCCTCATGTTCAGCTCTGCCTGAGTGAATAAAAACTTGAGGCTCTTGTGATCCGTGTATATGGTAAACGACGTACCATACAAATAATGCCTCCAAATCTTCAGGGCGAAGATGATAGCCGCCAATTCCAAGTCATGAACTGGATATCTGGTCTCATGCGGCTTCAACTGCCTCGATACATAAGCTACCACATGCTTATCTTGCATCAGAACACACCCAAGGCCCTGAAGTGATGCGTCAGTATACAGAACAAATCTGGAGTTCTCCGTAGGGATCACTAACACTGGCGCCATCGTCAACCGGTGCTTTAATTCCTGGAAGCTCCCCTCACAAGCTTCTGACCAAAAGAAAGGCACTCCTTTCTGAGTCAACTGCGTCAACGGCTTGGCAATCTTCGAAAAGCCCTCGACGAAGCGTCGATAATACCCGGCCAAACCCAGAAAACTCCGTATTTCCGGCACAGAAGTGGGGGCAGCCCACTCCATCACAGCCTCAATCTTCTTGGGATCTACAGATATCCCACTGCTCGATATGACATGCCCCAGAAACACTACACTGCTCAGCCAAAATTCACACTTACTGATCTTAGCATACAACTGATGCTCTCTGAGAATCTGAAGCACTGTCCTCAAGTGTTTCACATGCTCTTCCTCACTCCGGGAGTAGATAAGAATATCGTCAATAAACACAATGACGAACTGATCAAGATACGGCTGAAACACCCTGTTCATCAGACTCATAAAGACCGCTGGAGCATTCGTCACGCCGAACGGCATCACTAGGAACTCATAATGTCCATATCGGGTCCGGAATGCTGTCTTCTGCACATCTTCCTCTCTGACTCGAATCTGATGATATCCGGATCTCAAATCAATCTTGCTATACACCCTGGTACCTTGCAACTGATCAAACAGATCGTCGATCCTTGGAAGAGGATACTTGTTCTTCACTGTAGCCTTATTCAGTTGCCGGTAATCGATACACAACCGCATCGAACCGTCCTTCTTCTTCACAAAGAGAACTGGTGCGCCCCATGGCGACACGCTCGGGCGTATATACCCCTTGTCCAGGAGATCCTGCAACTGTTCTTTCAACTCTCTCAACTCAGCCGGTGCCATCCTATAAGGTGCACGAGAGATAGCGGATGTCCCTGGCAACAACTCGATCCCAAACTCAACTTCCCTAGCCGGTGGGAATCCTGGGATCTCTTCTGGGAATACATCAACGAACTCTGCCACTACTGGCACATCCTCAACTCTTAGTTCTTTACTCTTCCCAGACGTGTCCACGGCATAAATGAGATAGCCCGTGTGGCCACGTTCCAACAGTTGAGTCATCTTGATCGCTGAAATCAACGGAATCTTCGCACGAGAACCGTTACCATAGAAGGTCCACTGACTGCCCAACTCAGGTCTGAACTTCACTGTCCTCTGCCGGCAATCTACGACTGCCTGATATCTGTTCAGAACATCAATACCCAAGATGCAGTCGAAGTCTGACATACCCAACACGATCAAGTCTGCCTTCAACTCGTTGCCCTCAAAATAAATGAGGCAGTCTGCCATAAACTGATCAGCAACGACATTTCTTCCAGTGGGTGTCGAGACAAGGAGAGGCGTGGGTAAAGAAGACGTGCGCATATGGTGTCTTTCCACAAAACCCACCGATACAAAAGAGTGGGAGGCACCTGTATCGATCAAAATAAAAGCAGGGTACGTAAATAAATGACACGTACCGGCAATCACCTCCTCTGGGGCTGCCTGGGCCTGCTCCCTAGTCAATGCATATACCTGCCCCTGGGGTGGTCCTACTGTCTGACCTCCCGATGGTCGAGGCCCAAACTGCTGCCTCTGCTGCACTGTCCTATCCTCAAACCTCGGCCTGTTGCCCTGATACTCTGACTGTCCTCCCCGAGTGGGGCAATACCGAGCGATGTGGCCCATCTTGCCACAGATATAACAGGCAGGACACTTGTTTGAAGAATGTGGCCCTCCACAATTGTTGCACCTCGGCTCTCCCGGCCTATCCCCTTGCGAAGGTCCTCGATTGGCCGACCAATTGCCCTTCTTGTTATCCTGTTTCTGACCAAAATACTTCTTCCCACCAAAACGCGAAGATGAAGAGGCACCACGGGGTTTAAATGGCTCACCCCAAGGCCTCAAGCTGTCACTAGTCTGCCTCTGTTGCGGTACCGGTGGTGGCATAGTACTAGCATAAGCTCCCACCCCAAGCTCGGCAAGCTCCGCCCTTGTGAGAGCATCATCGAAAGAAGTTGGGTTATTGGTAATAACCCGGTCATAGAGCTCCGGTCGCAACCCTTTCATAAAGTTCCTCATCTTAGCGTGCCCATTGGTGGCAATGTGGGGAACGTACCTCAGCAACGAAGAGTACCGTGTGGCATAGTCTGCCACTGTCATGTTCCCCTGCTTCAAACTTGTAAATTCGTCCTCCTTTGTCTGTCTCGCTGCTGCGGAGAAGTACCAGTTCAAAAACCTAGTCCTGAAGAGTGTCCAGTCAATCACAGCACCCAGTGCTCTTAGCTCCATCACCGTGCTCCTCCACCACATGAGAGGTTTCTTGGCTAATTGAAACTCCGCTAGCCTCAGCCACGCTGTAACAGCACAAGGAGCCGATACAAAGATCTGCTCAAGTATTTGCAACCACTCTTCAGCCTCTTCTCCGGATTCTGTCCCCTCAAACCAGGGCGGATGATAAGATAGAAATTGTGTCAGACTGATCTCACCCGGTAGTAATAACTGAACCACTGGTTCCATGCCTACGTCCGGTGGAGGTAGAGGGTTTGCCTGTCCGATACTTGCATTCACACTACCCACATCTCCAACTTCCTCATTAGCAGCCATGCTGTAATACAAATGTTAACAACAATTCCAAAGCAGTATATAGGTTATGCCGTTAGATAACAGGAATGAGAATATGCATGTTAGTATAACAGAATATACATCAATATGCACCGACATGCATAAACATGCTTCAAATGTAAGCACCTAGCCAAACATGCTAAGGCTACCCTTCACTCGTTCCCGGGTTCTCTAACCACTGCTCTGATACCACTAATGTAAGGACCCTAATCCTTAAGTGCGGAATCAATGCATAATAGAGCTAATATAAATGATCAGAGTGAGAAATAACGTGTTGAGTTTATCAGCTTAAGCATTACATGCTAAAAATAAGGACTACCAAAAATTGATTAATTACATTCCCCATCAAATGAATGTTATCCACTAGTTTTACACTACTCCTAGAGTAGACACTAGGCAAAACAATCCTGTCCTTCAATTCACAAAAGCATCCTCAAGCTCATTGTCTCAACCCGTCTAGCCCTTCTATCATGCCAAACGTGTACCTACAAGGACAACCCCCAAACATGAGCAAAAATAATCATTCATATTCAACACAATATGAAGATAAAGCGTAAATGCATAATCATAATAAAACACTTCCTGTTTTCCCCATGCATTTCAAACGCTTCCCGTTTGGTTGTCCCTGTACCATAACTCATGAGTATAATCAATAGATTATTTTTAATGGTCTAAACATGCCATGACATATACCAGCTCATCAATACCAAATACTGATCACCAATCCCTAGTCTGTCCATCACAATGTATTTTAATGCCCCTCGCTTATTTACATATAGGCGGCATAGGATAACCTCGCTTCAATGGACTGCGGGACTCCCACCCCTCGCCTCTCATTGAGCGGCAAATACCCTTTCCTCGCCCTATATGATAACCACGCTCAAATGTGACATGCGGCGCTCCCACCCCTCGCTTCACATTTAGCGGAACCAAACCAAATAGCGGCAAGCATTAAAATCATCAAGGGATGACCACGACTCATGGGATATGTATCAATAATCATATGCATCTATAAACATCATGCATAACATGTATTAGCATCCACAATTCAATACCACATATATACTTGCATCCACAATGCATAACAATAAGTATATAAGATACATGTATCGTTGTGGTGCCCGTACGTCCACTACGTACCTTTCCAAAAGTGGAATTGATCTGGCTTCAGTTCCTCGGTTGCGTTGCTACCTGGGATGGTTCTACACAATCACACAACCCCATAGTAGAAGCCAAATAATAGCCAAATACCAAAAATTTGACAAAAGAAACCATTTTCCAAAATTCCACAGGCGGCGATCGATCGCTTCACCCAGGCGATCGATCGCCCCAAAATTTCCTTCGCGGCGATCGGTCGCCTCAAACATGGCGATCGATCGCCTAACCTTCGATTTGGCTACTGCCTCTCGGCGATCGGTCGCCTCATTTTAGGCGATCGATCGCCTAACCCGCAAAAAGCCCACTGCCTCTTGGCGATCGGTCGCCTCTTTTCAGGCGATCGATCGCCTCGCGCAGAGGCGCGATTTCTGCCATTTTTGTACCAAAATTTTCTTCCAAACCATCCCAACACTTATACAAACCAACAACAACAAAAATGACAACTTAAACCATCAAAATATACTTCATACAAGTATAAATCCAACCTTTAACCTCAACCAAAACAACCCAACATAAACTCATTTTAAAACCCTCAAAAACAACCCAAACTTAAACAAAACCTTACAAAATTAACCATGAGGTATCCATACCTCTTGGGGACCTCAAATCACCCAACAAACTCCACAAATCAAGATTTTGCAAGGACTTCTCTTCACCCCAAAGCTCAAGAACGAAAATGGAGGGGAAGGGTTTGTTGGAAGTTGATTTGGTAAAGTAAAATGGATTTTTGGTAAAGGTGTGGGGTGTTTGGGTATATAACAAAAAGGGGATTGGGTTAATTAAAATGCAATCCACAATCTATGGTGTATAAAACACCCCAACATGATATTTTTCCAAAGCATTAAACCAAATGCACCAAAATATCAATTAAACACATGATTTCAAATTTAATTGCTAACCAAGGCAAATAAATCATGCTTCCAACCATAATTCCCAACATACCCAACATGCACCCTGAAATGCTATCCCGGGTCACTCTAACATTTGACTAAGCATTTCCACATACTAATTCCAACACATAATTAATTACTACCATAATTAATCATATAAACACAATTAATGCACCATATAGCAATTAATCAGTTCGGGGATATCACATTGCCATTTACGCACTAGCGATATTCATATTGTCTCCATCATGAAATATGAATATCCCTTCGCCAAAAGTTTTACTCGTTCCTGTACACATTATGCTACAACATACTATCGCATATTTGTGTTATTAAAGTTAACACAAGACTCAATTTCATATTTTAACAACTTAACTCATTTTTAATCACTAACCCAGTAGAATCTAACGTTATTGTACTATTACATGAATGGACAATACCACATAGTGTATTCCTTAGTTCTTAAACATCTGTCTCACCAAATATTATCATTTAACTATATCCGGTGCCAAGTAATTACTAGAACACTAATTAGTAATAACTACATGCATATGTCATCATATATGTGCATCTCAATTACTAACTCAACACCAGAACACCATAAATAGTCTAACGTGGATATTCCTATATCTCATGTATTCACACAATATACTTATTATATTGCCACGACGTGTCTAATTCGTCATTAATCATTGCCCGATTGCTTATTATTATTGTCGTTATGCACCAGAGAAAATCATAACCTCATACCAACCCGGGCATTCACAGTTCCACATCAAACCGTGACGTTCACAAGGATCTCATTGTTGGGATATGCCCTAAGACAACTCATTAGATGATTGATTTTGGCATACAATGTAATATGATTTTATTAATGGCAATTCATTATTATATATTATTCCAGTATCTGTGTAATATGAATATGTATATATATATATATATATATATATATATATATATATTAATGTCCTTAGAATAAAATTGTATTATTCTTAAAGATTGTCCCTAGTCAAGTATTATCATGAATTATGATAGTGATAATACATTGAGACTAGTATGTATTGGTTGATGAATTTGTTCATGGATATGAGATATCAAATCAACACATGGGTACATGTTAGAGAACTATGTACTGGACAGACCCACCATGAGAATGCTACATGGATAGTTATATGAATGTCATAAGCAATTCTCATTGTGATAATAGTGTATGTAATCCTTACGACTTGAGATCACCAGAGATCCAAACATAAGGAGTTGTGTACCTTGATATTGTCAAACGTTACCTGTCACAGGGTAAACTATAAAGACAATCATTGGATACACTACGAAATATGTAGAGGGATGTTGAGTGATCAAGATAGGATTTGTCCCTCCTATATAACAGGAGAAGTGTTTGGGCACTTGATCAATTGAGATTAAAATGCACGGCCATGCTCGAATGAGTCAATATGTGATATCGAGCTTATTCGTTTATTCTAGTCTACTCGGGGATCAAGAAATAAAAGATTGAACTATACGAGTATGACTTATTCCATGACTCGTGTTTAATCTAAACACATAGGACAAATTGATTAAATTACATGTTGAATATTATCACAGTCCATAGTTAATGTCGAGTCAATGACATTCTTGTAACTTGGGTAGCCTTGATGTGTTGCTAGATACCGCTCATTTCTTGTGACATAAAATTAGATTTTATGTCACTGACAACGTTGCAAGATCCTAACGGGTCGCAAAAATGATTAAATCGATAAAAGGGAGTTAAATACATTGGATGAATTAAAGTTGTTTAGGAAGAATCCTAAGCATAAATTAATGGGCCAATTATATATATATATATATATATATATATATATTAATATGCAATATACATACATAGACGGATAAATATATTGACTCGGGCCCAAGGGTTTTGGACGCCTCAATTTATGTCTTTAAATATACATATGCATGTTAAGGTTTGGGATAGACGAGTTAACTAAAAGCTAAACCTACAGACCATTCGAAGGGCAGGCCTCACCTCACGTGTACGAAATGTAAGGACCCTAGTTCCTTAAGTGCGGACTAAAGGCGTAATTTAAAAATTTCCTTGCATAAACAGAGTATAAAGGTTGTGTCGATGCTTTGAGCTAATAAATTACAGTGCCAAAATAAAGATCCAAAATGGATTAATTACATTCTTAACTACGAATGTTAATCCTATAGTTTTACACTACTCCTAGAGTAGATACTATACAAAAAGAATGTGCCTGCTACAAGAGCACTCCGCACTAGCTCACTGCACCAACTCGCCTTAGCCCTTCCGCCCAAAAGTACCTACAGGAACAACCCCAAAACCATGAGCATGTATAAAATCATATACGCAACGATATGACAGCAATTCAAATGCATAATTATAAATGTGATTCACTTCCTGTATGTAACACATTTAAAATGCTCCCTTGGGTTATCCCTGTACCAAATGACAATCAGTAGATTATATTACCAACAATGTATGTCATGACATGCACCGATTCCCATATATATGCCGTCTTCAATCCCGAGTCTTATCATATCAGTGGCATAATACCTCTAGCGTTATCATGACAGCGGAAATACCCCTCGCTTAAGACAATACCAGCGGCACTAATATCCCTCGCTATAAATATGACAGCGGTCGTGTTCTTCGCTTCATATTAGCGGCAAATATTCTCTCATCGCTACGGTATGACAGCGGCAAGTATTCACATTGCTACGCCACTAGCGGTAAGTATTCTTCATTATTGGAATATAATTCCTGACTCACAATCACATGCAACAATGCACCCAATATACACATGCAACCAAAATGCATGACCAATCATGTATACAATCCATGATGTATAAACATTACTCCTTATGCAACCACAATGTGTAATCAATTCCATGTGCACAACCATAGTGCGTAATCAATACAAAGCGTAATAAATACGTTTTACCGTCCGATGCTCGTACGTCTCACTACGTACCTTGGTTCCAAAAGTGGAGATATTGTGGAACTTTATCTCCTTTGTTGTGTGGCTACCTGGGATGGTTCTACACAATCACATGAATCCATATTAGAAACCCATAATTGAACCATTACCAAAAACATCAATAGTTAGAACAAAATCCCAAAATTCACATTTATAAGCCTTCCGATCGATCGGCCCCAAGTCCCGATCGATCGCCAAGTGAAGGAAAACAGGCATCCAAGTACTGCCTCCGCCGATCGATCGAGAGTTTATCTCGATCGATCGAGATTACACACACCGATCGATCGGGACAAAATCTCGATCGATCGGTAAGCTCATTCCTCGCCTTGGGCAGACACTGCCTTGCTCGATCGATCGGACCCATTTTCCGATCGATCGAGACGCCCTGTTCACGCGAGAAATTTCCTTAAATGAGCTTCCAACCTCACCTATACACAAGCACAACCAAGAACAACTACCATGCTCAACTTAAAGCCACAAAACAACCTTAAAAATGCAACTTCCAAACATAACAAGATGTTGGACCAAGATCCACCCTTAAATCCCCAAAAATAAGCTACAAACCCAATCAAAACTCAACAAAACTCAACCAAGGTGGTAGCTTACCCTTTGAGCTCCAAGTTTCTAGCAAGAAAACACCAAATGAACCTTTTCACCAAGTTTTCCCCTTTCCTTTTGATGCAGAAACGAAAATGGAAAGTCTTCTTGCAAGAGATAAGATGGATGGATGAAGTTTTGGGGGCCAAAAGCTGATAAGGAGAGGGTGATGTGATGTAAAGGGGTATGCAAGTGGCTCATGCCATGATATGGTTTTTAAATGTGTATCAAGACACAAGCATGATATAGAAAATACCTCAACATGATATTTTAAAAGCATTTTACTACAATGCATCAAAATCCCTATTAAAATCATGTTTTCCCAAATAAACACAACCCATATCATTAAAACTATTTTAACACCCAAGATTCCTCACATGTACAACATGCACCCCGAAATGCTCTACCAGGTCACTCCTACCATGTGACAAGCATTGTACCAAGATAATTAGTCCCAACATAATTATCATCATAATATCGCATAAACATAATTAACATCCAAAATGCAATTAGTTATTTCGGGGATATCACATTACTCCCCTACTTACAAGATTTCGCCCTCGAAATCGCATGCACTTACCCAAATCAAAACTAACATAAATCACATACCAGAGAATAATTCCGGGTAGTGCTGCACCATATGCTGCTCCGTCTCCCACGTGGCCTCTTCGACACCCCTGCGACCCACTGCACCTTTACCATAGGTATCACTTTGTTCCGAAGCCTGCGATCAGCCCTATCTAGAATCCTGACTGGCCGTTCCTCATAAGATACATCAGAATCTAACTGAACCTGAGAAGGCTGCAATACATGCGACGGATCCGGCTCATATTTCCGTAGCATAGATACATGAAACACGTCGTGAATACCAGACAACGACGGTGGTAGTGCCAAACGGTAAGCTAAGGTACCAATGCGTTGTAAAATCTCATACGGTCCCACATACCTCGGAGACAGTTTACTACGCATGCCAAACCGAATCACACCTCTGAAAGGTGAAATTGTCAAAAAGACCCTGTCTCCCGTCTGAAACTCTAACGGTCTCCGTCGTTTATTCGCATAGGCTGCCTGCCTGTCCTGGGCTGCCTTCATTTTCTGTCGGATAACCTTTACCTTATCCTCCATCTCCCGAATCAATTCGGGTCCTCCCACAGCTTTACTAGTCAAGTCATCCCAGTATAATGGCGACCTACAACGCCTACCATACAAAGCCTCAAACGGTGCCATCTGAATACTCGTCTGATAGCTGTTGTTGTATGAAAATTCTACCAAGGGCAAGGAATCTTGCCATGAAGCATCAAACTCCAATACACAAGCTCGCAGCATGTCCTCAAGCGTCTGAATAGTACGCTCAGTCTGCCCATCCGTCTGGGGATGATATGCCGTACTCAATCTCACCTCAGTACCCAAAGCTGACTGAAGACCTCCCCAGAAATGAGATGTGAACCGTGGGTCCCTGTCTGACACAATAGATACTGGAATCCCATGTAGTCTCACTATGTCCTGGACATACAACCGAGCCATCCTCAAGTATGTGTACGTCATACAGTATGGAATGAAGTGAGCTACCTTCGTCAGTCTGTCAATGATTACCCAAATGGCATCACAGCCCGAAGTAGTCCTCGGCAGGTGGGTCACAAAGTCCATAGATATGTGTTCCCACTTCCACTCCGGTATCTCTAAGCTCCTTAGCTCGCCACCGGGTCTCTGCCTCTCTGCCTTAACTTGCTGGCAGATCAAACATCTCTTGACAAAAGCGATCACATCACGCTTCATCCGCTTCCACCAGAACTGATCACATAAGTCCTTATACATTTTCCTTCCTCCTGGGTGGATGCTAAATCGGCTACTATGAGCCCGTTCCAAGATTCTTCTACGCAACTCCGGCGTATATGGAACTACCCATCGGTTACCGAGTCTCAAGGAACCATCCTCAGCCACTCTGAACTTTGATGGCTGCCCTTGAAGTGCCAATGACGACCATCTCTGAGTCTCACCATCTGTCCTCTGAGCTCTCCTGATATTCTCATAGATATCTGGCTCAGCTAATAAGGTCGATACCCAAACTGGTGATGCGTCCACATCGAAGTCATAGCCGCAACAAGAAGTCATCATAGCCGACAAATGCATGACATCCTCAGCAGTATTCCTCACCTTCCGACTCAAGGCGTCTGCTGTCAAATTGGCCTTCCCCGGATGGTACTCTATTTCACAGTCATAATCTTTAAGTAGGTCCATCCATCTCCTCTGACGCATATTCAATTCCGCCTGAGTAAACAAGAATTTCAGGCTCTTATGATCTGTATAAATGGTGAAGGAGGTACCATACAGATAATGCCTCCAAATCTTCAGGGCAAAAATAATAGCCGCCAACTCCAAATCGTGGACTGGGTACTTAGCCTCATGCGGTTTCAACTGCCTTGATGCATAAGCTACCACGTGCTTATCTTGCATCAATACACATCCCAAGCCCTGAAGTGACGCGTCAGTATACAGAACAAACCTCTTATTCTCTGAGGGAATTACCAAAACAGGTGCCGTGGTCAACCGGTGTTTCAGTTCCTGGAAGCTCTGCTCGCAAGCCTCAGACCAATAAAACGGTACCCCTTTCTGAGTCAACTGAGTCAGTGGCTTAGCAATCTTAGAAAATCCCTCGACGAAGCGTCGATAATAGCCAGCCAAACCAAGGAAACTCCGAATCTCGGGTACAGAAGTGGGTGCAGCCCACTCCATCACGGCCTCAATCTTCCTGGGGTCCACAGAAATCCCACTGCTGGATATGACATGCCCCAGAAATACTACTCTACTCAACCAAAACTCACACTTGCTGAGCTTGGCATATAATTGGTGATCTCTGAGGATCTGGAGCACTGTCCTCAAGTGTTTCACGTGCTCTTCCTCGCTCCTGGAGTAGATGAGTATATCGTCAATAAATACGATGACGAATTGATCCAGATAGGGTTGGAACACCCGATTCATCAAGCTCATAAAGACAGCCGGGGCGTTCGTCACACCAAACGGCATTACTAAGAACTCGTAATGTCCATACCGAGTCCGAAATGCTGTCTTCTGTACATCTTCCTCCCTGACCCGTATCTGGTGGTACCCGGATCTCAGATCAATCTTGCTATAAAGTCTGGTACCTTGCAACTGGTCAAACAGATCATCAATCCTTGGAAGAGGATATTTGTTCTTTACCGTAGCCTTATTCAGTTGCCGGTAATCGATGCACAACCGCATCGAACCATCCTTCTTCTTTACAAAAAGAACTGGTGCGCCCCAAGGCGATACGCTAGGGCGTATATATCCTTTATCAAGGAGTTCCTGCAACTGCTCCTTCAGTTCTCTTAATTCTGTCGGTGCCATTCGGTAAGGGGCACGAGAAATAGCGGATGTCCCCGGTAATAACTCAATCCCAAACTCGACTTCCCTAGTCGGTGGAAATCCTGGAATCTCCTCCGGGAACACATCAGCAAATTCCGCTACTACTGGTATGTCCTCCACTTTTAACTCCTTGCTTTTTCCCAACAGATCCACGGCATAAATGAGATAGCCCATGTGTCCACGTTCCAATAGTTGGGACATTTTGATTGCCGAGATCAACGGAATCTTCGCACGAGAACCGTTTCCATAGAAAATCCACTGAACTCCCAAATGAGATCTGAACCGTACTGTCCTCTGTCGGCAATCCACTACTGCCTGATATCTGTTCAGAATGTCGATGCCCACAATGCAGTCGAAATCTGACATGCTCAGAACAATCAAATCTGCCTTCACCTCATTGCCCTCAAAATAAATGAGGCAGTCCATTAGAAACTGATCCGCAACAACTTTCTTTCCGGTGGGTGTCGAGACCAAGAGAGACGTGGGTAACGGAGACGTGCACATATGATGTCTCGCCACAAAGTCCGCAGACACAAAGGAATGGGAAGCACCTGTGTCTATCAAAATAAAGGCGGAATATGTAAATAATAGACACGTACCAGCTATAACCTCCTCTGGAGCTGCATCGGCCTGCTCCCTGGTCAATGCATAGACCTGTCCCTGGGGTGGCCCCATCACCTGTCCTCCCCCCTGACGAGGTACCATCGGTGGCCTCTGCTGTACTGTCCCGGTAGAAAACCTCCCTCTGCCTCCTCTCAGATCTACCTGACCATCACTATTCTGACAAAACCGGGATATGTGGCCCATCTGGCCGCATTTATAACAAGCAGTACAGTCTCGCATGTGATGCGGTCCTCCACAAAAATGGCACTTCACCACTCCACCCCTATTCACTTGAGTCTGCCCTCTGTTGTTAGGCGCACCGCCCCTCCTGTTATCCATTCTTCTCCCACCAAACCGAGAAGATGAAGAAGAAGCCCCACGAGGTTTAAATGATTCTCCTCGTGGCCTCAGATTATTAGACATTGGCCGCGGCGGTGGGACTTGTGAGGGTGTTGTAAGTAACCCCATGAGCATACAACGCAGCGGAATAAAATTTTGGGATTACAAACCAGCGATCTATACATAGGGATTCATATCGGATTAGAGAATTACAAGTGTCTTACCCTTGTAGCGTGTTTGAAGCCGAATCCACGGAGCTGCACCACGTCCTACGCCTTCTCCGAGTCAATAGCAAAACACGAATGGTTTTGCCTCAACGGTATCCACACGATCGAATCGAATGAAGGGATGGTTTAATAACAAGTTGCTAAACTTGTTATTAATCCTATACACGAAACAAACTCGATTCACAATCGAAACAACCACCAAACCACCAAGAACCCCTCGACTTTGAAGGAGGCCGAGAGCTCTTGTGATGATGCGGCCGTTTTTCTCTTGCTTGTGTAGGGTTTTGAGTATTATGAATTGTCTTGCAATTAATCACCTTGCAATCATATTAAATATAATTAATTAAAGGCTTTCTTAAAGCTTCATGGGCTTAAGCCCATGATTTAATTAATCCTTATGATAATTAATTAAGACTCCTCTTAATTATTTAATTCATCCCATGAATTTAATTTCCCTTCTCGATTTAATCTTTTGTGCGACCCGATAGGATCTCGTAATGTTGGCAGTGACATAAAATCTCATTTTATGTCGCAAGCATCGAGCGGTATCTAGCAACACATCGATGCTACCCAAATTACGAGAATGTCAATGACTCGACATAACCTTTAGAACTCGTGATAATATTAATCATGTAACTTAATCCCTTTGTCCTTTGTGTTTAGATTGAACACGAGTCATGGAATAGTCATACTCGTATATTCAATCTCTATTTCTTGATCCCCAAGTAGAACTAGAATAAACGAATAAGCTCGATATCTCATATCGACTCATTCGAGCATGGCCATGCATTTTAGTTCTCACTTGATCAAGGGCCAAACACATCTCCTGTTATATAGGAGGGACAAATCCTATCTCGATCAGTCAACATCCCTCTACATAATTCGTAGTGTATCCAATAGTCGCCTTTATAGTATACCCTGTTACGGGTAACGTTTGACGATATC
Organism: Haberlea rhodopensis; assembly: GCA_907163345.1. Taxonomy (NCBI): domain Eukaryota; kingdom Viridiplantae; phylum Streptophyta; class Magnoliopsida; order Lamiales; family Gesneriaceae; genus Haberlea; species Haberlea rhodopensis. Next base: position 178,424 of record CAJQUN010000549.1, read on the forward strand.
AAGATACATAACTCCTTATGTTGGGATCTCTGATGATCACAAGTCGTAAGGATTACATACATTATTATCACTATGAGAATTGCATATGACGATCATATAACTATCCATGTTGCATTCTCATGGTGGGTCTGTCCAGTACATCGTTCTCTAACATGTACCCATATGTTGATTTGATATCTCATATCAATGAACAATTCATCGATCAACATATACTAGTCTCTACGTATTATCATTATCCCTTTCATGATAATACTTGACTAGGAACATCTTTAAGAATAATACAATATTATTCTAAGGACATTAACATATATATTAATTCACAATGCACAGTTAAAAGAATAATATACAATAATGAATTGCCATTCATAAATCCATAAACATTGTATGTCTTAAACAATCATCTAATGACTTGTCTTAGGGCATATCCCAACAAATCTCCCACTTGCACTAAGACCACTCAGACATATACCTAATGCCTAGAGATCTAGTATGACGATCATGCTTCTGCTGTGACAGCGGCTTCGTCAATGGGTCAGATACATTATCATCTGTTGGTACTTTGCATATTTTAACATCTCCCTTTCAACGATTTCTCGAATGAAATGGAAACGCCTAAGTATGTGCTTGGATCTTTGGTGAGATCTTGGTTCCTTAGCCAATGCGATCGCTCCATTGTTGTCACAATAGAGTTCTATCGGATCTTTAATGCTAGGCACCACTCCAAGTTCAGAAATGAACTTCCTCATCCAAACAGCTTCCTTTGCTGCATCCGAGGCAGCAATATACTCAGCTTCCGTTGTAGAATCGGCTACTGTTTCTTGCTTTGAACTCTTCCAGCTCACAGCACCTCCATTTAGGCAATACACATATCCAGATTGCGATCGAAAATCATCTTTGTCGGTTTGGAAGCTTGCATCAGTGTAACCCATTACATTGAGCTCTTCCTCACCTCCATAAATCAAGAATGTATCCTTAGTCCTTCTCAAGTACTTTAGGATATTCTTGACAGCAATCCAGTGACCTTCACCTGGATCAACTTGATATCTGCTCGTCATGCTCAAAGCATACGATACATCGGGACGAGTACATATCATGGCATACATGATAGATCCAATAGCTGATGCGTATGGAATCTTACTCATGCGTTGTCTCTCATCTGGTGTTGAAGGACACTGTTCCTTCGAGAGATAAATACCATGTGTCATAGGCACGAATCCTTTCTTGGATTCTTGCATGCTAAACCTTTTAAGCACCTTGTCTATGTATGTACTTTGACTTAGACCAAGAAGCCTTCTCGATCTATCTCTATAGATCTTGATTCCTAACACATAGGTAGCTTCTCCTAAGTCTTTCATCGAAAAGCAGTTCCCTAGCCAAATCTTTACAGATTGCAAGGCAGGGATATCATTTCCAATAAGAAGTATGTCATCTACATACAACACTAGGAAAATGATTACGCTCCCACTGACCATCTTGTAGACACAAGGTTCATCTTCATTTTTGATAAAACCAAACTCTTTGATTGCATCATCAAAACGAAGATTCCAACTCCGAGAAGCTTGCTTCAATCCATAAATGGATCGTTGTAGCTTGCATATCTTTCCAGCATCCTTTGGATCGACAAAACCCTCGGGCTGTGTCATGTACACATCCTCGAGCAGATTTCCATTAAGGAAAGCTGTTTTGACATCCATCTGCCAGATTTCATAATCATGAAATGCAGCTATTGCAAGTAAGATCATTATGGATTTAACCATGGCCACTGGTGAAAAGGTTTCATCATAGTCAATACCATGAATTTGTTTGAATCCTTTTGCAACCAGCCGACCTTTATAGGTTTGTACATTACCATCCATATCGGTCTTTTTCTTGAAAATCCATTTGCACCCTATGGGTCGTACCCCTTCAGGTGGATCAACCAAAGTCCATACTTGGTTTGCATACATGGATTCCATCTCAGATTTCATGGCTTCTTGCCATTTCTCAGAATCATTGCCCATTATAGCTTGTTGATAAGATGACGGCTCATCCTCATCAATAAGTAGTAAGTCACCTTGTTGAGTCACAAGAAATCCATATCTCTCTGGCTCCCGTTGTACTCTTACAGACCTACGCTGGGCTTGTGTCTCTTGAGCAGGTGCTTCTTCCACAACAGTTTGTGGTGCCTGCTCTGTTTCCATCTCAATTTCAGGTTCAGTGTTTTCTTGTGGTTGAACTTCACTAAGTTCTATTTTTCTCCCACTGGTTTTTCTAGAAATAAATTCTCTTTCAAGAAATACACCAGTCCGAGCAACAACTATTTTGTTCTCGGTGGGATAATAGAAATAGTATCCTTTCGTTTCCTTAGGATACCCCACAAATAAACACTTATCAGATTTGGGTCCAAGTTTGTTAGTGGCGTGACGTCTAACGAAAGCCTCACAACCCCAAATCTTCATAAAAGACATACTAGGACGCTTCCCAGTCCATATCTCATATGGTGTCTTTTCCACTGATTTAGATGGAACACGGTTCAGTAAGAAAATCGCTGTTTCTAGAGCGTGTCCCCAAAATGATATCGGAAGATCTGCATGACTCATCATTGATCTAACCATGTCTAACAAGGTTCGATTTCTCCTCTCGGATACACCATTCCATTGTGGAGTATACGGAGGAGTGAGTTGTGGGACTATCCCACACTCCTTTAGATAGTCATGAAACTCTTGGCTTAAGTATTCTCCTCCTCGATCTGATCGAAGGATTTTGATACTTTTGCCAAGTTGGTTTTGTACTTCATTCTTGAAATCTTTGAACTTTTCAAAGGTTTCATGTTTATGTTTCATTAGGTACACATACCCATATCTACTGAGGTCATCAGTAAATGTAACGAAGTATTGAAAACCACCTCTAGCTTGTGTACTTATTGGTCCACATACATCACTATGTATTAGTCCCAATAAAACATTTGCCCTTTCAACATGTCCCTTGAAAGGGGCTTTAGTCATCTTGCCCATTAAACAAGATTCGCATGTTTCATATGATTCAAAATCAAATGAATCTAATACTCCATCCTTATGAAGTTTAGATATGCGGTTCTCGTTTATGTGGCCCAAGCGACAGTGCCAGAGATAAGTCGGATTACAATCATTATTTTTAATCCTTTTAGTATTTATGTTATAGATAGGTATATCAAGATTTAATACATAAAGACCATTCACCATTTGTGCATCATCATAAAACATATCATTTAAATAAATAGAACAACAATTGTCCTTTATTATAAATGAAAAACCATACTTGTCCAAACAAGAAATAGATATAATGTTTTTAGTAATTGAAGGCACAAAATAACAGTCTTTTAAAATCAACGATAAACCAGAAGGTAAAGCTAAATGATAATCTCCTATAGCTAATGCAGCAACTCTTGCTCCATTTCCAACTCGGAGATCAACTTCACCTTTCGCCAATGTCCTACTCCTTTTGAGATCCTGCACATTTACACAAATGTGAGATCCACATCCAGTATCTAATACCCATGATGAAGAAGTAGATAAATTGACTTCTATAACAAAAATACCTGAAGCGGAAGTCACACTTCCTTTCTTTAGATCCTCCAGATATACTTTGCAGTTCCTTTTCCAATGGCCGGTCTCACCGCAATGGAAACAGTTCCCTTCCTTTGCTATCCCTCCCTTTGGCTTCAGTGCAGAAGACTTTGGCTTAGATTTAGTAAAGACTTTCTTTGCTTCTTGTTGCCTTTAGCTTTGGCCCTTCCTTTGCCTTTATTCACAATAAGGACATTTGTGGCCTTAGTCTTCTTAGTGTTTGCTTCATATGTTCTCAACATACCAAGCAACTGGGGTAGAGTCTTTTCCATATCAGTCATATTGTAATTTACTACAAATTGACTGAAGCTCTCCGGTAACGATTGCAAGATTACATCGGTGGCCAACTCTTGGTCCAATGGAAAACCTAGCTTGTCCAGATTCTCAATGTACCCAATCATCTTGAGCACATGAGTTCCAACTAAGCTTCCTTCTACCATCCTGCACTGGAATAACGCTTTAGAGACGTCATACCTCTCTTGTCTAGCTTGCTGTTGGTACAACTGCTTTAAGTGTTCGATCATATCGAACGCCTCCATTTCCTCATGTTGCTTCTGAAGCTCAGAGTTCATAGAGCATGAGGCACCCAACATCAAGTGCGTCACTCTGATGCTTCTTGTAAGCATCTTTTTCAGCTCTTGTAGCTGTTAGGGGAGGTTCCTCAGCGAGCAAGGGTTCCTCTAGAACATATTGTTTCTTTTCTTGTTTGAGGACTATCCTCAAGTTCCTATGCCAGTCTAGGAAATTTGTCCCATTTAATTTGTCCTTCTCAAGGACCGATCGCAGTGATAAAGTGCTAGTAACGTTTGTAGTTGCCATGGATATCTACAATATAAATATGCAAAATAAGTTTATGATTTAAATCATTTAACATGGTCTTATATTAAATGATACTCCCACTATTTTGTTTGAAAAATATCAACCCTCGAAACCTTTAGTGGGCCAAGATCCATATTTCACTTAATCTTGAGTTAGCTTTGGCTAATCGCCCAAGACTCGGTTATTTAGGTAGACAACACTTTGTCAATTACATCACATATAATTCTTGGATAGTTGGACGAACAACACTTTGTTCAATTCATCAAATGAATTATAATCCAACCCATGCCTCTAGGTTCCCAATCCTATTGAGATAACCTAGTTAAGTCGTACCCAATTAAAGTATGACGGATATCACTTTTATCCTTTCGCGCCTTACTAAGATTGCCACGGTGCTTTGCTTTGGCAAACCCACACATGTACAATCGAAGTTATTGACGAGTACTTTTATTTGGAAGGCATCTAAAACTTAATATTTTAGAGGGATTTATTGATCTCATGATTAATTTGATAATTTAAAATATGTCCACTACATATAGTTGTATACATATCTACATATATGTGTAATACTATTATTAAACTAAAACATAAGATAAATCATGCATCAACATACATAATTGAAACGTGACATGGTTATAGCCCCTACTAATGAGTTTCTCAAGCCAATGAGAAACTCATATGAGTCAACCTAAGGTAACTTCATAAGCACCTTCCTTTGGCTCCAATTTGTGAATGGCCTCCTCATCCCGGCACGATGCTCCATCTTCATTGATCACCATCAATAAAATAAACTACACTATTTTACAAGATATAGAATTCCTCGATTCACATTCGAGGGGAACATAGGGGAGGGATAACATTTAGAATGAAATAGAGAAAGGCACGACACGCAGGTCGTATTATAAATTACAATCATTCACAAATCCTATCTAATAGGTCAAAGGGCTATAACCACGCACCATGCTCAAACAACACATAAAGCATGCATTAACATTTAATTAATTAAATTCAAAACAATTTAAATTTAATTCTAATTAAAACTGTAAAATAATTTTTTGAAAAATTATCGTACGCTCGGGACATCACATGCCACGAACTAAAGCGACTAAAACACGAACCACCATGATTCGAACCAAAACCCACGGCTGGACCAATAGTGGGCCTAGGGTCGAAACCCTAGCCCATGGCCGAGCCATGGTCCATGCGGCGGCTTGGGTGCGGCGCTGCTAGGGTTCAAAACCCTAGCCGCCTTGCACCATCTTGATTCTATCGAGCCAACTTGCACCTTCTCAATACTTTATTGAGCCAAAAGAGTTCAAAACCCTAGATAGTGCGACGGCTTGACCCATGCTCGAGCCAGGGTCCGAACCCTAGCTCTTAGGCGGCGGCCGAGAGGCCAATTTGACTAGGGTTCAAAACCTGTGATGACCAGGGATTATAGGTGTTAATCCCGGAGTATTAATAATCCCTAAAGTGGTTTTACGTGGCAAGGTGGGTTTAATCGAGGTATTGGGCCTTCTGGGCTCGTTTATTTGGGTAGTTGGGATCGTTGGATCCAGAGGTTGAGATTGTATTCACATTACGGTGTAAAACCTAAGAGTTGGGTTTTTGATGTGTCTCGGAATCTCGGGTGCTGTGTGAGCACCGGTAGGGGATTTTGGAGTTAGAGAGAGAGTTTTTGAAAACAGATGATTTTTAAGGAATCATGATGTATTTGTGGGGCTATTAATTTTTCGGGGTATTTTTGCTATAAATACCAATTAAACCCAAAATTTTACAAAAAAATTCATTTCAGCCCCTTTATTCTTCTCTTCCCCCCGCGCGCCACTCCCGTCAGCCCCTGCCCCCGCGGCTTCAAGCGGTGCGCCCGCCGCCGTCCGGCCGCCGATGGGCGCGTCCGACCTACCCACGGCGTCGTCTCGGCGAGGGCGCTTCTTTCCCCTCCATCAATTCGAAGTTTCATCGCGTGTGGAAGTCGGATTTTTGCGGATGTGCGCCGATCCCCAATTTCTAGGGTTCTTCGATTTTGGTCCGATTTCTTCCGATTTTCGTTTGGGTAATCATCCTAACCCCTTTTTCGTTATTTTCGTGCAATTCCCTGCCATTTTTGTGTTCGATTTGTTCGGATTATTGTTGTTGGTGGGATTGGTTCGAAATTTTGGTTGTATGCATGAAGTGGGTTCGAATTTTGGGGGTTTTGGAAGGGTTGTGGTGATTCTTGTTATGGATTGATAAATTCATGTTGTAGATGCATTATGATGCTTCTTGGATTTCGAATTTTAGGGGCTTGGGTTTCGAATTTTAGGGATTTGGATTTCAAATTTGGGGGTTTGGCATGTAGGATGATTATTCATGCTATGGATTGATTAATTCACATTTTAGATGAATTATGGAATTATTTGGGTTCGAAATTGTGAGATTAAGGTTCGATTTTTGTAGGGCATTCTTGAACAAATTTCGATTGTCTCATTTATTTCCTTCCCTGCATGTACCCTGCCCCGGGTCTTTTAAGAGGATAATTGTCGTGTATTGACAATGTTGTGAGGGATATGGGTGTGCTTGAGCATAGGTTACATGTTCGTAAATAATTGTGAATTATTTATCGTGTTAGCACATCATTCCTCGGGGCATGGAACTCGAGCAAGGCTTGGCTCGGACTTCGGAGATTTAAGGTACGTGCGACGTACGAGCATTACTATATATATGTGAAATGCATAAGGTGTTTTTGATTGCATTGAATGTTTTGCGTATGGTTATACATACATGTTGATATAGCCAAGGAATGACCCAAATCTTGATATCGCCGCTTGTAGCGTGCGTGACACTAGAGTAGGATGACTCTTGCATGATATATGGGGGTACTGGGTTTATTTGATTATATTAGGGCATTTGAGATGCCTGGGAATGATCGTAAAATCATGTATTCTTCGTAAGACATTTGAGATGTCTAAGTTCGTAGAATCGTGTATTCATTATAAGACATTTGAGATGTCTAGGTTTGTAGACTCATGTATTCATTATAAGACACTTGAGATGTCTAAGTATAATGAAGGATTGGTAAAATAAATGCTAAGGCATTTGAGCTATCTGTGATTGATAGCAAGGTTGTGAAATCAGTATTAGATATTGTGATATCTGTAATTGCATGTTTAATGAATTTGTAATCACTATATGTTGATATTCGAGGATCAGGCATGCGATGTGTAAATCAATGTGTTGATTTACTGATTTATGAGATTTGATGAGTTTGATGTTGTGAGAACAGGGACAGTACACGGAATCCCGGATGAGGATGTTGCCATCCAGGGAGTATCATTTAAATTCATTAGCATTTACCTTTGTTGTAAATTATGAATTTCATTATTATGATTATGGGATTTTGTGTATTGGTATGCTCACCCCGTTGGGGGCTGTCTCTGTTGGGACAGGTGGACAGGTACATCGATGGCTATGGAGCTGAGCTCGAGCTGTTGATTTGAGGTACTCCCAGGATCGTGGTACCAGGGCTTGATGGAGCACGGTATCGTATAGAGTACCTATATATACACCTGAGGATTTATACATATTCATATTCATGATGCTCGCTTGTGAGCACGATTATACTTGTATATGGATTGTATATAAAGGCATGAGCCTTTCTCTCTTTCATTTAAGGTTGCATGCAATTAGGTTGAATTGCTAGAATGATATGAGAGTCATTGGTGTATTATGTGGGTGTTGGAACCCACTTTTGTTGACGTATGTGTGGTGTCTTCCCTGGCTGGGAATCTACTTGTATTACTGCTTTCTGTTGAGTATTATGTGTTCCCTGGCCGGGAATTTTGTTATGTGTTGTACTCTGTTTTGGGATAGCTCTATTTATGGGGAGACTCTGCCCAAATTTTTGTAAAAGTTTACAATGTGAAAAGTGGCACCAAGGGGTTGGTAAAGGGCAAACATATGAGTCTTTTATTGACAGGCAATGATTAAGTATCATCAGAGCTTCCCGATTGACATTTTATAGAAAGCATGTACCACACATAGTGGTTAATACACTAATCAAGGTTTTAAGGGCTTGGGGTCCTTACATTAGTGGTATCAGAGCAGTGGTTGCTCATTGGGGCTGTTAAGGGCCTAGGAAGTTATTGATAGCACATATTTATGCATGATGGCATTAATGTTGTATGACATAACACATTGTTTATGTGCTCTTATGATATGAAAAGTGGTATTGCTAACCATTGTGGTTGCAGGAATCGTGTGGAACACGATAGGATGACATTTATGGGGATGTCTGGCACTCCGTGTGTTATGTGCCAAGGAAGCTGGTTTTAAGAAAATCAGATAAAGGGATATTTCCGAGGTAACATGTATTTTACGTTGTCTTGTTGACACATGATGAATGCAAAGTGGTGCATTGAGGTTATGATATATGTTATTGTGCATTGTTTTTGCATATGCATGTCTTGAGTCAAAGTTATCTTAGTAAGGATTTTAATGGCTTATGCTAAAGTCCATATGAAGCGATGAAGAGTTCCGCTTATATGGAGTAGCAACGCTAAAGTCCATTGGAAGCGATGAAGAGTTCCGCTTACATGGAGTAGCAACGCTAAAGTCCAGTGGAAGCGAGGAAGAATTCCGCTTTCCTGGAGTAGCAAGAAGCATTAAAATGTACTAATGATAAGGGCTCAGGATGAAATAAGGATTTAAAGAAGGATATCATGACATTTATTTGTGAAACCATACATTCTCATAATGTGTTTTTATTATGAATTGAATGTGGATGCATAGCGTATATGGCTATTGTTGTTAACCCTGATGGTTGCAGGTTACAGGAAATATGGAGTATAAAAAGGAATGATGATTATACATTCCAGGAGTCCTGCTTATGACAGTGAGAATTTTTATACTTATGCTTGACCGCTAAAAATGTGGAGCGGGCGGGGATGCTCGCTTGCACATGGAGGCGGGGTATTCCATACGAAGCGAGGATGATATACCGCTTGTATGAAGAAGCTTATGCTTGTACCGCTAAAAATGTGGAGCGGGCGGGGATGCTCGCTTGCACATGGAGGCGGGGTATGCCATACGAAGCGAGGATGAGATACCGCTTGTATGAAGAAGCGAGGATGAGATGCCGCTTGTTAGGATGATGATTCATTCCTTTGTGATGACACGGATGATAGCGGTGATGTGTCCCGCTGTGTCGATTTATATTCATTTCTCTATGAGGACACGGTTTATAGCGACGGTTCATTCCGCTATATTTATTGGCGATGGTTCATTCCGCCAGGTGTATTGATAGCGATGGTTCATTCCGCTATATCTATTGGCGATGGTTCATTCCGCCAGGTGTATTGATAGCGATGGTTCATTCCACTATATTTATTGGCGATGGTTCATTCCGCCAGGTGTATTTATAGCGACGGTTCATTCCGCTATATTTATTGGCGATGGTTCATTCCGCAGGCGTATTTATAGCGACGGTTCATTCCGCTATATCTATTGGCGATGGTTCATTCCGCCAGGTGTATTGATAGCGATGGTTCATTCCGCTATATTGATTGGCGATGGTTCATTCCGCCAGGTGTATTTATAGCGATGGTTCATTCCGCTATATCTATTGGCGATGGTTCATTCCGCCAGGTGTATTGATAGCGATGCCTCTTTCCGCTACTATGTGGACGATGATTCATACTCAGGTATATAGCGAGGTTTCATGCCACTTATTATATGACGAGGTGTCATGCCGTCGATTCTATAGCGAGGGATTTTGCCGCTATGTACTCAGCACAGGATTTTGCCGCCTTCGAGCGATGGGTGCTGATTACGCACTATTATTGAGCGACGGAGACAGGTATGACGCTATATTGCTAGCGATGAGGTATGAGATATTGCTATTTTATTAGCTTTATTGTAGCTGGCATGCATTGATATACATGTTTTATTATGCCTATTTTACTAGCATGTTAGTGGATGACATACGCTGATGTACATGTATCGTCACTAGTTGACAATGTTTTAGATGCCATGAGTTGGCATGTGTCGTCACGGGATGACGATGACGATGGTGTAGGAGATGTCTTATTAGACATGCATCATCGTTACGATGATCGATGCGTTGAGTATACGTATTCAGTGGTATGCCTTGGGTGCCAGTACCGAGCACAAGGTGGTGTGTGCGACACCGATGGACGTGACCCTTATACCGAGCGGGTTGCTCGAGGAATGGATGGATGCGCTGTACATGTGATTGTACCGCAGCTTATGTTTGGGGGTAATCATTTTACGAGTGGTGATACCCTTGAGGTATGCTCGTTGGAGTGGCTTTTGGCCATGTGATTTGACGACAGGAGTAATCATGGAGGAAAGTACTCGCTTTCTGTCGATGTGACATGTGGTAGACATGATCACACCACCCTTGAGGGTGTAGGATGGGTCCTAAGGGAGTAGGATCAGGTTATGTTAAGTACATAGGGACATTGGAGTGTCCAGGGTGTATCGGCATTGAGGAATGTTGGATAAAGACCCACTACTCTATTGAGTTTTCTCCCATAGTATGTTATACCATGTGGAAACGTCCGTCTTATTGGTAGGTTTGAGGTAAACCTAAAGAGGCAGAGACTAGGTTGTCTGCCGCGTGTGTGTAGCACCATGATGGGCTTGCTAGAGCCGTTACACTGCTCGTTGGAACCAAGTTTGGCAAATCGTAAGGTGATACGATGTGGATTGTGGTGGACTCTAGTAGTCACCATGTCATTGAGGTTAAGGTTGTTCGTGCCTCGCTGAAACGTGTATACGTTTATGTTTAAATCTTGGAGACTTGTCTGGGACAGCTCAGGATGTTGGAGTACCAACAAGAGAGTCATCAGGTTGTTATTGACTCAATCTAAAGGAACCCGTGTATTGGGATACAATGGGTGTTATTATATCCAGTTTTTCCGAACGATGGTTCGAGACTTGTGGATCTCGAGTTCGATGGCATTTCCCTTGCGAGGAAGGAGGTAGTATTATACCTATTTGGGAATCTTGAAAGATTCGGTAAGTTGGTGCAAGTGGTGTTGATCTTGGGAATCACGCCGTGTATTGTTAATCGTCGATTTTCATCCTCCACTGAGTAAGGAATGACTCAGAATTGACGGTTGTGTTTGGGGCTTAGGGATATGTGGTAGATACCCGAGCCGAGTGCATTGAGTATGCATGTGATATCAGTGCTTAGGCAGGTATACCGGTGAGTATACGGATGCCAGTTATTGATTTCCTCTCTGTTAAGCATAGAGTTATGCTATTTTTGGATGGTTAAATCTCTGATGAGAGATATGGAACACCTTGAGATTGGGAATCTCCATGGCACGATGATTGAGGGATAATCGTGAAGTTAGTTGACTCCCTTGAGGAGGGATTTTCTTGTGAGGGTTAAGGTATTTCCCTTGTTGGTGTTTTCCTTCGAGTTATGCGACAGCCTTCCCAAGTTTGGATTGTTAAATCCGAGGATTTTCAAGGGATGGCAGGATTTCGGATTGGTTGAGTGTCGCTGACGACACAAGCGTTGAGGATGCAATGGGTTTATTGCATGCCCCTTAAGAAATGTAAACTCTGCGGAGTCTCGGTTGTTATTTATGATCAGGACGTGATTCTTGGAACATCCGTAAGTGGACATCTTGTGAGATGTCTTTTGTTTTAATTTGTGGCCGTGAGTTGCCCAAATTAAGTTGCAATGAGGCGACTACTCCTTCGATGGAGGAAGTTTGAAAGTGGAAACCAGGTTTGGTATGTGTACACCGTGGTTGTACTAGTGTTTCCCTCGTAACGATGTATGTTAGACATCGTAAGTCATAGTAAAATATCATTGGATGATATCTACGATAGAATCAAGAGCGATTCGAATCCTTACAGTTTCAGTTGACTAACTGCTTTTGGACTGTTAGCGTTGAGTTGTGCTGACGCTCTTTGACGTTATGATGGATTTGGAAGTCTATTCCACTCCAGAGTTTGACACGAGGTCAACGTTCTTACGGTTGAGGTGTCATCGGGACGTGTTCGTACTGTTGTATTAGAACGAAGGATGACTGTCTGATCTACAGTCGTAAGTATCAGTTGTTTCGCAGTCATGAGGGACTGACTTTTGGGATGACCCGCATCGAGGTACGTTTTACCTCTTGGGTGTTATGTTGGTTTTGGTATGTCGCTCTGTTTCAGAGTTAGATGAGAGGTAAGTATCCTCGCGTTTATTAATACGATTCTGATATGGTCAAGAATCGAAGTTCTGGCTTCATGTTGTTGTGTAGCCTGGGTGTTACGTGATACACCAGTGCTAATTTCGAGGACGAAATTCTTTTAGTGGGGGATATTGTGATGACCAGGGATTATAGGTGTTAATCCCGGAGTATTAATAATCCCTAAAGTGGTTTTACGTGGCAAGGTGGGTTTAATCGAGGTATTGGGCCTTCTGGGCTCGTTTATTTGGGTAGTTGGGATCGTTGGATCCAGAGGTTGAGATTGTATTCACATTACGGTGTAAAACCTAAGAGTTGGGTTTTTGATGTGTCTCGGAATCTCGGGTGCTGTGTGAGCACCGGTAGGGGATTTTGGAGTTAGAGAGAGAGTTTTTGAAAACAGATGATTTTTAAGGAATCATGATGTATTTGTGGGGCTATTAATTTTTCGGGGTATTTTTGCTATAAATACCAATTAAACCCAAAATTTTACAAAAAAATTCATTTCAGCCCCTTTATTCTTCTCTTCCCCCCGCGCGCCACTCCCGTCAGCCCCTGCCCCCGCGGCTTCAAGCGGTGCGCCCGCCGCCGTCCGGCCGCCGATGGGCGCGTCCGACCTACCCACGGCGTCGTCTCGGCGAGGCGCTTCTTTCCCCTCCATCAATTCGAAGTTTCATCGCGTGTGGAAGTCGGATTTTGCGGATGTGCGCCGATCCCCAATTTCTAGGGTTCTTCGATTTTGGTCCGATTTCTTCCGATTTTCGTTTGGGTAATCATCCTAACCCCTTTTTCGTTATTTTCGTGCAATTCCCTGCCATTTTTGTGTTCGATTTGTTCGGATTATTGTTGTTGGTGGGATTGGTTCGAAATTTTGGTTGTATGCATGAAGTGGGTTCGAATTTTGGGGGTTTTGGAAGGGTTGTGGTGATTCTTGTTATGGATTGATAAATTCATGTTGTAGATGCATTATGATGCTTCTTGGATTTCGAATTTTAGGGGCTTGGGTTTCGAATTTTAGGGATTTGGATTTCAAATTTGGGGGTTTGGCATGTAGGATGATTATTCATGCTATGGATTGATTAATTCACATTTTAGATGAATTATGGAATTATTTGGGTTCGAAATTGTGAGATTAAGGTTCGATTTTTGTAGGGCATTCTTGAACAAATTTCGATTGTCTCATTTATTTCCTTCCCTGCATGTACCCTGCCCCGGGTCTTTTAAGAGGATAATTGTCGTGTATTGACAATGTTGTGAGGGATATGGGTGTGCTTGAGCATAGGTTACATGTTCGTAAATAATTGTGAATTATTTATCGTGTTAGCACATCATTCCTCGGGGCATGGAACTCGAGCAAGGCTTGGCTCGGACTTCGGAGATTTAAGGTACGTGCGACGTACGAGCATTACTATATATATGTGAAATGCATAAGGTGTTTTTGATTGCATTGAATGTTTTGCGTATGGTTATACATACATGTTGATATAGCCAAGGAATGACCCAAATCTTGATATCGCCGCTTGTAGCGTGCGTGACACTAGAGTAGGATGACTCTTGCATGATATATGGGGTACTGGGTTTATTTGATTATATTAGGGCATTTGAGATGCCTGGGAATGATCGTAAAATCATGTATTCTTCGTAAGACATTTGAGATGTCTAAGTTCGTAGAATCGTGTATTCATTATAAGACATTTGAGATGTCTAGGTTTGTAGACTCATGTATTCATTATAAGACACTTGAGATGTCTAAGTATAATGAAGGATTGGTAAAATAAATGCTAAGGCATTTGAGCTATCTGTGATTGATAGCAAGGTTGTGAAATCAGTATTAGATATTGTGATATCTGTAATTGCATGTTTAATGAATTTGTAATCACTATATGTTGATATTCGAGGATCAGGCATGCGATGTGTAAATCAATGTGTTGATTTACTGATTTATGAGATTTGATGAGTTTGATGTTGTGAGAACAGGGACAGTACACGGAATCCCGGATGAGGATGTTGCCATCCAGGGAGTATCATTTAAATTCATTAGCATTTACCTTTGTTGTAAATTATGAATTTCATTATTATGATTATGGGATTTTGTGTATTGGTATGCTCACCCCGTTGGGGGCTGTCTCTGTTGGGACAGGTGGACAGGTACATCGATGGCTATGGAGCTGAGCTCGAGCTGTTGATTTGAGGTACTCCCAGGATCGTGGTACCAGGGCTTGATGGAGCACGGTATCGTATAGAGTACCTATATATACACCTGAGGATTTATACATATTCATATTCATGATGCTCGCTTGTGAGCACGATTATACTTGTATATGGATTGTATATAAAGGCATGAGCCTTTCTCTCTTTCATTTAAGGTTGCATGCAATTAGGTTGAATTGCTAGAATGATATGAGAGTCATTGGTGTATTATGTGGGTGTTGGAACCCACTTTTGTTGACGTGTGTGTGGTGTCTTCCCTGGCTGGGAATCTACTTGTATTACTGCTTTCTGTTGAGTATTATGTGTTCCCTGGCCGGGAATTTTGTTATGTGTTGTACTCTGTTTTGGGATAGCTCTATTTATGGGGAGACTCTGCCCAAATTTTTGTAAAAGTTTACAATGTGAAAAGTGGCACCAAGGGGTTGGTAAAGGGCAAACATATGAGTCTTTTATTGACAGGCAATGATTAAGTATCATCAGAGCTTCCCGATTGACATTTTATAGAAAGCATGTACCACACATAGTGGTTAATACACTAATCAAGGTTTTAAGGGCTTGGGGTCCTTACAAAACCCTAGCCACTTTGTAGCGGCGGCCGAGCCATGGTGACTAGGGTTCGAAACCCTAGCACCTTGGTGGCCTCGGCCGTGAGCCTACACGAGCCATGTTCCGGTTTTTGATCACGAATTATCATATATTTCGATCCGTCAATTATATCATATATATTATCATACGATGATCTTCACAAAATCGATTTTTCCATATCATATATGAAAATACAGTTTTAAATAGCATGCAATATTAATTCTAACATGATCAAACTATTTAACCACATAAAATCCGATATGAGCCTTGTACACGGCTCTGATACCACTGTAAGTAACCCCATGAGCATACAACGCAGCGGAATAAAATTTTGGGATTACAAACCAGCGATCTATACATAGGGATTCATATCGGATTAGAGAATTACAAGTGTCTTACCCTTGTAGCGTGTTTGAAGCCGAATCCACGGAGCTGCACCACGTCCTACGCCTTCTCCGAGTCAATAGCAAAACACGAATGGTTTTGCCTCAACGGTATCCACACGACCGAATCGAATGAAGGGATGGTTTAATAACAAGTTGCTAGACTTGTTATTAATCCTATACACGAAACAAACTCGATTCACAATCGAAACAACCACCAAACCACCAAGAACCCCTCGACTTTGAAGGAGGCCGAGAGCTCTTGTGATGATGCGGCCATTTTTCTCTTGCTTGTGTAGGGTTTTGAGTATTATGAATTGTCTTGCAATTAATCACCTTGCAATCATATTAAATATAATTAATTAAAGGCTTTCTTAAAGTTTCATGGGCTTAAGCCCATGATTTAATTAATCCTTATGATAATTAATTAAGACTCCTCTTAATTATTTAATTCATCCCATGAATTTAATTTCCCTTCTCGATTTAATCTTTTGTGCGACCCGATAGGATCTCGTAATGTTGGCAGTGACATAAAATCTCATTTTATGTCGCAAGCATCGAGCGGTATCTAGCAACACATCGATGCTACCCAAATTACGAGAATGTCAATGACTCGACATAACCTTTAGAACTCGTGATAATATTAATCATGTAACTTAATCCCTTTGTCCTTTGTGTTTAGATTGAACACGAGTCATGGAATAGTCATACTCGTATATTCAATCTCTATTTCTTGATCCCCAAGTAGAACTAGAATAAACGAATAAGCTCGATATCTCATATCGACTCATTCGAGCATGGCCATGCATTTTAGTTCTCACTTGATCAAGGGCCAAACACATCTCCTGTTATATAGGAGGGACAAATCCTATCTCGATCAGTCAACATCCCTCTACATAATTCGTAGTGTATCCAATAGTCGCCTTTATAGTATACCCTGTTACGGGTAACGTTTGACGATATCAAGATACATAACTCCTTATGTTGGGATCTCTGATGATCACAAGTCGTAAGGATTACATACATTATTATCACTATGAGAATTGCATATGACGATCATATAACTATCCATGTTGCATTCTCATGGTGGGTCTGTCCAGTACATCGTTCTCTAACATGTACCCATATGTTGATTTGATATCTCATATCAATGAACAATTCATCGATCAACATATACTAGTCTCTACGTATTATCATTATCCCTTTCATGATAATACTTGACTAGGAACATCTTTAAGAATAATACAATATTATTCTAAGGACATTAACATATATATTAATTCACAATGCACAGTTAAAAGAATAATATACAATAATGAATTGCCATTCATAAATCCATAAACATTGTATGTCTTAAACAATCATCTAATGACTTGTCTTAGGGCATATCCCAACAGGTGTAACGTCCGGATAGGCGCCGACCCCGATCTCTGCTAGCTCCGCTCTGGTGAGGGCATCATCAAAAGCAGTGGGTTTGTTGGAAATAACCCGATCAAAAAGTTCTGGTCGCAGTCCCTTCATGAAATTCCTCATTTTGGCATGCCCATTGGTGGCAATATGTGGAACATATCTCAGTAACGAAGAGTACTGCGTGGCATAGTCGGACACTGTCATGCTTCCTTGCTTCAAACTTGCAAATTCATCCTCCTTCGTCTGTCTTGCTGCTGCCGAGAAGTACCGGTTCAGAAACCGGGTTCTGAAAAGCGTCCAATCAATCACTGCACCTTGTGCTCTCTGTTCCATTACAGTGCTCCTCCACCACATTAAAGGTTTCTTTGCTAACTGGAACTCCGCTAGCCTCAGCCAAGCTGTAACAGCACAAGGAGCTGATACAAAAATCTGTTCAATCCTTTCCAGCCACTCCTCAGCCTCCTCTCCGGATTCTGTTCCCTCAAACCGAGGTGGGTGATACGATAGAAACTGAGTCAAGCTAATCTCACCAGGTAGCAATAACTGAACCACTGGTTCCATTCCCACAGCCGGTGGAGGTAGAGGGTTTGTCTGTCCAACACTAGCATTCATGCTCCCCATATCACCGACTTCCTCATTAGCAGCCATGCTGTAACACAAATGTTAACAACAAGTCCAAAGCAATATATATATTATGCCGTTAGATAACAGGAATGAGAATAAGTACGTTAGTATAACAGAATATACATCAATATGCACCACATTGCTTCAATTGTAAGCACCTAGCCAACCATGCTAAGGCTACCCTTCACTCGTTCCCGGGTTCTCTAACCACTGCTCTGATACCACTAATGTAAGGACCATAGTTCCTTAAGTGCGGACTAAAGGCGTAATTTAAAAATTTCCTTGCATAAACAGAGTATAAAGGTTGTGTCGATGCTTTGAGCTAATAAATTACAGTGCCAAAATAAAGATCCAAAATGGATTAATTACATTCTTAACTACGAATGTTAATCCTATAGTTTTACACTACTCCTAGAGTAGATACTATACAAAAAGAATGTGCCTGCTACAAGAGCACTCTGCACTAGCTCACTGCACCAACTCGCCTTAGCCCTTCCGCCCAAAAGTACCTACAGGAACAACCCCAAAACCATGAGCATGTATAAAATCATATACGCAACGATATGACAGCAATTCAAATGCATAATTATAAATGTGATTCACTTCCTGTATGTAACACATTTAAAATGCTCCCTTGGGTTATCCCTGTACCAAATGACAATCAGTAGATTATATTACCAACAATGTATGTCATGACATGCACCGATTCCCATATATATGCCGTGTTCAATCCCGAGTCTTATCATATCAGTGGCATAATACCTCTCGCGTTATCATGACAGCGGAAATACCCCTCGCTTAAGACAATACCAGCGGCACTAATATCCCTCGCTATAAATATGACAGCGGTCGTGTTCTTCGCTTCATATTAGCGGCAAATATTCTCTCATCGCTACGGTATGACAGCGGCAAGTAATCACATCGCTACGCCACTAGCGGTAAGTATTCTTCATTATTGGAATATAATTCCTGACTCACAATCACATGCAACAATGCACCCAATATACACATGCAACCAAAATGCATGACCAATCATGTGTACAATCCATGATGTATAAACATTACTCCTTATGCAACCACAATGTGTAATCAATTCCATGTGCACAACCATATTGCGTAATCAATACAAAGCGTAATAAATACGTTTTACCGTCCGATGCTCGTACGTCTCACTACGTACCTTGGTTCCAAAAGTGGAGATATTGTGGAACTTTATCTCCTTTGTTGTGTGGCTACCTGGGATGGTTCTACACAATCACATGAATCCATATTAGAAACCCATAATTGAACCATTACCAAAAACATCAATATTTAGAACAAAATCCCAAAATTCACATTTATAAGCCTTCCGATCGATCGGCCCCAAGTCCCGATCGATCGCCAAGTGAAGGAAAACAGGCATCCAAGTACTGCCTCCGCCGATCGATCGAGAGTTTATCTCGATCGATCGAGATTACACACACCGATCGATCGGGACAAAATCTCGATCGATCGGTAAGCTCATTCCTCGCCTTGGGCAGACACTGCCTTGCTCGATCGATCGGACCCATTTTCCGATCGATCGAGACGCCCTGTTCATGCGAGAAATTTCCTTAAATGAGCTTCCAACCTCACCTATACACAAGCACAACCAAGAACAACTACCATGCTCAACTTAAAGCCACAAAACAACCTTAAAAATGCAACTTCCAAACATAACAAGATGTTGGACCAAGATCCACCCTTAAATCCCCAAAAATAAGCTACAAACCCAATCAAAACTCAACAAAACTCAACCAAGGTGGTAGCTTACCCTTTGAGCTCCAAGTTTCTAGCAAGAAAACACCAAATGAACCTTTTCACCAAGTTTTCCCCTTTCCTTTTGATGCAGAAACGAAAATGGAAAGTCTTCTTGCAAGAGATAAGATGGATGGATGAAGTTTTGGGGGCCAAAAGCTGATAAGGAGAGGGTGATGTGATGTAAAGGGGTATGCAAGTGGCTCATGCCATGATATGGTTTTTAAATGTGTATCAAGACACAAGCATGATATAGAAAATACCTCAACATGATATTTTAAAAGCATTTTACTACAATGCATCAAAATCCCTATTAAAATCATGTTTTCCCAAATAAACACAACCCATATCATTAAAACTATTTTAACACCCAAGATTCCTCACATGTACAACATGCACCCCGAAATGCTCTACCAGGTCACTCCTACCATGTGACAAGCATTGTACCAAGATAATTAGTCCCAACATAATTATCATCATAATATCGCATAAACATAATTAACATCCAAAATGCAATTAGTTATTTCGGGGATATCACACGAAGGCTAGTCTCTTTTTCCCGGTTGAATTATCAAGTCTAGCACCTTGATAATTTCAACATGCGACTTGATCACGTGGATACCGTAGAGGCAAAGCTGTAAAGTTTTGCTTGTGACTCGTGGACGTTTGGCTTCAAGGATTCTGCATCAAACACGCTACAAAAGTATAAGTTTCTAACCTGATATGATTACTTCGTATATGTCCTCGGTGGGAATTTGAATTTTTTTTATTCCGTTGCGTTCCATGCTCGTCGGATTCCTTACACTCATGCCCACACATGACATTCATAGTGATCCCACGTCAACTCGTGAAATCCCATTCATCTCGTGACATACTCATTAATCTCCCCGCATGATTATTTTGAACTCAATATAGTAGGTGATATATCAAACATAATCCTACAATATATACAAGCCATCATGCTTTCACGGAAATATATATATCATCACACAACAATTATCATTACTCAATCATTATCTTGTCAATGAACACCATAGATACAGTGGTGTTACCACAGCGGTTACACCCCGCCCTATATCGTAACTGCAATAATAACAATGAACATAACAATAATATGTTTCATTTTAACTTCATCCTCAACTATTCCATCTGTATAATTGATAATCATAAATCAATATAAATCAACAGAGATAATTTCAATCAACATGTATTGACATGATAAACAAAATGAAATGGTTTACCTCAGTTCCTAGTTCTCCTGGAACATTTCAAAACAATATTCGACTTAAATCAAATGTACCCAAGGAACGACAACATAGATGCTTATAACATGACTTGCACTGCCATATCCAATCAACATATCATCAATATTCCTTGCCCATTATAGGAAATATGATAGCGGCATCACTTTGACATATCAACTGCATGTATTATATCTACATCGCTTTGATATGACAACGGCACGTGTGATATTCACATCACTTCGATATGACAGCGACAAGCATCATATTCCCATCGCTTTGATATGACAACATTAGCAAATATCTGCATTCTCATATTCACAATTTTAACCTTACCCGATTATCACATCATCCATTGTCCCATATCAACAGTACAATATTGTCCACAATTCCTGTCATCAGATATCATATCTCCTTTATCACTTTCTGATATTCCTACAAAATCAGACTTCTTAGCATTGTATGCATATACAACATGCACACAACTTAAATCAAAATTCATTTAATCATTTACCAGTCACAACATCAAATTACTATCAACATAGTACATCATTCGTCGCTCATCCAACGACACATCATTACTACCACAAAAGTCAAAACAATGATATACTATTTAAATAAGTTACAAGCTTATTGCACTCATCAAACAATACAACCTTCTGTAAGACCCCAACCCATTATTACGGCATTTAGGCATTGATGACATCATATTAATGATATAACCTCTTATAATTTTCTCAACTACAGCATAAAGAGTTAAACACATACCAAACGCAAAATAATAGAATATGCAACACATGGTATATTCATTTCGACTAACTTTAAGTCTCAAACTTTTACCAACATATTCCATAATCGCAACTGTCCATTTATTACAAGCACCATATACCATACATTTCAACCTTCATTCATTGCAATTACCACAAACCATGCAATTCACAATTGTAATATTATAACAGGCTATGCTCGTACGTTATACGTACCTTATAATTCCGTAGTTCGAATCCAAACATTGCCTCAATCCCGAGGTCCGATGGAGGAATGTGCTAAACACAATTCAATAACTCATAATCAATGAGTAATCCCAAATTCAAATGCACAAGCATAAAATCCGACCACAATCATCCCAACAAGATGATTAAATAGTAAATGGTTGATAATCACTCCCCAAAACCCGAGGGAGGACCCCAAAAACAATTTTCCAAAATCGCCCTACCGATTGATCGGTCACCCTTACCGATCGATCTGTAACTGTTCATAAAATCAGTTTAAGCTACGGCTTTGCACCGATCGATCGGTCTAAGCTACCGATCGATTGCTAGCCACCCACCGATCGATCGGTCGCTCTTACCGATCGATCGCTAAAGACCGAAATAAACACCCATCGCTACTCACATGCACCGATCGATCGGTCCAAGCTACCGATCGATCGGTCCCTGTGCGAACCCGAAAATCACCATTTTTAAAAGCTTGAAAACCTCCACCAATCTAACCCAAACTTCCTCAAACTCGAAAATAACCACATACTAGCACCCTAGTACACTCAACAAGGGTTATAATCCATTTAAACACAAAATCCAAAAGATTTCAAGATTTTACAAAAATCTCCCAAAACCCAAAACTCAACCAAACTCTACAATACTACTACTAAATCGAAGACAATGACGAGGGGAAGATTAATACCTGATTATCTTCGAGAAAACCGGCCTCTGAGCCAAACTACCATTGATTTTTCCCACCAAGGGAGAAGAGGGGAAATGGGGGGGAAGGGCTTGAGCGAGGAGTGAGGGAGGAGAGGGAAGGGTTCCGTGTCAAAATGACGGAATACCGAGTCCACTTGGTATATATAGTACCAAAACTCATAAATACCAATCCCTTCACAAATACATCATGATTCATTAAATATCATCTGTTTTCAAAAACCATCTCTCTAACCTCGATTCCCATTACCAGCCCCAGTACAAGGTACTCCGGACCCCAAATCCCACCAAAGACCAAATTCCAAGGTTATCACCACGATGAGAACACAACCTCATCCCTTGGATCCAACGACTCCAAAAACAGGATTTAAAATCCCCGGGAGCCCCGAAACCGCAATTAATACACAATCGCCACAAATAAAACTCATTAAGGATTATCACTACACCGGGATTAACACCAAAAATTCCTGGACATCACAATTATCCCCCACTAATAAAATTTCATCCTCGAAATTTACACGGCGTACTCCACGTATTGCCGAGATTACAAAAAAATCCAAACGGATTCACATCGTCGAATCATGAACATATCATGAACGACATCCAACCGCGAGGGTACCGAACTCGCACCAAAATCTGGAATGGTGTAAACCTCCCAAACCATCGAAACTCAAAGAAAGACGTCAGCATTCCCGATGCTAAACATCCCAAAAGCAGCTAGCCAACCCTAACTGCAAAACAATGAATCATTCGTGATTCTAAAATAAATATCGCCTCGAGGATATCTCTACGATCTAGCCCACGATGTTAAACATACCTCATTGCCAAGGGAACCACCAGTACACAACAGTGCACCTAACCAAAACCGACTTCCGTTTCCAAACCCGTCTCCATCAAAGGAGTAGTTGCACCACATTGCAACCCGGATCGGGCAATTCATTGCTACCGATCAACACCAAACATACCTCTAAAGATGTTCACATCCGGGTGTTCCAAGAAGATCACATCTTGGTTAAAACACACAATCGAGACTCCACAAGGTCTCAAGTCCTCGAAAGGACATGCAAGAACAATCAATTGCATTCCGGCCACACGTGTCAGCCACGACATTAAACAAATCCGAATCCTGGCCATCCCTCGTTTATCCTGGGATTCAACAATCATAGAACAAGAAGGCTATCGAATTATCCAACAAGAACTACCATGGTTCCAAAACACGACAATCCCTCCTCAGGGGAGGTCAACCGGACCTCACGATTTTTCCTCCGAAGACATCGTGCCATCGAGATTATCAATCTCAAGGTGCCACAATCTCTCACAGAGATTCACCAAACCAAGCGTACTAATCCGTTACTCAACAAGTACCGAAACGCGGGCATTCGTATACAGGTACATGCCCAAGTACCTACACAACATGCATACTCAATGCAATAGGCTTGGGTATCTCCAATCATACCCGAAGTCCCAAAATCAACTGTCAAACCTCGATTATTCTCACCCCACGGAGAATGATGGTTGACAAACCAAAACCAGAGGGTGTGATTTCAACATCAACACCACACGAACCAAAACAACGAATCTCCCAAAAGATTAAACCGATAGGTATAACAATACCGCCTTCCTCACAAGGAAGAAGTTATGAATCCATGATCCTCCAACCCTCGAACTACCGTTCGGAAATCTGGATATATTTACCAAAACATATCCCGGAACCAAATAAATACACAACTGGTCCAGTAGTGCATCCATGCCACTATTATCAAAACGAAACATGTATACGCCATGTATACTCAAACTAAAGATGCTCTGTACTAATGCTATAGTACTCCACAATCTCGAGCATTTCCCGGGAGACGTCTCCCCGAACGTCTCGCCGAAAGGTAAGAAATCCATTACTCGGTCCAACACCAGTAATGTTTACCATGGCTGATTTACAATCAACCCAAAACCAATACCAGTTGTCTCCACGACAGTACTATCCAAACCTCTCCAAGGAATAAAATCAATATAGTAGTGTCACCCCACTAACTATATTTCACAATTCCAATTGTGACTCCCGTTGCATTCCACATGCAAGGACGCTTAACCAGAGCTAAAAACGACTTGTTGACACTCACGTTGGTATTCCCAACAAAATCCAGTTGTCCCGGTACAAGTCACTCGAAACATTTGACGTATAAACGCCCCAGTGAGGTATTCCCTACCTCAATCACCATGCCACATAGAGACTTCAAGAGTCTACCATAACCCTCATCGTATCACCATACGATTCACCCAGCTCGAAACCAACGAGCAGCATAATGGCTATCACAAGCACACCAAAGCACTGCAAAAATACCTGGTTAACGATTCGTTGGCCCCCCAAGCTCATACCAACCTATCAACGTGACACACGTCCCATCCCGGTATACCATACCGTACAAACCATTAGAGTTGTGGGTCATCACCCAACATATCTCTAAAACACCAAAGCATAGTGGACATCCCAGTGTCCTTGCTCAACCACGGTGCAATCCTAATCCATTAAGACTTATTCCACACCCTCCGGCTGGGTGTGCCCATGCCTAACACACATCACAACAATAAGCGAGTAGTTTCCTCAAAGACTACTCTTACCACCAATCGTCTGGCCTTAGCCAATCCAGCGAGTATACCCAAAAGAATATCATTACCCGAAAAAAATATTTACCTATATTACATGATGTGGTACCCTCACCTGTACAATGCATTCAATAATCCATCGAGCAATCTGCTCGGCATAATGGTCTCGTCAACTAGTGACCCAGACACCATCCTGTGCTCGCCATCAGCACTCAAACCATATGGCTAAATACATGCACTCAGACGTATTATTCATCAAAACGACACTACATGTCTACATAGAATATCCACTATGTCATCGTCATCCCGTGACGGTATATGCCAACACATGACATCCAAAATCCCATCGTCAACTCGTGACGGTACATGTCGATACACGACATCCATATTCTCATCGTCAAACATATGACAATATTTAACCACATATGGTATTCACAATAATGCTAACAAAGCAGTAATATAACATACCTCATCGCTATCAAGATAGCGGTATACCTGTATCCCTCGTCCACCAGCGGTACACCAGCAGCACCCGTCGCTCGTAGGCGGCATAATCCAGTGCTACGCACATAGCGGTATAACCCATCGCTATAGAATCAGCGGCATGATCCCTCGCCATAGAGTCAGCGTCATAAAGCATCGCTATAGATATCCGGCGGTATGAACCATCGCCATAGATGTAGCGGAATGTACCATCGCTATATGATACCTGGCGGCATGAACCATCGCCATAGATGTAGCGGAATGACCTGTCGCTATGTAATACCCGGCGGTATGAACCATCGCCAATAGAATACCCGGCGGCATGAACCATCGCCAATAGCATACCCGGCGGTATGAACCATTGCCAATAGAATACCCGGCGGCATGAACCATCGCCAATAGAATACCCGGCGGCATGAACCATCGCCAATAGAATACCCGGCGGCATGAACCATCGCCAATAGAATGCCCGGCGGCGTGAACCATCGCCAATAGAATATCCGGCGGCATGAACCGTCTCCAATAGAATGCCCGGCGGCATGAATCATCGCCAATAGAATACCCGGGGCATGAACCATCGCCAACTGAATCAGCGGAATAGATCAAGGACTCAAGAGGTACTCACATGCATGTAGCACTTTGTTCCTTTCGGACCAAGAGGTGGCTCACATTACACGCAGCACTTTGTTCCCGATCGCGTTGCTCAAATATCGATAATGTGGCTGTTCCGGTCTTGTTATAACAGCAGAATTTTAGGACCCCTCACTTCGACATATAGTGGCATCATATGATATCCCTCGCTTAGACAATGACAGCGGCATGTACATCGCTTCGACATGACAGCGGCAAATATCATATTACCATCGCTTCATATGACAGCGACAAGTACCTCCCTTGCTCGAATATAACAACCACCGGAACCTTCCACTAGCTCCATATACCTGCATCCAGGTTAATACAACAGTTCACAAATCCTACTACGTCATATCGGCGGCTCAATAATATCCCTCGCTTCGACAATGACAGCGGCAATACATCACTTCGAGATGACAGCGGCAAATATTATGATCCATCGCTGATGATATACCCGTAGTAGGACGCTAAAAGTAACACATTGTATATTCAATAACAATTGAAATCATACCACAATATCCCACTGTCTGTTGTCAACCATCCTTGTCCTTAGACAACATATCACATTTCTCATTTCCTGATTTTCCTACAAAATCGGATCCCTTAGCACATAATACATGGAGTGCCAGACATTACCATTAATGTCATCCCATCGTATTCTACATGATTTCTGCAACCACAATGATCAGTAATACAACTTTCCATATCGTAAAAGCACATAAGCAATTAGTTGTGTCACACAACACTAATACCATCATGTATAAATATGTGCTACCAATTCCTATCAACAAGTTCCTAGGTCCTTAACAGCCCCAAAGAGCAACCACTGCTCTGATACCACTAATGTAAGGGCCCCCGTGCCCTTAACCCACAATTAGTGCATTAAGCCATGCATTTGGTGCATTCAATCACGCGAAAAAGGGAAACTGCATGTAAATGTGGCACACAATACCACCTATAAAATTTTCTTGCTTCATCTATTCCATTCCATGCAATATCCGATTTCCCAAATTAAGACCATTTAACACATCATGCACCTATGTAATACACTAATCACAATCTCAATTCATCTAGCAATTCCCTAGTTGATTGCTCACACATATAATGAAAAGAAAAAGGCCCATGCCTCTTTATAAAACAGATATACACATAATTATTGCTCACACACGAGCATCGAATAAACCTATGTGTACGCAATGTATAAAAAGGGCATACACAATATCCAGCTCCGATGTCTCGATCCTGGAATCACCTCCAATTCATAGCTCGATCACAGCTCCAGAGCTACCATTGTACCTGTTTCACATGCCCCAACAGAGACAGCCCCCAGCACGGGGTGAGCATACCAATTCCACTAATCCAATGATCATAATATTACAATTCATAATTTACAAAATGTAAATGCCATGAAAATAAATGATACTCCCTGGATGGTATCATCCTCATCCGGGATCCCCTGTATCGTCCATGTTCTCAAAATAACCAAACTCATCAAATTCCCAAAGCCAGTTAATCGCCACATAGATTAACAAATACCATTTCTATTATGCAAGTTCCATAATCAATATGGTAAAATCATTATATATATAAGACCATAGATATCACATATATCTAACCAATGATTCCATGTTTCTATTTCATTGCTCGCTCCACAACAGCGGCATTTCAAACCCCCACCCACGCTCAACAATAGCGGCGTCATAACCGATGATCGCTCAACGGTGATAACATCTCAATCGTCGCTCGCTCAAGGCAACATTATATAATTCTCAGCGTGTTTCCTTTTATCACAATTACCAAATACTATACATTTCACTGTTCATTTATTACAAGCACCATATACCATACATTTCAACCTTCATTCATTGCAATTACCACAAACCATGCAATTCACAATTGTAATATTATAACAGGCTATGCTCGTACGTTATACGTACCTTATAATTCCGTAGTTCGAATCCAAACATTGCCTCAGTCCCGGGTTTGATGGAGGAATGTGCTAAACACAATTCAATTGCTCATAATCAATGAGTAATCCTAAATTCAAATGCACAAGCATAAAATCCGACCCCAATCATCCCAACATGATGATTAAATAGTAAATGGTCGATAATCACTCCCCAAAACCCGAGGGAGGACCCCAAAAACAATTTTCCAAAATCGCCCTACCGATCGATCGGTCACCCTTACCGATCGATCGGTAACTGTTCATAAAATCAGTTTAAGCTAAGGCTTCGCACCTCGATCGGTTTAAGCTACCGATCGATCGCTAGCCACCCACCGATCGATCGGTCGCTCTTACCGATCGATCCCTAAAGATCGAAATAAACACCCATCGCTACGCACATGCATCGATCGATCGGTCCAAGCTACCGATCGATCTGTCGCTGTGCGAACTCGAAAATCACCATTTTTAAAAGCTTGAAAACCTCTACCAATCTAACCCAAACTTCCTCAAACTCGAAAATAACCACATACTAGCACCCTAGTACACTCAACAAGGGTTATAATCCATTTAAACACAAAACCCAAAAGATTTCAAGATTTTACAAAAATCTCCCAAAACCCAAAACCCAAAACTCAACCAAACTCTACAATACTACTACTAAATCGAAGACAATGACGAGGGGGGATTAATACCTGATTATCTTCGAGAAAACCGGCCTCCGAGCCAAGCTACCATTGATTTTTCCCACCAAGGGAGAAGAGGGGAAATGGGGGGGGAAAGGGCTTGAGCGAGGAGAGAGCGAGGAGAGGGGAGGGTTCCATGTCAAAATGACGGAATACCGAGTCCACTTGGTATATATAGTACCAAAATTCAAAAATAACAATCCCTTCACAAATACATCATGATTCAATAAATATCATCTGTTTTAAAAAACAATCTCTCTAACCTCGATTCCCATTACCATCCCAGTACAAGGTACTCCGGACCCCAAATCCCACCAAAGACCAAATTCCAAGGTTATCACCACGATGAGAACACAACCTCATCCCTTGGATCCAACGACTCCAAAAACAGGATTTAAAATCCCCGGGAGCCCCGAAACCGCAATTAATACACAATCGCCACAAATAAAACTCATTAAGGATTATCACTACACCAGGATTAACACCAGAAATTCCTGGACATCACACTATATTCCAACATCGCATCATAATGCGTCAATACTCACAACCTAAGTCTTAATTAAACTTCACGAGTTCCTCCAATGAATTACTTAATCAGACGATCACCAATATTAAAGTTGGTTAATAACTCGCAAAAGTCAACAAATATTATTTAGAGACAATAGGTCATCATTAACATTTTTTCTCTAATATATCAACACAAACGGACATCACAATGTCCCCTACTAATTTCGTCTCAATCCCAACTCAATAGGTCTAGAAACAATCAGGATTGTGTCATACAACGCATCAGTTCTACACATTAGCTCTTCGAAATAGCGGATCTACCTCTTATATGTTTACCTCAACCAACACATAAGCAGCTACTCTACTCGGGCATAGCCACCTCATCAAATATATACGTAGCACCCAAGCTACTTGTGGCATATCCACCACCACACATATATAGGTAGCACGCCAGCTACTCGTGGTATATCCACCACAACACATATATACGTAACACATAGGATACCCATGGTATATCCACCACCACACATATATACGTAACACACTAGCTACGCGTGGTAAACCGTTATAAAAGGTTTGTACCTGGAGCCAAATAGGAAGACCATGATGTGGGCATCTCCTAAGCAAGTCCTTGAAACGATCCCACGCCTCATTTAAAGTTTCAGGATCATATTGCCCAAACGTGGTGATATCGTTTCTCATCTTCGCAGTTTTGGAAGGGGGAAATATTTAGACAAGAACGCTTGTGTCATCCCCTCCCAAGTGGTAATAGATCCTGCAGGTAAAGAATTTAACCAAGCTTTAGCTTTATCTTTTAATGAAAATGGAAATAACCGTAACCTGATGGCGTCGTCAGAAACGCCATTGTGTTTGAAGGTGTCACAAATCTCCAAGAAGTTGGAGATGTGAGCGTTTTGGTCA
Organism: Haberlea rhodopensis; assembly: GCA_907163345.1. Lineage (NCBI taxonomy): Eukaryota > Viridiplantae > Streptophyta > Magnoliopsida > Lamiales > Gesneriaceae > Haberlea > Haberlea rhodopensis. The sequence continues at coordinate 208,728 of CAJQUN010000549.1, forward strand.
TCAGTGGCTACTCCCCCAAACATCACTGAATGCTGGATCATCTGAATTATTGCCGGCTTTATCTCAAAATTGTTGGCTTGAATGTTTGGCCTCGTAATGCTTGACAGTGATCCATGGAAAGCTGGTTGAGCAAAATCCATCATAGCTCTTGGATTCGGTGCTTCATTATTCGCGCCCCCTTCTTGATTGTCATCCGCCATTGTTCGAGCTTCCCTTATTTTCCTTAGACACGTTCGCTCAATTTCTGGGTCAAACGATTCGAATGTGGGGTTGCTACTCCTTAGCATGTACCAAGAACATTACTACCTGTAAAAAATCAACCCAAAAAGGAGAAACACGAATGTAGTAAACCCAACGGTCAAAAGTGACAAACAAACAAAAAAAAAATGGATAAATTACAATTAACTAATCTCGTATGATATTATACAAATTAGTCCCTGGCAACGGCGCCAAAAACTTGGTCGCTATTTATTTTAAACAATTAATTCTAGTGTAGCGATTTTAGACCGCAAGTGCACGGTATCAAGTTTTAATATAGTGATTTAAAGCAGGGATGTCGTACCCACAGGGACTAACGTATATGTACCAAATAAAATTAGCAAAATTATATTTAGCCTACGAAATAAATGATTAATTATCTAATTTAATCTAAAAACTTAAAAACTCAAAACTAAATCAACTCCTTTGAAGATGCAAAGGAATTCCACTCGAGAAATTTATCAAGATGTTGGTTCAATTGTGTTATCGTCAATGATTTGTTTGTAAGAATAATTACTACCCAATTAATTCTTAAGGTATCAGATTCCCTAATATAATCAATACACTTTCTCAAGCTATATTGAAACTAATATTAAATTGAAGCAAGTAACTCTCGTTCACTTAAACCAATTTAATATTGAATAAATCTCGATGAAAACGGTTAACTTTAAATCTTTCAATTCAAAGTGATCATGTATGTGATTAATCTCTCGATCTAAATCTTTAACATACAACACGAATTATTATAGCGTATTATAACTTTATCTCTCGATCTCAATTATAATTCACCAATTCAATCAAAGTTAGCAAGGCTTTGATAGCATTAAGATTATAATTCATGCACAAAAGAATTAATCCACTCACACATTCAAATCAATGACTCAATCACAATCTTCCCTAACCTTAATAAAATAAACTTAATTTATATTCAAATCAAACTAAAAAGATGTATAATTGTTTCTCAACCTCATAAACATCAATAAATTTGAAAATCAAAACAACTAAAGTTTAGAAGTACGATAGCGTAGGAGTCGAATCCGTGCGTTGAACGTTACTTCTTCTTTTGCTTCCTTCCTTGCACTTCAAAGGCTTTTTCTCTAAATTTTTATTGTTGTTGGAGGATGAAAGGAGGCTGAAATTTTGTGTATGATATGATATTCGGTCTGATATTCCTCCTGTATTTCGTGCCCTAGGTCTCTTATTTATAGAAGAGGAGGTGGATGGAAGTGTTTCCATATAGATCAACTCAATCAAGTCTTTTTTTTTTCTGAAAATTCTGTTGTTCGATCGATCGGTACAATTATCTCGATCGATCGAGCACTTTTGTGGGGTCCTTTTTACTTAATCCAATTTGTATCCATTAAACATACAATGTGAGTCTGAATTAAGTAATGTACCATGCACGGATTAAGAGTTCATACTAGTTAAGTTGTTTACAAGGTTATCAAAAACCTAACAAACTATACATAACATGTACATAAACAACCTAATCCAAAAGAACTCCTAGGCAGTGGTTCCCCTCGCAGCGGAAATCATGACTCACGTTCCCCACGTATATGAGTTCCTACAGAAACATTCACACAATGAGTATAGATAACAAATATCTCAGTGCAATATCAAACCACAATATCAATATCAATGATAAAGCACAAATAAATCATCAATACGTGAATGTTCTGTATCATGCATCCACAAATGCACTATGTCATGACATGTCTCAACAATTACCCTATTATCACGAGCCCCATATGATATGCCTATTCAGCTCAATATGTCAGTGGAACCACATCACATCTTCATATTAGCAGCACATATCATAGTACCATGCTCATCTGTGATAATAGCCAGAGCATATACCCACACCAAGTGTATATCTCTCAAGCCAACGCATATGTAGTATATCTATCGTGGCAACGATCCCAGCCAAAGCATATACCACACCAGGCATATCTATCGAGGCATTGATCTCACCAAAGCATATACACATATCTTTCAAGGCATCCATCCCAATCATATGAAATCCATGTATGAACATGCATATGAACTACCAATCATATGACACAAGATAACATAAATCATATGATATCAAAACCATAACATCATCATCGCATCATATCTATACTCCGTACGTCAACACGTACCTGTATTGCGACACAAAAGCGATAAATCAGGCGTTGATAGCTAATTGCCTCTTTGCCCTGTCCCCTGAGATGATGCTACAACAATGCCAACAAGATATCATGTTATCATAGGCATTAAAATCAAATTCTACAAAAATATTTCATTTTCCAATTCTGGACCCTGGCGATCGATCTCATGTTTAAGGCGATCGATCGCCTAAAGTTTTGGTCCTAGGCGATCGATCTCTTAATTTCACGCGATCGGTCGCCTCCCCTTTGGAAAACATACTGCCTCAAGGCGATCGATTGCCACATGAAGCGATCGATCGCTCAATGCACCGCCACTCTCATGTTTAGCCATAGGCGATCGATTGCCTAAAACACAGCGATCGATCGCCTCCTCTGTTTCAGAAAACAAAATGGCGATTTCCTACTTCTTTTCTTGGTGTTTCTCATACACCTCACTTTCAACCATTTCAACAGGTTTCATGCAATCACTAGTACCATAATAACATGTTTCTATCATCAAAGAATCCATTTCATAGCATATAAACATGATATGATTCTTTACATGCACACTTGATCTTTTCTTTCACATATCTTAACATCCATAACATAATTCAAGTGTTCAATCATGAATTCCTTACCAAGATGCTAAGAAATCACTTCACCCAACTTCCTAGCTCACTTCACAAGTGAAAACTCAAGCTTTGTCTAAGAAAATCTCCAAGGGTTGGAGAGGAGCTTTGTAGAGAATTTTAGGTGAAAAGTGGTGTAGTATGTGATTTCTCCTCTAAGCCACTTGATATAGAACCTTAAGTCCCTAATTTACTTGATATCATGTCATTTGGAGATAATTACATGTTAAGTCACATGTACATGTAAATAAAAATCCAAATTCAAATTCACATGCTAATGCAACCTTAATGAAAGGTAAAGGCATATGAAATTCATATCAAATGCATACTATAATTCATATCATTTCTTTGCACTACATTTTGTACATCTTGTTTCATTCCTTGCCATATATCATTATATACATGTATTTCTTCATTATTGGTTCCACCAAAACCCCCATTAACATACCACTATTTGATATAATTATACCATAATTATATCATACATGTATACAACAAATCGAGGCATGACAACTTTAAACTCTCGGCCCTGATTTTTTCTGCCTCGCTCGATCGATCAAGCATAAACTGCCGATCGATCGAGCTCTCTTCAACTCGCTTGTTAATTCTCTGCCATGCTCGATCGATCGAGCATAAGTTTCCGATCGATCGAGCTCTTCTTTTTCTTGTTGGCCAAAACTCTGTCTCCTTCGATAGATCACTCTCCACTACCGATCGATCGGGCATGTCAGAATCCAAATTCTTCAATTATTGCCTCGGTTTGATCCGCTTTCTTCCTTCTAGCTCAATTCTTCCACTTTCCACCTAGATTCCTGAAACAACCAAATAAATACCAAAAAACGTAACATCATCCCGGAATCTACACGAAAATATATACATATCATTGCAAAAATACACGTAATATTCAACCCTATCATAGTGCAGTACTTTTAGGCCGATCTAAGTTATAGCTAGGGCGTGCAAGCTCGCAATAAGGCCCAACTTGGTAGCTCGGGCGTGCAATCTCGCAATAAGGCCCAACTCAGTAGCTCGGGCTTGCAATCTCGCAGTAAGGCCCAACTCAGTAGCTCGGGCGTGCCATCTTGCAGTAAGGCCCAATTCGACAGCTCAGGCATGCAATCTAGCAGTAAGGCCATATATGACAGTTCGGGCTTGCAATCTTGCAGTGAGGCCCTATTTATCAGCTCAGACATGCAATCTTACGGTAAGGCACCATCACGTCAGCTCGGTATACAACCTAGCAGTAAGGCCCTATTCAGAAGTCCAAGGCGTTGTCAATAAGCCCTTGGCACATCAGGAGCACGTTTACGACGGCTCACCTCGCCTCGGTTACGCTACCCGACCTCAGAAGCACGTTTACGACGGCTCACCTCACCTCGGCTACGCCAGGCTTTAAGCGTTTTCACCCGACATCAGGAGTACGTTTACGACGGCTCACCTCGCCTCGGTTACGCCACGCTTTAAGGGTTTTCACCCAACCTCAGGAGCACGTTTACGATGGCTCACCTCGCCTCGGTTACCCCAGGCTTTAAGGGTTTTCACCCGACCTTAGGAGCACGTTTACGACTGCTCATCTCACCTCGGTTACGCCGATATCTCTTTCTTGGCTACGCCAAGTGCCGTCAGGAGTTTTCACCCAAAGCTAAGATTACGTCCAGCAGATGATCAAATGAGCTACAATTGGGTCGAGCTCTTTGCCTTGGTTACACTAGACATCTCCGAGTCAGGGATTTCCGTCCAGAATGCTAAGGTTACGCTCAGTAGATGATCGGTCAAATTTTATTTACTCATATTTAATAGCTCAAAAATTTAGATTAGACAGACATTATTTGCTCATCTTTTGGTTCTGGAGGTCGGCGACCGTTATTTGATAATCTCTATGCTCCAGATCAGAGGCGTATTATTGTCTCATTTATTATCTCTAGAGCTCGGTTTAGGCGAGCATTCTTCGCTCCTATTTGTTATCTCTGGAGTTCAGTTCAGCTCAGATCAGGCGAGCACACTTCGCCCCTATTTATTATCTCTGGAGCTCGGTTCAGGCGAGCATTCTTTGCTCCTATTTGTTATCTCGGGAGCTCAGTTCAGATCAGGCGAGCACACTTCGCCCCTATTTATTATCTCTGGAGCTCGGTTCAGGCGAGTATTCTTCGCTCCTATTTGTTATCTCTGGAGCTCGGTTCAGGCGAGCATTCTCCGCTCCTATTTGTTATCTAGGGAGCTCAGTTCAGACCAGGCAAGCACACTTTGCCCCTATTTATTATCTCTGGAGCTTCAGGCGAGCATTCTTCGCTCATATTTGTTATCTCCGGAGCTCAGTTCAGATCAGCGAGCACACTTCTCCTCTATTTATTATCTCTGGAGCTCAGTTCAGATCAAGCGAGCACACTTCGCCCCTATTTATTATATCTGGAGCTCAGTTCGGATCAGACGAACATCATTTGCTCCGCATACCTATTACCTCTAAAGCTTAGTTTAGTCGAGCATCATTTGCACATATTTATCTGATATAGCTAAAATCAGCTCAGAGGAGCTTTATTTGCTCCGTATTACCTCTGGTGCCGATCGATTTATCTGCTCAGCTCAGGATTCTATTGATTCTGTAAATCAAACATGTTTCATTCGCATCGTATATTTATCATCACTAGAGCTTGAGATATGCTCGGGACGCTTAATATTCATAAAGCTAGTGTTACTTGCACCGCATCTTTATTTACTACCTCGGTCAGCTCGTTCATCTCTATCAGTTCGGGTCCTTATCACCTTTGTTGTTTGGCTCAGTGGAAGTAAACTAGGAAGCAGGGGCACTAGTAACAGATTGGTTAAACATTTAACAAACTTCTGGACTTCCAGTTTGATTAGGAGGGGGACTTGTGATACCCCTCGACGGGGGATCGATCTACCTAATAGGTTTTAACCGACCCAATCTGACTAAGCAAACTATAGCCCATTTACTCTGCTTATTCAAATAAAACTCATCTAGTCTGGCCCATTGACTGAGGTCCATTTGCAAGGGCCCATTTTCTTAAACAAAAAGGAGTTGTAGGGTTTTGGAAAATATCTCTCAATATTCTCGGGATAGACATTGATCTAGTTGACATATACAATACAATTTCATATTAACTATAACTCTTATCCTATGTTGATTGGGACTCTACATCTATCTTGCCATATACAATACAATTCCATATTAACTAGAACTCTTATCTTATGTTGATTGAGACTCAACATCTATCCATACATCTATAAATAGAGGGCTCATAACCCTCATCCAGGTACGCAATTACTTAAGCGATTACTTACGCGATTACTTATGCAATTACTTATGCAAAAGTCTAAAATTTCAATACTTTTTCTATTGAAACATATACTGACTTGAACGTCGGAGTGGCTTCGCCTACGGGCGGAGTCATCTTACCCTTTTTCTTTGATACACAGACATATTTTGGAGCGATTCAATTCAGTTTGATTGAAGATAAACCGTTGTTTCATCATTCCTCGATATTTATTGAAGATCACATTTTTTTGGAATCATTTGATAGCTTTGGATATTAATATCGAAATTAAAAATATAAATATATTACCATAATTTATTTGCAACTTGGTCGTCTAAATTGTTTTGTGTCTGCATAATTGATATATCTTGTAATTTATGCAGGCTTTAATCATTTGTACAGTTTTCTACAAAACTTCTAAAATTCTTGGTATATTTTCAGAATTGCAAGGAACTTCTGAAATTTCAGTGAAAATGTTGTGAAATAATTTAAAAATCATTCAAGAAGTCGGGAACCGTAACACTTCCGTAAGTTGCCAACAGTGATACACAGACAAATACTACGGATGGAATAAATCATCATCATTTGGTTTATGGAAGGCGCGCATCCGCATAACAGAATATATGAAAGAAGTAAAAGATTAGACATCTTAGAATTGAAAGTGAAATTTCAAAAGAAACACACATTTTATAAAACAAAAGCTCCTTCATTGGAACAAACGTACATCTCATGAAATTCCCTCCATCACTACAATGGTTCAAGACATGGCACGTAGTGAGACCCCGCGAGTAGCAAGGTCAGGACCATAAACGACACTCGCCTAATCTATAATCATGAGCGCTATGAGAAATGCTGATAAAAAAAATAGATTAATGTCATCTAGTACTAGTGCAAACAGGACTCCATAAAAGCACCTACACTCAAAGCAACCCTGAAAAACAAATTTGCAAATATCAGCAAAAGTGCTTACTGTCCTCAGTATTGAGTCATTTTACGACATCTCTCGAAACCGGGCAATGGCCTTCTTTTGAATAACAGCTTTGTAGCTATCTCCAGACTGCACTTCAAGTTTTGGGTCCACTTTCTTTGGCTGGCTACCTAGACCCGCTCTGGTTTCCATGGCGCGCTGTTGGACAGGCTCTACCATGCCACTGCCATCTTTCCCCAGTCCCTGAACATGGAATTGACACCAAAAAAAACCACAAAAATCCCACCCCGATGAGTCAGATCAGGATAATCAAAAACTTAAAAACGTGGATGGCCACTATATAATGGATATTTCAAATGAGTCAGATTTGCAAATCAAAAGAGGTCAATCCCCACGTAGGACCACATACACACACCACTGGATAGTGGATGTAACAAATGAAAAAGAGATGGTACAGTAAGCAAAACAACTGAATTGCAATGGAATTTATTGACGAAAACTAATTGGTGGAATAGAAGTTTTTCAACTTCTTGGAAACTAAATGGATGAAAGTTGCGTAAGATAAGGATGAGAAATGGTACCAAGCCTTCATGCCATCCCATGTTCCGTAGCATCCGGTTGCCTACATTGCTCTCATCAATTGCCCTGTCCGCTGTGATAATATCATAGCTCTGATTATCCAAATCTCCAGTAACTCGTCCACCTCCAACACCAGGGGGAAAAGGCATAGAAGCCATGACACCCCTTTTATATGTTGAATCTCGATCTTCAAGTCCGTCGATGATAGGAACATAAAGTTTCTCACAAGTCAATACATAGTCCGAAGATAAATAAAACTAGCAATCGAACCCAATGGATAAGATCCTTCTCAAATCTTTATTTAAGTGCAATAGTCAAAGCTTGGTGCTAAGACCGTGATATTCCAACAATTGCCCATCACATAATTAGATTCTCCAAATTTCTGAGCAATATTCACCCCAAGTAACTCTAGATACAACAATGAACCGACATAATTTATTGATCACAGAGAGAGAACATGGCAATAAGACAAACTCAAGACCACTTACTTGAATCTCCAACTCCAGTTGAAATGTCGTCCCCAAAAGATGATGAACCATACAAATTTCTCCGTTCAGCAGCACGATCCCTGTAAGTACTTTGTGACTGTTCTTTATTCGAAACTGAAGATGGCATTTCCGAGAACCTTCTTTTACCGCCACTAGCAACAGGCTGTGCATAAGAACCCAAGGCAGATGCATCTGTTCTGAATGGAAGCACTGTCGTTGATGTATCTATGAATGTTGAAGACAATCCACAGGTAGGTGTACTGATCGAAGAAGTGTAAGCAACTCCCGCTGAACTTGTATAAAGGGTATCCGACTTGACCACTCCCAGTCCAGAGCCCCTAATAACACCCTTTAAAGTTCCCGTGGAACTGGTAATAACAGACCTTGCCTTTTCTCGAGATTCCAAGTAAGTGGGTTGAGTCACAGCACTCATAGTAAAGCCTGAAGAGTCCGTGGTATTTTCTTTTACTGCCAGCATTTCGTTTTTTAACTTGTTCTTTGTTGAGGATGCCGGGTTAGCTTTCTCTTCAGCTGAGATAGACAGTTGACTGTCATCAAGAGCTACACGGGGTGCTTGTCCTTCATGACTCCTTTGCTTCCATATGCTTAAAACATTATTCATCTTCTTCTTATTGGCCAGGATGCTACTTTTGGAGGCTAGTCTTATTTCTTTTAACTTCTCCTTCTCTTTCTTCTCAGCAGCTATTGCTGCTGCTGCTGCTGCCTGAACAGCATCGGGTAATGAAGCAGATTTTTCGTTTATTGTTATGGTAGCTGCTGGGGCAGATATCACAACTTTCCGACTACTGGAACCATCAGATGCCTTGGAAGTTTCGACCTGCTTTTCAGTTGTTTCATCATTCTGATTAGTGCAAGGGACATATTGCTGGGTTGTGTGGTCAAAAGAATACCATGCGCCATTGTTTCCATCGTAATATAAACCTATGGAGCAGAAGATGAAAAAATCAAATCACCTCATCTCAGTAAAAGAAAGAACCCCCAAATTTAGGAATTGTACGAGGAAATGACATCCAAAACATTTCAAAAGTCGAAAAATATATGCTTTATTTAATTTCAGTTAAAACAATATTTTCTCTGTAACAAAATTCGACAGGAACTATTGTTTTAACTGAAAGATGAATCAGCAGAAGGCAGATTCTATGACTTTGCATGCATATTGTACTGTTTGATATGAGAACATTTGGTTCGCTTGATGCAATGTGTATTTTAACGATGAAGTACTTCTAGTCAAAAGTTGCAAAGACGTGCTGAGAGAAAATTGTAACTACTTCTAGTCAGCAGTCCATTTTGGAGCAATCTTACTCATTAAGCCTTTAGCATAAACATGAATCCAAGTTCAAGATTTAAAACAAAAAAACAATGATTTCCGTACCGTTTACCTAATGTATTATGAATGATAGTGCAACAGACAATTTTCAAGCATCCACAGAATATTATAAATATCATCTTTTAGCGCGATTGGAGAAAAGCAAAGAGCTTTATATTTTTTAGTCATATAAACACCAACATGGCAGTAATGGACACGGTATATGTAAAAGTATATCAAGGGCGGGCGTTGTAATTCCGAAGACCTTTTAATGTCTTCAAAAAATGGATACATAATTAAAAAATGCAACAAACAATTGTAAACAAACCTGTATTTCCATCATAGTAGAATCCAGAAGCAGCATCAAAATAATAGCCCGAGGCTTCATCCCACACAAAACCAGATTGTGGAGGAGTTGAATTATTTTGACTTGAGACTCCACCCTGCTCTTGACCACCAGATGATTGTTTATCATCTGGATTATATTCTTTTGGCGCCCAACCAACTGCATCATACTACAAGAGATACAGGAAGAAACCTACGTCTCAAAAGGAGCAGAACTATGATAGCAAGTATATACAGAGATAAGGGGGGAGAAATACACTACAAACCTACATTCGTCACTATTAAATGCAAGTAAAACGAACCTATTCACCAAAGACACAAATCTAAATCAACATCCTGGGTATAATCCTTTAGCACTAATATTTAGGAGCAGAACTTCAACTGCATGCTAATAGTACTTCAAGAAAAATAGCTGATTGATATGGTAACTATTGCATGCGCTGCAGAAAAGGATAGATAGAAAACCTGCTGGGCAAATGTTGCCGCTTCAATCGCAGCAGCAGCGAGGCTGCTAGACTGAGAAGCTCCTGAAGCTGCGGATCCAGGTCCATTTATACTTTTGGCATAGGCAACTCGAAGGATCTGGCCATTTTTCTCCAAAGTAGTACCATTTGTTGCATCCAGTGCTTTAGTAGCATCCTCAACCTTAAGATAAGTCCACATACAGACAAATTTATTGACACTAGTCCTCATCAAAAGAATAGTCAAAAAGATGAGCTTTCAAAGGGAATGGAAATATTCAAGAATCCGAGGGGAAAAAAGGAGATGGACGACAAAGACAACTATTATACTGAAAAATTGTTCTTAAGTCGATTTTAAGCATCTAAATTTGGAGAGTAGAGAGAACAAAGAAAAAGCGAATTGAAGAATTCATAGTAGATATGAGGAAAGAATGGCCTATGCAGTTATCCGGCGCTCAGTTCATAGTAGATATTGCAGCGAAATACAGTTTGAAGGGAGTAGGAAATGTATTATTTCTGAATAAATAATAATGAATATACAAGGTACACTTACATAGAAAAAGATTTCTCCTACTTCTTCCTATCTCAAAATCTAAAAGATAAGATACAATCATAATCAGATAAAAGATTTAAACTCATCAAATATCTATCAGATCTTATCAAATAATCTATCATTCGACACTCCCCCTCAAGTTGAGTCATATATATCAATCATGCCCAACTTGGAGCTTAGGTCTTCAAAGTTAGGATGGTGTAGAGCCTTAGTCAAGGTGTCTGCAAGTTGCAAGTTTGTAGGAATATATTTGAGATCAATGATTCTTTTTTCAATTTTTTCATTTATGAAGTGGCGGTCCACTTCAATGTGCTTCGTCAGATCATGATGTACTAGATTTTTTTTGCTATGCTTATGGCAGCCTGGTTATCACACATAACCCCAATTGGTTGACAACCTTCCAATTTTAATTCATTGCGCAATCTCTTCAGCCATATTCCTTTGCATATACCATGAGCTAATGCTCGATACTCAGCCTCATCGCTACTACGAGCCACCACAGATTGTTTTTTACTTCTCCATGCGACTAGATTTCCCCACACAAAGGTGGGGTAGCTTGATGTAGACCTTCTATCTGTATGAGAACCAGCCCAGTCAGCATCACAGTATACCTTGACATCTCTCATTTCAGATTTTCTGAGCAATAATCCCCTTCCTGGACTTTTCTTGAGGTATCTCAATATACGGTACATTGCATCCATGTGATCTTTGGCTAGGTTATTCATGAACTGGCTATCCATACTAACAGCAAATCCAATATCTGGGCATGTGTGTGAGAGATGGATTAGTTTGCCAACTAATCTTTGGTACCTTCTTTATCAACAGACGGATCCTCACTCTTAGCCTCAAGCTTTACATTTGCATCCATCAGATTGTCCACAGGCTTGCTTCTCAACATCCCTGTTTCTTTTAAGAGATGTAGAACATATTTCCTTTGAGAGATATAAATTCCAAGAGTCGATCTTTGCTACTTCCATTCCCAGAAAGTACTTGAGATGGCCAAGATCCTTCATTTCAAATTCTTTTTGAGAGTAAGGTCTTCACGTGTCATTTCTTCATCATGATTTCCCGTGAGGACTATGTCATCAACGTAAACGATAAGCATTGTGATCTTGTTCCTTTCTGAGTGTTTGATATATAAAGTATGATCAGCCTGAGCCTGTGTATAGCCATTTGTTTCAAAACATTTGAGAATCGTTGGAACCCTGCTCTTGGAGATTGCTTTAAGCCATACAATGATTTCTTCAATTTGCACACCTTACTAGCAGTGGATGGAGTTTCAAACCCAGGTGGAATATCCATATAGATTTCTTCCTCCAAGTCCCATTGAGGAAGGCATTTTTAACATCGAATTGGAACAAGGGCCAGTCCAAATTAGCAGCGACTGACAGAAGTACCCGAATGGTATTCAATTTGGCCACAGGTGCAAATGTTTCTTGGTAATCAATTCCATAGGCTTGAGTGTACACTACTAACTTAATTGACCTAATATATGTATTTTTCGGGCCAAATCCTGAATAAAGCTATAAAGCGCTGTTTGATGAGCCTGCGTACCCTTTTGCAACAAGTCGAGCTTTATGCCTTTCTATGCTTCCATCAGCTTTGTGTGGACGGAGAAGATCCATCTACATCCAACAGTTCTTTTCCCATGTGGAAGATTAGTGTTTACCCATGTATTGTTTGTCATAAGAGCACGAGCAGCGCTTTTCCAATCAGGATCTTGCAAAGCAATATCAATTGAAGATGGAATATTGACCTGGTCTATCCTGGAAACAAACACTTGATTTGCAGGTGATAGATGATCAAAAAGACAAAATTGTCTATAGGATGTTGAGTACAAGATCGAACTCCTTTCCTTAATGCAATAGGTCTGTCGTCTGGATCATTATTTCCACTTTCAAGAGAATTATGAGTAGGGTCAGCATTACCTTGAGTGTTTTCAGTGGACTTTGGCCCTTCGATGGAAGAGTTATGGCAAGGCTGAACCCCAACAGGTTGCTGATTCCTTCTTGAATATACACGAAGTGGCGTACTGGGAATTAATGGTTCTGGCAGCAGTATGTGCGTGGTCTCATGAGCAGAGTTTTCAAGGGGTTCTAGTTGGGGAAAGGCCGGATTCTTCCATTCACTATGGTCATTCTCCCCCTAAATTGAAGAATCGGGGTAAAAGGGCTGATTTTCAAAAAATGTGACATCCATACAGGTATAGAACTTCTTCGTGGCTGGAGAGTAACATTTATATCCCTTTTGATTGGGAGAATAACCAAGGAAAATGCAACTAATTGCGCGTGGGTCCAATTTTCCTTGATGTTGTATGTATGTGGACAAAGGTTGTGCAACCAAAGATTTTGGGTGATATAGAATGGACAAGGTGTGATGTAGGGTAAGATTGAAGAAGCATTTGAATGGGTGTCTGGTAGTTTAGGACGCGACAGGGCAACCTATTAATTAGATATGTAGCAGTGAGCACTGCATCACCCCAATAAAATTGTGGGACATTACGGGAAGAAAGCCATGAACGGGCAACTTCTAGTAGGTGGCGATTCTTACGTTCAGAGACCCCATTCTGTTGAGGTGTATCCACACATGAACTTTGGTGGACAATGCCTTGGTTATGAAGGTAGGACCTAGGGCAGAGTTGAAATAGTCACGGGCTCGATCGGTTTTTAAGACTTTAATACTAGCGGAGAATTGTGTTTTTATCATAGTGTTACACTGCTGAAAAATAGTAAATGTTTCAGACTTATCCCGTGGAAGATACACCCATTATAAACGAGTATGATCATCAACAAATAACAAAAACCATCGTGAACCAGTAATGTTTTTAACCCTTGAGGGACCCCAAATATTACTATGGATTAGTGAAAATGGTGTAGAGGGCTTATATAAATGTGGTGGATATGAATGTCGTGTATGCTTCGAAATCTGACAAACATCACATTGAAAAACCTTGGAATTTTTATTATTAAATAAAGTTCTCAAGGTACACAAAGTTTGGGTGCCCTAATCGTAGTGCCATAACAGATGTCACTAGCTTTATTTGAAACTAAACTAGAATGACTAGAGTCACTAGACAAAGAATAAGCTGGACTTGCTGAATGGGAAGTCGGCATTTTGAGAAGATACAGGCACGCATAGAATTCAGCATTGTCAATCGTCCTTTCCGATACTGAGTCCTGAAACAAAGAAGAATCACGAGAGAATGTAGCAATATACTTGAGATCCTTATTGAGACTGCTAACTGGTAGGAGATTACAATCAAGATCAGGAACAAACAAAACAGAATGTAGTGAAAAGTCTCTTGAAAGAATGACCGTTCCGGAACCAAGGACCTTAACACACGATCCATTTGCAATGCGTAAAGAACAAGGTGTTCGACATTAAAGCAATTGAGGGTTTACCTTTGTGGGCCACGCCTCCGGTACCAACAATTTAGTGAGTGGTAGATGGAAGTACTTTACTGAACAAATTTTGTAGCACCTCAAGTTTTTTCTTTACCGAATAGTTGTGGTTCCTGTGTATTATTCTCAGTTGTGGCAGAATTTGCACGTCTCTGGCGTGACGATTTCCGATTGGCCGGCTTTCCATCCAGCTTGTTTCCAGAGTATGGTTGGGTTTAAGACATTTTTCACACTCATATTTGTTTGAGAGGACGACGTATTCGGAGGACCATGGATTTGTGATGTGTGATCAGTATCAGAAGGTGCTTCAGTAGATGAGGAAGCGAGGAACCGAGCATCAATTTTCTCCGACTTTCTTCATGACGAACTACTAAAATGCTTCGCGCAGAGTGGGTATGGGCTTGATGGCAAGTATACGGCCACGAGCATCGTCAAGAGTAGGCCCGAGTCCCATCAAGAACTGAAAAACACGTTTCTTTGCAACAACGGATTTGTAATGTGCATCATCATCAGGATACTTCCATTCGTGGCTTTCAAACAGGTCTAGGTGCTGCCAATAGCGAGTGAGAGTCTTGAAATACTGGGTGACATTGGAATCATCTTTCAATCTCAAATAACTCCGATGTATTTTCCTTGCACGAGAATGTATCACGGACTGCCTCCCAGATGTCTTGGGCCGTAGAATAAAGGAGAAAATTTCCACCAATTTCAGGTGTCATGGAATTAATCAACCAAGACATCACCATGTTATTCTCGGCCTTCCACATTTTGAACGTAGTATCGTCTTTCCCGGGGCAGCAACTGACGCCGGAGATAAGATCATCCTTGCCCTCCCCACATACGAACATCGTCACTGATTGGGACCATTGAAGATAATTGTGTCCATTCAATTTATGATTAGTGATAGCAATAGAAGTATTATCAGAAAGCCCATGGACGATGGGGGAAGAGGATGTATTTACGCCAGTTAAGGTGGAGGAATCATCGGAAATTGACGCCATACAACCGTATTTTAAATTCTGTCAAGTATCGCCCCTGGTCTCTGTTACCATGTAGTGAAATACAGTTTGAAGGGAGTATGGAACGTATTATTTCTGAATAAAAAATAATGAATATACCAGGTACACTTATATAGAAAAGATTTCTCCTACTTCCTATCTCAGAATCTAAAAGATTAAGATACAATCATAATCACATAAAAGATTTAAACTCTTCAAATATCTACCAGATCTTATCATATAATCTATTATTCAACAAATATGAAGTCCTTTTTAGAGGACTATGCAGTTATCATAACTTCTACCAAAGCTAGGCTAACTTTACCGGAAGTCTGATAATCTTTCAAAAAATGAGAAAAAAGGGCGTCAAAGAATCAGAAACTAACAATTAGATCACAATCCATGGATCCAATTTCACATATGGTTATGCCTCGAGATTAACATGGAATAAAATTACATGATTTGGCGAGAGTTTCGAGAGCCATTTGTCAGAATTCATTTGCCATAAAAATAAGTAGTCTTTCACAATGTGAGCTACTTTCAACTTTCACCAAGTTTCCACAGGCTTCATAAAAAGATCACCTAATATTCTAGGATAACCGAACTTCTTTCCTGATCAATTTTCTTGAAGATAAATATATAGAATGGAGCTCAATACCTCTGCACTTTCAGCTAATTTCTCATTTCCACAATATTATTGTAATACTAAGTTTCTCTTGTCAACTGTTTTAGAACATAATATAATCATTTGGTTAAAAAAATATATTAAAACACCAATATGACAAGCCTTCCTATCACACAAAGTATATTAGAAAGAGAAGTTTGTTGTTACTTCTATTTCTTTTTTTCTTTTAAACTTACATGTATCATAGAAAAGATTATGGCATTTCTTTTTATTTCTTCCCGTCAATAAATTTTAATATATTTAAAATCATATCATATCAAACTAACAACATTCATTTCCTTTAAAGGTCAATTTATCGCCACAGCCGTAAGCCATTATTCATCAACAGACCAAAATTACTCTATACTTACCGAGTAAAAATGCACAAAAGCAAATCCTCTTGAGACATGGGTGAATTTGTCCCTAACAAGCCGCAAATCCTGCAATTGTTATGGTACTATTATATATAAACCGAAAGGCAGATTAAAAGTTAGCAAACACAATAGAGGAAAATTATTGCACCTTGATAGGAGCATGTTTAGAAAATTCGTAACGCAGCATTTCCTCATCCGCATTTTCGTCCAATCCACGAACCACAAGAACATATGTAGGACCTATAGCATATCAATTTAAGAATTCTTAAACGTAGATAAGTCAGTTCTATCAATAAAGCTAGTGCACCACAAACCAACCTGCTTCTCCTTTCTTGCCAATAGAAGCAGGGTTCGATGATATCATGTCAGCTGGAGGAGCATCCTCAGCTCTAGGCTCATTACACTGAAAAGTGATGGATAAAGATTTCAATACTTTGTATGGCTAATTCCTGATCTCCCATGCACAAAGAAAAAGTTTTTCCTTTTGTAGAGAGATGGTAAACTAACTAAGAGAAAAATCTTCCTAAGGCTGAGACTGCAAAAGAGACTCAACAATCAAACCGAAGCTCAAGAAACTAGTCATGGAAACTGGAGAATCTCAAAGTGGGAAAATTTTCTACAGAAATAGGGGTGAGAAAACCTGAAAACAGAATGTTCGCCGAGCAAAACTGATACAGCCACATATGGTGCACATCCAATCAGATGGCACTGTGACACTTCTATGGTTACCGTGACCTGATCTTGATGCATTATCTACTCCAATAGATCCGCTAGACATCCCAGTTGGCTTACTACTGCAACAAAATAAAAAATTAGTGAAGAGTTTTATCAGTAACAAACGACAAGCTTAGTTTGGAACTTTGGTGACAGCGTCAATCTAATAAAATGTAAGAAACTAATCAGCAATTTTTCAAATCGATTCAATCTTGCAGTTAATCTCTTTAGAAAAAAACAAAAAATTAGATCCTTATAATTCATATGTGTAAGCTTGTAGGATTGAAACTTCGCAACAAAGATACAATGTATATAGGTATAGTGTAAAATATTCTGATATCACCATTGTAGAAAATATTAGAATGACACCCTCGCAAAAACAGCATGTTTATTTTATCTCTACACATCAAAATGATGAGTATTATCATAAAACTTTTTCCCAGGAATTCCTAGCAGTTTCACTTATATAGTACCATTTTCCTTCTGATCTTTGCTTGTTGGTTAACTGCTAATTTTTGTTAAACAATTTAACATGACTATACTCAAGGAACTCTCCAAGTATTTCAATGTTCTCAAAATTCCTCGAATTAATTGATGTGTTACCTTTCCAATCAATTCAGCTCTACTAAATTAATGCCAGTTGACTGAGAACAGACAGATGATTGGAACGAGTTCCTTGTACCTGTATTCAAAGAAGATCTTCCTACCGTCTAAAAGAAGACCATCATCCCCAAGCCTATCCATCATTGCCTGAGCCGCATCCTGCGTAAAAGAATAAACTCCATCTTTGACAGCTTTCAACAAATACCAAATACATCGACAGAACATTTAGCACTTCCTTACCACAGAAGGAAAGTCAATAAAAGCAAATCCACGAGAGATGCCAGAATTTCTCTCTTTAATGACACGAACATGCCGGAGAGGTCCCCATTCAGCCTGCTTTTTTCACAAAATAAGATCATGAATGTGGAGATAGAGGTAGATGACTGCAAATCAAGTAATCACATCATGGATTGAATATTAAAGGAAAAGCTGTATGTGTTATCAGTAATTACAAGGATCTGATACAAATCTTCTTCAGTGGTCTTCGGAGAAAGTCCCTTCGCAACAACAGTAGCAGAGGGAACCTATAAGAGACAGCACAACAGCTCACCTTATAATCAAACAAGAGAAAAAAAGTAATGAAAGCAACTTGTGGTGTAACTGAAGCATACAACAGAGTAATGGTCATGATGGCGTCTATCTTCATAATTTCTTTGTCGGTCTCTCTCATGCCAGCTGTCATCATAGCCATCCTCCCTATGACTTCGGCCATGACTCCTAACTAATGGAGACCTTGACCTAGCATGATCATCATGACCACGAGAACGAGAACGAGAATGAGATCGAGAATGTTCATGCCTGCCATACGGACTTCCATCCCTTTCCCAACTCAGACCTCTTTTTTCACGCTCACGGTCTCGAGATTCACGCCTTCTCCAGTTGCCTTCTCTCCTATTACCTCTCTCATAATCAGAATCATAACTTTGATGCCCGTAATCATAGTTTTTTTCGTGGCTATCCTGGTCTTGATGAGAAGCACGAGACCTATAATCATAGTCGTAATCATCATATGCATAGTCACCGCGATCACGCGCTCCATATTTAGCAGGCCTATCAAATCCATTATCACAAGAACCGTCAATATACTAGTTACAGTTATGAATGTTCCAATCTAGATCTAGATCAATCTAGTCATAGTTAACAGCGTCATAAAAAATAATTCATTGGAATACATGAAGCAACATACAGCTTCTCATGTCGTCTATAATCCTTCTCAATAGGATATTCTTCTTCATAGCTTCTTCGCCTCGTTTGGGGCCACATACTAACTGTTGAATGGGAAGGAGGATGACTATCCCTCTCCAGCATGTCCCGGTGAAAGGATCCAAAGGATCCCCTCGGGTGGACATTGTCCCTTGTGAACCTTTCATCTAAAAACCTCCGATCATCATATGATCCACCAGCCCTGCCAAAACAATACCAAGGAAGGCCGAAAGAATAATGTGAAGGAATGAAAGAAACAAGCAAATAAAACAAGGAAAAGTACAATATTGCATCTATTAGAAAATATTAACATTATAAACACAAAAGTAAAAAATTAAATAAATAAATGGAAACTTAAACGCCAGACTTAGTTTGCTCTTAATTTGAGTGTGTGTGCGCCTCAAAAAACATTCAAGCTCACTACAAGAAACCAACTGCACTCTTGACTATAAGCATCAAATTGCACTCACCGAAAACTTGAATCATGAACTGCACCATAACCCTCCAAGGCCTGTGGATTCAAGAGGATAAGCTATGTCAGCAATTAAAAATCATGGTAAAGATAGGGACGATTCCACATCCTCACTGTTCCATGGCTTCTCTCATATATTCAATAAGGATGAAATGCCGCAAAAATATGGAGTTCACATGAGCCTAATTTCTCAAATATCATGTGATTAAAAGGAAACCACAATTACGCTGTCATGTTCCCATCCTTGCTGCAGACCATAGCGGCCAGGATCCATTGATTCCAGAAACAGTCAATGTTCCTACAAAGTTCCTGCTAATCGTTGCGAAGTTGCAGAAGCAAGATGAATCAAATCTTTCCTGTAATCGAATGAACAAATAGCAGTTACGCAACCATCAAGCCAAAACTATTTTCATCAACTGGCTTCCCTCTTATTGGCATCCTCAAAGTCACTTCCAAATCATCCATCTTAAGATTCTCGTAAGTGCATAAACTAAACTGTCAGAGAGGCAATAATCAGCAACAATTGGGAACATCATCTGTCCATTTAGTGGTTAAATGATCTGGTTAAATGATCTCCAACGATCGAGAGTGGACATTACATTCAATCAATAAGCCGCATAAGTAGAGGAAGCTAGGGAACAAGGTATGATGCCATAAAAAATCAAGTTGCCTAAGTTAGCTTACGCCAAGTTATAACAAGTAGTGGAGGTAACAAATCATCAATAAAGGTTACAATTGCTCCTTTTTTGGGTGTAGTTATATCTTTCAAATCTAAACAAAAGCAAAGTAAGCACAGACAGCCATTACACAGATGAGGTAAAGTGGAAGCAAGCATACAAGCCTCTAAATCAGTTACCTGCACGAACATAAAACAGATGATAAGAGGCACCTGAATTTACAGTTACCAATGTTATTCGAATAAATTATTGTGCAATCTTCAGATGATGTCCAAATCCTAACCATGAAATGCTACACTAGTAGAAGGCAAATAAAAGCACTAGAACCCAAAACTTGCAATTCATTTCCTTACTGCTACTGAATATCAACATTAGAAGTCTAACAGACATAACTTAATGAACTTGGAAAAGTTGGCGTTTCAAATTTGAAGTCCAGATAGAGTTTAAAGTAGTTGAACGATTTCATAATTGCACAACCCTTGAAAATCTCCATCTAACAACCATACGAGCATGCAACAAAAAAAAAAAATCCAGGCAGTCAATTAACAGCAATACGAGTATATGACACTCAGTATTGTTAAAAGAAAAAAAAGATCATAATGGTCATAAACGGTAAGCCTGAATGTATCTTGTAAAGCATCCGACCTATGTATAATATTACAGAATGTACCAGCACCATCAGGCAACGGCAAAAGAATGTAGCCACCACTCTATGTATAATATTACAGAAACCATGCGCATTAATCTTTTGCTTGATGCAATACATGCTCACATTTTTTGTTCATAATTTAGATCAGTTTTTACTCTTTAAATATAATATGTCGGCAATAGTGCAAAGATTTATATATCCCTCATCAGATTTCGCAGCGTTAAGGTCCATCATAATGAAAACTGGTAACAGCATATTATGAAGGAATATAGAGAAACGAAGGAGCCAAATCCATTAGAGGCTCGTGTGATACAGAGTAATAAAACTTTCTTCAAAGGTTTCAGCAAACAGAACTAAAAGATCAAGCTACCAATCGAAATAGCGACAAGAAAGAAGCTTTAATATAGAGGTATCGATTTCTAACCCGGCAATTCAAATCCATAAATACAAAACTTTGCAGCTGAAATTACAATTTTGAACAAAAAATCACATTCCGATGAAAATTCGATCACGAATAGGTGTGATTAAGTGTTGAAGTATAAGATAGAGAACAAAAACATGATATCACAATCAAATGGAAACGAAAAATATACATTTATCACCGATGAAGACAAGCTCGCCGACAATATAGCGTCGCGCCGTTGAATTGGACAATATCAATGGGGTTAGGGTTCTAAGTCTGAAGCGGAGTAGGAAAGAATTCTCGTGGGCTTTGGCGTTGATAAATAATGGACAAGTCAACAAGATTGGGCTTTATATAAATTTTAGTAGCTTAATCTTAATCTTAATATTAAATATATAGGCAAAATTGCATAATGGTAGATACAAAATAATTATTCAACTAAATTAGGCAAAAAATCAGCAATACTTAAACATTCACATTCCAAGAAACACGATTCACAAAAGTCCAATTTGTTAGTTTCTAGCCAATTAAACCTTTTTTATGACGAAAATACCCACATTTCAAAAAATATAGGTCAAACCCATTTTTTGAAATTATTGTGTTGCTACAACCATCATTCTTCTGTCGATGGTTCTTCTATCTCCCACCTTCAATTCCCACTTCCCATAAATCAATGAAATCCAACGATCTCTTCCGTAAACCCAAATCCGAACAGCACATAACATGTCTTCGTATTCATTCCCTTTGCGAGAAATCTGGTCTTTCAACAAAGTCGGGAATGGGTTTCTAAAAATTTTTCAGGCAAACCTACCGTAGGCAGCAAAACAGACGTTGGATAATTGGAAAGAGGAGCTCGGAAGCGACGAAGGGGATACAGATGCAGAAATTTCGGTTCCGAATCATACGGGAGATGAAGCTAGCAGGAGAAGAGACGAAGTGCATGATATGATTATCGGAGTTCACAATTGGGGAGAAAGTTAGGGTTTTAGAGTATTGTAAGCATGGATTCCATGTGAGTTGTATTCAACAATGGCTGCTTTTGCATTCTTTTTGTCCAACTTGCAGAACCAAGTATTCAGTGAAATGCTCGACTAGGGCTGCTTACCGGTTGGAACCGGTCCGGACCGGAACCGGCCGGTTCCGGACCCGTTATGGGCGGAACCGGTCCGGTCCGTTAAGGATCCGGATCGAACCGGTTCCGGTTTGGTTCGGATCCTTATCGGTTTTTCGTTTTTTTTTATTTTAAAATGTTGTAAATATTTCTTCAATGATGTTCATCACAAAATCAATATATTTCTTCTTCATTTCATAATATAGATGCATACAAATAATTGTAAAGACATGACAATTGAAAATCTAAATAAAAAAATATTACAATTTAGTACTTAGCAGTCTTCATAATTGATAAGTATTGTTTTGGCTCTCTTCTTCTTGCTCGTCATAATGATTTACGAATTCGTCAACCGTCCCATCTCTTCTATTTTTGCATTCTGCTTCAAAACAATCTTTAAGTAACGTGAGCATGCATAACGAATCAGCTGATAGACTACTTCTGTAGTCTCCAATAATACGGTCGCATGTTGAGAATGCCGATTCAGAAGCGACGCTTGAAGCTTGTACAACATACACGTCTCTAGCCATTTTGGCTAAGATAGGGAATTGTGCTGCATTGGACTTCCACCATTGTAAGACGTCGAAGTTGTCTTCGGTTAGAAATTGATAATTCAGATAAATTTGCAACTCAGTCGACGTGCTAGTAGAAGGTTCTTTTCCCTTAAGTTTTTTCCTGCCCAGCATTCTAAGCAAATTGATGCCCCCACCTTTAGATTGAGCTTGGGTTCTTCAACAGGCATTTGTTGCGATGATTCACTTGCCTGTTGATTATAATACAATTGAAACATATTTTGGAGAGATTGCATTGTAGACGTCTTTTGATCGTCAACAACCTTCCCCAAACATTTAGCATAATATTAAAAAAATATCTCAAATGAAGATAAACATTGACTAGGATCTAGCAATGTTGCGATGCAGTGCACGGGTGGGATTCGTTCCCAATACTTTATAAATTTAGTTTCCATTGCATTAACAAAAGCATGCAAGTCATAGTCATCTCTAAATTCTATAAATTTATCAAACATGTTAAATACTAAAGGAAGAAAATAAACGGAAGTTGGATAAGTAACACCAGAGAAACGTTCCGTCGCTTCTTTGAAAGTACCTAACAATGATACACAATTTTCAACAAATTCCAAATCCTCATTAGTCAAATAAATACTTTCATCGCTATCAGGCATTTGATATGAATTATAAAATGGAGTTAAAATATCTTTGTAAGGTAACATAGCATTCAACAAATTGTACAACGAATTCCACCTAGTTTCTATTGGTGATGGGAAAAGAAGATGCTTTAAACCATTAGATAAACATAATTGTTTCCAATCACGCTTAACACGGCTCGTGCGTAACCATTTAGCGCAGTATTTCATTTTGTCAATACATGCTGAGTGATTGTCCTCATAACCAACTTTAACAGCCAAATTAATCACATTACATGCACATCTAACATGAAAAAAAATACCATCAAGCATTGGTTTAAGATAGGTCTTTAAATCACGCATCGCAGCATTGTTATTCGCAACATTGTCTAATGTGATTGAAAATACCATATCCTGAATTCCATAATGTCTACAAGTGTTGAATACATATTTAGCAATTACATAACCAGTATGTGCACAATCTAACTCATCTAAAGACAAAATCCTTTTTTGCATATACCAATTATCATCAATCCAATGACAAGTGACAACAAGATATGAATCAGAATTTACATTTGTCCAAATATCAGTTGTTAAACTAACCCAACAAGGCAAACTAGAAAGATGTTGAAACAATGTATTTCTATATTCAACAAATACGTCCATACAATTTCTTTTTAGTGTGTGCCTGGAAATATGTTTAAACATGGGTTGTATGGACGAAGCAAATTCAATAAAACCAGCACGTTCAGCTTGTATAAAAGGTAGTTCACATCTGATCACATATCTAACAAGTGACCTACGATTAATTTCAGCAGTTAAAATAAAATTCGTGCCAGTAAGAACATTAATTTGTGCTTGTGTTGCTTCTCGACTTAATGGTTGTAATGTTGTCTCATCAAAATTATGTTTTTTTAGTAAGTGTTTTTTAAATGTTCCGGTACCTCCACTGAAACCACTAGCTTTATATGAATACTGGATCTGACATAATTTACATATTGCAACAGATTCATTAGTACCTTCTTTTTGAGCGAGTTCAAAGTGATCCCATATCTTACTTCTTTTGGCACGAGTAGGTTGTCTACTCGCTGCTGTAGTGGCTCCGGATGACTCCACATGTTGTCTTTCTTGGGCTTGGGCAGCAACAGGTTCGGCAGGTTGTTGGGATTGTTGTGGTTCGACATTCATAGAAGAACCACAAACATTGAAGTCAGCAAAAAAATCATAACTTTCATTTAACTCAGGAATTGGCACAGGCAAATTCATTGCAGAAGATGAACTCAGTGATAGACGACCCGGAACGAGACCCCGACTACGACCCCGGCTACGACCAGCACCACTGCTAGATGAAGATGCCATTATGATATAAGACTATAAGTAAATTGTAGATAGCACAATTGAGAGAAAAATATGAGAGTGAAGTAATTTTCGTTACAAGAATTGTTATGAAACAATACACAACACAACATCCCCTATTTATAGTTTTTTTTTTGATTAAATTTTTTTTTTTTTTTTAAAATAAAAAGTTAACGTTGGCAACGGCTAAGAGCCGTTGCCAACGTTAACAAATGTTAACGTTGGTTGCCTTCTTCTTTTTTTTATTTTTATTTTTTTTTTTAAATCTACCGGTTCCGGTTCCGGAACCGGAACCAAACCGGTAGCACCGAAACCGATGGTGCTACCGGTTTGGTTCTTCGGACCGCCCCGGACCGGTTTCTAACCGGTTCCGGGGCGAACCGGAACCGTTAAGTCCGGTTTCGGACCGGACTTAACGGTCCGAATTCGGGCCGGGTCCGGTTTGACCCGGCCCGGTAAGCACCCCTATGCTCGACTCCTTTGTGAAATTGAATCCTGTCTTTTCTAACTGTACACATTTTCCACGGCTGTCATTTTTTGTGTGAACTAATTCACAAAGATTTGTGGAGTTTCTTAGTTTAAATTGTGTTTCTGCGCCAAGAAAATTTGTGAATTAGCAGAAACGAGGAGGGGAAGGACGTGCATAGGGAAGGGAATGACGTGCACCACCTTGTTAAATCACAAATTGTTTAAAATTAAGTGCATCACCTGGTTAAACATGATATAAGCAAATGCACCACTATATAACCTAAAAAATGTGTTTTTATGATATCTTGACAGCTTGTGTCTACGGGATCACATGTAAAAAACTGCACCAGTAGACAAAATCCGTGATTTTGTTAAAATTAAGTGAATCACTGGGCCCGATCCACATGTGGTGTTTAATTATCACACAATGATTAATTTGCGTAAACAACGGAAGATTAGTCTCAATTATCTTGTCAAATGGCCCTAAATTTTTTCGCTTTTAGGTGATACATATATAATGATACTGAAAATATGTAATTCCAGTTTTTCAATTCAACATGTTACTCATCACATAAGCAAGTTTATAACTCACCAGTGATAGAATACTTAAAATACAGGTACTCAGGGCATACCCCGGTAAATGGAATCGTAGTTAAAAATACTCTAACAACTACTGCGACTCAAAACATAAAACATAACCTGAGCTCGCTCTCAAGGGGCTCTGGTATTCATCGATGCGTCATCTCAAGCATCCGCAGTACATCCACATGTGCCACCTGTCATGCCCATACAACAAAGACATGACAGTCCCCCACGAAGGGGGTTAGAACCCAGTACGAGAAATAAATAAATCATGTCAATAATGACAAAGTATCATTTAATGTATACCATGTATGAATGCAATGTATGAATGGGTATAATGAATCAAATCTCAAGATAAGCGACACATGTCACACAATATTACACATGATGACTATACTTTGGAAATATATTTTTTATTTTTTTAAAAAATGGATTACATTTAAAACGGGGAAAAATGTGTATGTCCAAGTTATTAACATTTGAATTTGAAATTTTTTTTACAGTTAATATATATAGTGGGGGTGGGTTCTGCCAAAACCCAAGATCCTATCCAACCCATTTCAAAAACCCGTTGACCTGATCTGAACCTATCTCGGACCTTTTTGATAGGATTTAGAATCGTCCCAGATGTTACGAGTTAATAGGATTAAGCTCAAACACATTGTCATCCCTATTGCCAGATGTGTGCGTTGTTTTTTTTTGTTTATAAATATAACATATGTGTGAGTTTAAATTTACTAAAAAACACAAAAAGAAAATTTGTTTATATTTTAAAATATGGAAATAAGGAAATATTTTTTGACTAATAAAATAAAAATGACAGGAACTAACGCTGTCTTAATTTTAATGGGAAGTGGTGGAAAGCCCATCCTATAATGTGTTCTTCTCGGTGATAAAAGTGGGTTAAATAATTAATCATGCTTCATCCATTGTTCTTCTCAAGTTTTTAAAAGCCCGAAAAAAGTGTAGGGCCAGTGAGTAATTGGAAATGAGTAGGAGGAAGCATCATGAGCAAGGTGGTGTGATGTGTCATCAAATACTTACAATAAAATTGACTGAAAATTTACTTTGACACATTTACCCTTTTGATGTTTGAAACCCTACCACTTTGGATTAATTTTCTCAAAACTTTGAGCCACAATTATAATTTTTAGGAAAATAACATTTATTTTATTTTATTTTAAAATAATAATGTATTTGGAAAATTACTTAAACCTCAATTATAAATGTTTGTTTGTATTATTAATAAATTTAAATTTTTATATATTATTAATTAATATATGATATTAATTTTAATAATGTATTCTAAGAATTTATTAGCCAAACCTATTCGGGTATTTTGATTAATAATTTAATTACATAATTAAAATTATATTGATTAATTTAAATTTAATTGAAATAAAATAATAGATATAAGTGCAAACCTATTAGAGGGTATTTTTGTCATTTTATGGATAAAATTAATATATACCACCTAGTTATCAAGTACACCAAACACAATATTAGTTATCATTCTTTATTAATTATACGAACCAAACGCAACATAGTTTATCCATTAGTTTATTTATCAACCAATTATCCATCTTTTAATCTATCCATCTCTTATCCTATCCTCGAACCAGGCGCACCCAAAATATATGATATTTTGTCCTTCATTTGTAGGTTTTCTTTAAAAACAATTCAAAAAATTAAAAAATATAAAAAAACCTCATTTTTTAAATCGATGAAAAAATACATCGAAACGCTATTAAAAGTGACGACTATAGCCACCGACAATGATGGCGGCCCTTGTGTTGTTGAGGCTTGTTGAGGGGCTGCCTCAACAACACAAGGCCCCTCCGTCCCCTTTTTCAAAAAAAAAATTATGTATTAAATTTAGTGTTAAAACAAACCACATCCAATGACTCCTCCGTCCGCCTCCGAGAAGAGACCCACCGCCAAGACAGAGCTCTGCGGCAGCCACGTCCTCTCCGAGAGACGCCGCAGAAGAAAATTGAATGAACGATTCAAAATACTCAGATCTCTAGTCCCCTTCGTCACGAAAATTGATAAAGCTTCCATTCTTGGATACCATAGAGTACTTGAAACATCTGTGCGAGAAAATCCAGGTGGATGTTTCGATAATCAAGAGTGATGCTTTGGTGGAGATTCAGTGTTTTGCACAATGAGGGATTGATAAATGGAATTCAGATGCTTAGAAAATTCAGGGTTGAGGTGACTGCGGTGCAATCATCTGTGTAGAATGGGGTTTTTGCTGCTGAATTGAGAGCTAAGGTATGATTATTTATTTAATATTTTGACTAAATAAATATGTAGGATTTCTTCATTTATTTTTCGATTTCTAATTATAAGGATGGCCAAATTATTAAAAACAAAAATTTTAAACAAAAAATTATATTCTTTTAATACTAATTAGAAGGTAATCATTGCAAAAATATGATCGAAATCAAAATAATAATACTAATTTTAATACTTAAATAAAATTAATTTTTTTTTCTAAAAATGGGAGGGGCCTGTTGTTGAAGCGGCCCCTTAACACCACAGGACAATCATCTCTGTTGGTGGCCCCTCAACATAAATGGCCGCCATCTTCATGAAATCTCATCACCATGAAATTTTGGGACTTCTTTAATCATAATTTTTCGCGTGCACTACATAATGCAAATGAACCAGAATAAATTTCATTACATTCACTGATGTGTTTCGTTTCTTCTCCATGGAACGATTTTTGGACGTTTTTTTGTTGTTTTTATGGGATTTTTGTGCTTCAATTATCATTGAATTTTTTTCAACTCTTGTGCATATTATATGTTTGTCAAAATGTCTCTTAACTTAAACTCACTGTTTAAGTATTGTTTTAGTTAAATTTGGAGAGCTTTAAAATATTATGATTTTAGATATACACACATAGAAGGTTAAACAAACAAAATAGTTTATAATATGAACAAAAGAAAAGTGTATTGGGTGGCACATAAATTGTGGAATCAAATTAAGTTTACAGAGTAGTGTATTTTGATAAGTACACCTATCGGGCTTGAAGCCAAGAAATTATTGGAAATTAAGAAGGAGCGGGAGATTTACAAGAACTTGGCGACCTATAATAAAGTGCTAACCTTCTATGATTTGATGATATCATCACCAGCTTTCATCCAGAGTGACATTCATGGCGGAGATCACTTGCATGCGCTTAAACAATGTTTGAGCTAAATATAAAAAATATTTTTTTATATATGCATTGGTTGAGTCTAGCGGTGCATGTAAATTACATGCATTATAGACTCATACGATGCATGAGGGTTGACTTCACCTACCGTCTCTAACAAATAACCTAGAGAAATGCACCAATCGTTTCAACTTAATCAGCGGTGCAATATATTACATGCACCGTCTGAGTCTACTGGTGCATGTATATTACATGCATCAAAGGTTTCAAGTTGTTCATGCGGTGTAAGTGCATCATACTAAGATTTTAATCAATGGGTGCATGTAATATACATGTACAACCTGAGTCTATCGGTGCATATAACTTACATGCACTGATAGAGTATGTTTATGTTCCTCTTATTGTTTTCTTTTTTTTCTTTTTTGGTTAGAAAGTGAGTGAATCTGTTATTTATCTATTATGAGAATAATTGAATTCTCCCGGCGATTGGAACCTTTAAATCAAACACGACTCTACGTCAATTCATGGTAAACGCGGGTTTCAACCCAACAATTTACACTAATTTACCATATCCCTAGTCACCCACGATATAGTTTCCCCTTACTAACTATTCACCGTCTCGCATACACAGTCTAAGTTTATAGATTATTCTAGTGAAGGAGCTACAATTGTCTTTAACAAAAAATAGTCACTCAGTGCATGTAAATTATGTTTTTGGTTAAATTACATGCACCGATGATTTATATTTTTGGTTAAAGATAATACTTGAGTCTATCGGTGCATGTAATTCCCATGCACCGTGCCACGCCCCGAGACCGAAGCGCATGACACCGACGTTAATTCCAAAAATTAATTCAAAATCAACAAGCCTCGTGTACAGATCTATGATAAAAACTAGTCTATTTATTCCATTGAAAATAATAATCGTCTTTAAAACTAGAAATCAACTTGAATAAGTTGTTCATAAAACACCTTAGATCTAAATAGAATTTTTCGGAAGCGTAAAGTAATAAAATCTTGAATCTCCTCGGTAGATCTGCAGTCCAAATTTGGTCTTGTTCTTCGTCCTTAACTAGGGAGTGATGGTAAGGGGTGAGTATTTGGGAAAATACTCAGCAAGCATGTGCCAGTTGAACATGATAAAATATACATATAAAGCTTTTCAAATAACTCTTTATCTAACACATAGTAGATCGATACACACTCATAATTGCTCACACTAGAGCCTCATCACGTAAACACATAAACACATAATCTCCTTCTTGAGATTAAGACGTGGCTCATGTGCATAACACTTTGCTCTTAAGGATCAAGATTTGACTCCCATACACGTGGCACACCCACATCATAAGTACTTTGCCCCGCCGTATCAAGTGGTGGCTCATACACGCGTAGCACTTTCCCCTGCAGAGCCTTCACGCATTTCTCGTAACCTGTCATAATATGATCTTTAAAATACATTTTCATGTTCAACTGAAATTTTAACACATATATACAGTTTCAAAAATGAAATGACATTTGTTGCAAAAAAAACCCACTTACCGTCGTTGAAGATTTGAAGCACGTTGAGATGAGATTCTGGTTGAGAAATGGTGAAAATCTCCTCCTCTCTTCCTTGCAAGTTTCGAAATATTTGTGTGTGGCGTGGGTGACATTTTCGAAAATGATGAGTGGTAGAATAGGTGGAATATAATTTTCTCTCTTATGGTAGTAGAGTTGGATAATCATCCCTTAACCTTGGCCAAATAAATCCCATAAATTGAGAAGTCAAGCAAGTCATGAATGCATGATATTATGATAATTGGATGTCAATGGTGTTAATGTAATTGAGAGGCAATTAAGTGGGGTGGATTGAGGGGCATGAGTGTGGGGTCATCACCTTTAGTTTAGGAGCATGATTTAGAGACATTTAAGTTGATCAAAATCCTAGTCATTTAGTATTATGATTTTAGCAAGGAAATGAATGACTAATCAAGATTGGAAAAAGGCATTTGAATAGCCAAATTTAGTGGTCATCACCTTTCATAATTTGAGCAAACACAATTACAAAACTTTGGCATCTAATGTCATGATTTAAGCAAACCACTAATGTCATTATATTGTATTGAATGTGATTGAATGATGGTTGAATGGAATTGATTGGTGGCAAGATTTGGGTTAGGCACTTAAATGTCATTGAATGACTAATGACAAGGTTTGTGCAATGACATTGAATGGCAAGGCAAATTTTCGGGGCTTCACATCCCTCACTCTTTATTGGAAGTTTCGTCCTCGAAACTTAAGTCATCTCGATCTTCAAAGAGATATAGATATTTCACTCGAATATTTTCTTCTGGTTCCCAAGTGACTTCTCTTTCCGTATGGGTTTACCTTTGGACGTTGACATAAAGATTTTTTCTTCGTTTCAGCACTTGATCCTTTGAGTCCGCGCTCCGAATCGATATTTCTTCACACTTCTTCAACTACTAGAAATTCTTCTTCGAGCATATGGTTCAGGTTGACAATGTATCTCCTAAGTTGTGGTACATGAAAGATATTATGAATTTTGGATAGGCTTGGAGCAAGCTCTATTTTGGTTCTGTTGGGACCGTCAGTGTTGAAGTAACTCGCTTAGGGCAAAAAGTTTACTCTAAATTTCACATAAAGTCCGAGGCGCACACACGTAGCATATCCTATAGGGTTTGAATAGTCCTTTTAATCTGGCCAATGATTTGTGGGTAATATACGGTACTAAGAGTCACATGAGTACTTATCGATTATAGAATGCTCTTCCCAAGACGTGATACAAATGTGGGCCTCTTGGAGTTGTCGAGACTGGCTTCCTACGTTCATTGGTTTATAGTTTCGACCGATCTCTTACCTAATCGGACCGACATTAATTTTTACAAGTATTTCTTCTATCGAGCTTTCGTCACACACTCTAATGAAGTTATCTTAACTAAATGAATGAATGTGTCGAACGATCGAAACAATTGTTGAATACCACAAAATTTGCAAGGATAACATACGTTATCTAGGATACAACCTCATGAAAGAAAGGAAATGATAATTCCAAGAAAGTGGAAAGAAGGAAAAAGTATGTAGTTTTGTGCATCAACTCAAAATAAGTTTTGCAAGACGATAGTCGAAAAATAATTTTTGATATGAAGAAGATCAAGATCATATGAAACTCAAGCAGTTACAAAATTGATATATCGAACTTAATGAAGAGCGATAACAACATTAACCAAAACATACTATGAAGATCTGAAGTACTAGAAATGATTGAACCATTGTTTCACAAGTAAGATATATTTCAAACGGTCCAAACTATTTAAAATAGATGAGGATATAAGAACAATTTCAGGGTGAATCAATAGTTGACTAAGTGTTTGAACAAATGAGACTATTTCAAAATTGACGAATGAAGCTCTATAGTGCAATAAGTAGATTGAATAATTGTCCGGATTAAATCGTATGATTCAGTATTCTAGAAGAATAAAAAATGAGCTTTCACATTGAATACGAGATTATATCAAAAGGGACAAAATATAGTGCAAAAGATATAATTGATGTTTATGATGAAATAAATCAAGCGGGAAATGTCCAATGGGCGTGATGACATGCTAACCCATTATTCCAATGAAAGTTGAGTTCAATGATATCAATAATAAATTTGAAGGAAGACAAATGAATTCATTGGTCGAATAAATTTTATCAAATTTCAAAAGATTTATTGGACTGCGGAAAGTTGGTTTCTAATTTTCTTAATAAATTCTAAGTGACTAGTCTATTCTCATTTGAACCAAAATATTATAAGCTTGAGTACGACATTCCATCACTATATCCAAATTGAGAAATGGATTTCTAATATCCTTATTAATTTTTAGAGACTAATCTACTATATCTCATTTCAACCAAATGGTCTTAACAACTTGAACCCAAGGTATCACAATTTATACTCAAATTATGGAGATGTTCTTAAATTATGTGTCCCAAAATTATAACATGAATTTACTTAAGTTCTAAGGATCTCAATAAGATAAGGAGGACATGTTGTTGACTATTCGAGTTAGCCCGAGAGTTTACTCGAAATGAAGTTTCTTGGAATTGGGTGAAAATTTTCAAAACACTTTCCATCGATGAATCTAATAGAATATGAACTCAAATTATTGAGTGGTTTGGGAACTAAAATTCTCGAAGTTAGCTCATGAATATAAGAATTCAAGGAATGGGGGGTAAATATTGGAAGCAAGTGATTTGAGTTTATTGTGACTTACAAAGAGGGAGCTTTTCAAAATAATAGTAGCAAGGATTTAAATTTGTTGCGTAGGAGTATAACCGATGAAAAACACAATTCTAGATATGCTCGGAGAATAAATTAAAATTTATTAATTAAACTGAGAGATACATGACGAAATCCTAAACAAAGAAATTCATCACTAGGATACCAAAGAAATATTCCTTATTGTTCTTATCACATCGCATACTACAAAAACTAGTCTATTATTTCCCAGTCTCCTAAATCCCCTTCAATGCTTTTCACTACTATAGGGCTTTCCTCGGGGTCATCCTCTTCCATGTGGAGGTTGATGACAGATTGCTTGTAGGCGACTTCCCATGCCAATTTGTTCTTCTCATTGGTGAGAGCTTGGATTCGGGTCCACATGTTCTCACGATACTCATTGAGCTCCTACTCGAAGCGTTCCAACTGTTGGCACTTGTTATTATGGATTCTCACAAGTGTTTTGTTGTCCTCGATTGCTTTTGTAAGTCGCTCTTCGGCGTGATGATGGTGGTAGGTCATCCTTGGAGCCTTGTAACGAAAGTGGTTGATTATCTCCAACAACTCGGTCTTGTCTCGCATCTCCTTGTCTTGGAATATTTAATTTTATTTATTTTTTGGTAATTCTTTTGAATCGAACTGGTTTGAGCGTGAGTCGTCCTAGCCTACGTTGTATTGAAGAGTATGCTACGTTGGATGTGAAATTGAAGGATGAGATTTCATGGGTTAGAGTTCTTTGAAGAGAAAAAAAAATTGGATCCTCAATTGGTTACGTTTCGGTTGCTGAATTTCGAAATTGACAAATGATTTTTCTTGGAAATGATGTGAGGTAAATAACACAATTTGGATTTAAATACTTTGCTTTGGTGGTTGAAAAATCGAGGGCAAGAATTTCGGGATATTAGGGTTTAATAGGCGCGGATTAGGGCTTCCCGAATTCGGTCACTTGAGGTTTGGAATTTCGAAATTGATAAGGGGCTATTAATATACATGATGTCATACGACATATTGACTTCCTCGGGTAAAATCCCCCCAAGAACCGAACAAGTCTTTTACCGAACAGGAGGACACCGAACAGAAAGACACTGAACAGAACAGCTGTTAAACCCTCCTCGGTTTTCTGGTCAAAGACTAATGGAAAACTCGGAGATAACCAACAAATCAACCGGCGTGGATAAACGTGCAGTATGGGGCGCGGATTTCTCGGACACGTTTGGCTCCAGTTAAGCCACGATCAGAGGACATCGTATTCCGGATCTCCCGCGAGCCAATCACTGGGAACAGCCCTATAAATACCCGCAGATGGTCTCATAGTAAAGGGTTGAATTTTTCTATACAAAAAAGACTCCGAAGAGAGCAAATTGATTTCTGTTCGGTCATTTTTATTATTTCTCTAGGACATTCTTATAAGTCATTGGGCGATTGTTTGTGTCCTAAGAGTCTTGTAACCAACAAAAAGCGTGATAGTAATATTTATCCAAGACTAGGTCCCGTGGTTTTTCTCTCAATTTGAGGGTTTCCACGTAAAAAAAAAATTACTATTGCATTTTGCGGATAACTTATGCCTTGCTTATAAATCTAAAATCACAAATTATTAATGTTATTAGGAAATAATGTAATTTTATTTATCATATGACTAATGTATATGTACAAAATTAGTTGTTCTATGTAGAATGCATGGCATAACCATGAATTTATGTTTTAACAATATTGTTTACTAGTGATTAGATTGAGATATATACAATAAATAAAAGTTAATTGTTATTGAAAGAGCAAGAATAATGATAAATGTGTTATGCATAATTTAGTATGGCAAGATAAATATAAGGAAAATTTCAATGAAACAGTCACATCAATACATGTTATGAAGATTCATAACCCAAATTTAATTTTAAAATGGCATTTGGAGTTGGGAGAAATCAAAGCCCGAAATTTCGCAATTTTAGGGTTCTAGGGCGAGATTCTCGATCCAAAATTGAGCATCTTCCCTTGTTTGTGATTTCGATTAGGTAGAGGGTTTTTGTTCGAAATGGAATAAGGATCATAAACTTAGAATTAATTAGAAATTGGTGTTCAGATTGATGAGAAATTGAATATGGAATTCGTGGGTTTAGGGTTCTTGGGGAGCAATTTCCGATCTGTAATGATTGACTGAAATTTGAAATTTGTTGAGGGCTAAGTGAAGTCGTTCACGGTGATGGTCACATGTTTCAATACATGGCCGAAGGCGGCGAGATCGGGAAGTAAAATTTTTGAATTGTTTTGGGGTTTGGTCGCGATTTGGTCGGAAAACGAAGTCCATTGGAGCTGATACTTTGATCGAGAGGTCGTCCGGTGGAGGCGCTCCTGATCGTTGGTCAGCCGTCGTTTTTTCGGCGGCGGCGTTGCGGCGGAGTTCCAGGCCTTGCTTTCATTTTCCAGATTTTCAGATTAAATTTTTTTTTAATAAATATTTTCAGATTTCTATTTGTCTTCCCAACTGATTTTTTTATATAGATTTAATCAGTTGGTCTATTTAATCCAGGATTTATAATTCGGTTAATGTATATCAACCAAAGATCTTTTCCCATCGGGATTATGGAATCTTGTTTGGCTCTGATACCAGTAAAATGTCACTCCTCGAGACCGGAGAGCATGACGCCGGTGTTGATTCCAAAAATTAATTGAAAATCAACAAGCCTCGTTGTAAGACCCCGTTATCTCAACATACTATAAGGTGCAATTAAGAGAACTAATCATATCAAATCAGAGTTGTAAGTTGTATTGACAATTGAGCTTAAGGTTTACATGTATGTATGACATGCCAAAAGAAATTTGTTACATTCTTTAACAAATTTAGGTAAGGCTACTTCTACTGCACTCCTAGTAGAAACTATACAAAATAAGTCTTTATCTTGCTATCTTGTAGCACTCCTTACAACTCAGCTTATCAACCTGACCTTGGTTCTCCTTAGCAAAAGCACCTACAAGGACAACCCCCATCACATGAGCATATCGTAATTCATATCAAACATAATATGAATGTAAAGCATAAATGCATAATCATAGTCATAAAATACTTCATGTATTTCCAATGCATTTAAAACGCCCATTAGTTGTCCCTGTACCATAATTCATGATAAAAACATTATATGATATTATGGTTCCTTAATAATGTCATGACATATCTTTACTTCTTAAATCCTTACTTCAATCTTGAGTCATTTTATCATTAGTGTATTGCAATGCTTCTTACTTTTCCACGTAAGCGGAATTCTTCCTCGCTTCTTATGGAACTCCACGTAAGCGGAATTCTTCCTCGCTTCTTATGGAAATTCACGCCTCCATGTGCGAACGGTCCTCTACCTCTCGCTCCACATTTTCAGCGGAATTATAGTGTAAGCATTAAAATCCTCACAGGGATAACCTTTACTCGTGGAATACACCTCTTATATTCCACAGCATTCTTATGCAAAAACAATGCATGTCAACATGTATCATATCATAATGCACCATCTTATGCATACTTTACTTTATCTTGTGTTAAATAAATAAACACAAATACATGTTACCGTTGGGATGCCCGTACGTCGCTTACGTACCTTTCCAAAATGTAGAGGAGTCAACAGACTTTATCTCCTCGACTGTGCTGGTACCTGGGATGGTTCTACATAACCACACAACACAATATTAGGCACCTCATAATGATCCAATATCATAAACTTAATAAAATTCCCATTTTTCGAAAATGGAACACTACTGATTTTTTTCCAGAAATGTTCGAGCACCTCTTTTCATGCTCTTAAAACCGCTTCATAATATGTGTAATGTGCTCGAACAAAAGTGCTAGGGACTCCACAATACTTCCATGCAAGTGCTTAAATCAAGGTTTCAACAAAAACTAAGCCCAACATGCATCGTAATAACCCCTCAATTTCAGCACTCAACCAGAAATTCCAGAAAAACAGGGCATATGAACCTTGCCCAGATTTTTCGAGGATGCATCTTCACAACAACAAAACTACCACATAACCCGTAACTCATGCTCAAGGAAACATGCTAGTAACTTCACAAAACTACCATGTATGTGTTCACGTCAAGGTTTAATCAAAACCTAAGCTAGCATGCTTCATAATGAGCCCACAAATTCAACACTCGTCCAATTTTCCGTGAAAAACAGGGCATATAATCATCGCCCAGAATTTTCGAACACTTCATTTCACATGATTAAATCCTTCACATAACACATGAAACATGCTCATGGAAATATATTGGCATCTTCAAAAAACTACCATGCACGTATTCACATCAAAGGTTCAACCAAAACCTAAGCTAGCATGCTTCAAATCCTCATGATTAAACCCCTACTCAAACAAAAACAGGGCAGTTTCCCTGCCCAGATTTTCGAGGACAATTTTTCACAACTCGAAATCTAACATATAAAGCATGTAAGTTACTTAACAAAACATGCTAGGGGCTTCATAAACATCACATGCAAGCACTCATAACAAGATTTCGTCGAACCTTAAACTAGCATGCCAAATCTGCTATAAAGAAAACATATGCTTAAAAACCGAAATCTGGGAAAAACATGATTCCTCACCACTTTTGCTCTTCGATTTTTGTTAAATTCCGATCAACAAAACACCAAATATCTTCTCCTATAATCAGTTCATATGTTGGACGATATGTTTCTGGAAAGAAGGGAGAGGAAACCGAGAGAAGAGAGTGGGAAAGAAGTGATGGAAGAGGCATGGTTGATCAATCTGCATGCCTGATTTCGTACGATGTATAAAAATATCCCTCCTTGATATTTTATAATTTTACCACATCAATACATCATCAAAAACACCTAACATGCCTCCTAAACCATATCATCAAAATAAATATAACACCAACCACATAAATTAATTCCCCAACTTAATTACATGCTTTTACCACATAAAGCATAACCCATAAACCCCAAATTAAATCACCTCAATACATAATTATCAACACTTTGATAGCATGTAAACACATAATCCTTTCGGTATATCACAATACTCCCCTACTTATAAGATTTCGTCCCCGAAATCACATTTACTTACCAAAATAATATAAAACATAAAACGCATACCAGAAACAGTTCTGGATAATGCTGCACCATGTGTCGCTCTGTTTCCCACGTGGCCTCTTCGACACCCCTACTATCCCACTGAACCTTGATCATAGGAATAACTTTGTTCCGAAGCCCGCGGTCTGCTCTATCCAAAATCCTGATAGGCCTCTCCACATAGGAAATATCGGACTCAAACTGCACCTCTGAAGGCTGCAATACATGCGAAGGATCTGGCTCGTACTTCCTCAACATAGATACATGGAATACATCGTGTATACCAGACAGGGAGGGCGGTAAAGCCAAACGGTACGCCAGAGTACCAACACGCTGCAAGATCTCATACGACCCTACATATCTTGGGGATAACTTTCCCCGCATCCCAAACCGTACCACACATCTGAAAGGTGAGATCTTCAGAAAGACTCTGTCGCCCAACTGAAACTCCAACGGCCTTCGCCGCTGATTGGCATACGCTGCCTGTCTGTCCTGAGATGCCTTCATCTTTCTCCTGATGACCTTTACCTATATCGTGGACCACTCTGGTCCTCCGACCGATTTACGGTCCACATCATCCCAACACAAAGACGACCTGCAACGCCTGCCATATAGGGCTTCAAATGGAGCCATCTGCATGCTAGCCTTGTAACTGTTATTATAAGAAAATTCCACCAAGGCTACTGAGTCCTGCCAAGAAGTGTCGAACTCCAGTACACAAGCCCTCAACATATCTTCGAGCGTCTGTATCGTACGCTCGGTCTGTCCATCCGTCTGAGGATGATATGCTGTGCTCAACCTTAACTCTGTGCCCAGGGCTGACTGAAGACCCTCCCAGAAGTGAGATGTGAACCGCGGATCTCGATCAGACACAATCGAAACAGGGATCCGGTGCAGTCTCACCACGTCTCTGATATATAACTGAGCCATCCTTAGGTATGTGAAGGTCATACAATAGGGAATGAAATGAGCACTCTTAGTCAATTTGTCGACGACTACCCATATGGCATCAAAACCCGAAACAGTCCTGGGTAAGTGTGTCACGAAATCCACAGACACGTGCTGCCACTTCCACTCGGGTATCTCCAAACTCCTTAGCTCACCACCGGGCTCTGCCTCTCAGCCTTCACCTGCTGACAAATCAAACATCGCTTGACGAATGAGGTAACATCCTGTTTCATTTGCCTCCACCAGAACTGGCTGCATAAATCCTTATACATCTTCTTCCCGCCCGGGTGTATACTCACCTGCTGCAATGAGCTCGCTGTAATATACTCTGCCGCAACTCGGGTGTATCTGGAACCACCCATCTGTCGCTAAGCCTCAGAGAACCGTCCTCAGCCACTCTGAATCTCGATGGCTGACCTGAATGAACCACTGACATCCATCTCTGAACCTCTGCGTCGGTCCCCTGAGCCTTCCGGATGTGTTCATAAATGATCGGCTCAGCTAGTAAGGTCAACACCTGTACCGGAGAAGAAGACACATCATAATCAAACCCCAACTGACTGTAGGAGCCCATCATAGCTGATACATACATGACATCCTCTGCCGTGCTCCTCACTTTCCGACTCAAAGCGTCGGCTGTCAAGTTTGCTTTTCCCGGATGGTATTCCATTTCACAGTCATAGTCCTTCAGCAGGTCCATCCATCTCCTCTACCTCATATTCAGCTCAGCCTGTGTAAACAAGAACTTCAGGCTCTTGTGATCAGTGAAGATGGTAAATGAGGTACCATATAAGTAGTGTCGCCATATCTTCAAGGCGAACACTATAGCTGCTAACTCCAGATCATGGACTGGATACCTCGTCTCGTGTGGCTTCAACTGTCTAGAAGCATAAGCCACTACATGTCTGTCCTGCATCAGTACGCATCCTAGGCCCTGTAGCGATGCGTCAGTATAAAGAACAAATCCTTTGTTCTCCTTGGGAATCACCAAAACTGGTGCAGTAGTCAGTCTGCGCTTTAATTCCCGAAAACTCTGCTCACAAGCCTCTGACCAACAGAATGGGACTCCCTTCTGAGTCAGCTGTGTAAGTGGCTTGGCGATCTTTGAGAAACCCTCGACGAAATGTCGGTAATAGCCAGCCAAACCAAGAAAACTTCGAATCTCACTGACTGAAGTAGGGGCGGACCAATCCATAACTGCCTCAATCTTCCTGGGATCTACTGATATCCCTTCTCGAGAGATAATGTGACCCAAGAATGATACACTGCTCAGCCAAAACTCACACTTGCTGAGTTTGGCGTACAACTGGTGATCTCTGAGGATCTGTAATACTGTCCTCAAATGACTAGCATGCTCCTCTTCACTTCTTGAATAGACAAGGATGTCATCAATGAATACGATCACAAACTGATCAAGGTACTCCTGAAATACTCGGTTCATCAGGCTCATAAATACAGCAGGGGCATTTGTTAC
The DNA here is from genome assembly GCA_907163345.1 of Haberlea rhodopensis. Taxonomy (NCBI): domain Eukaryota; kingdom Viridiplantae; phylum Streptophyta; class Magnoliopsida; order Lamiales; family Gesneriaceae; genus Haberlea; species Haberlea rhodopensis. The sequence goes on from CAJQUN010000549.1 coordinate 249,436, forward strand.
ACCGAACGGCATAACTAGGAACTCGTAGTGCCCGTACCGAGTCCGAAAAGCTGTCTTCTGGACATCATCAGCTCTAACCCGCACCTGGTGATAGCCTGACCTCAAATCTATCTTTGAGTAAACCTCTGTACCCTGAAGCTGATCGAACAGATCATCAATCCTCGGAAGTACCTGTTCTTCACTGTGGCCTTGTTCAGTTGCCTGTAGTCAATGCACAGACGCATTGAACCATCCTTCTTTTTCACGAACAAGACTGGTGCACCCCAAGGCGATACACTAGGACGAATGTATCCCATGTCGAGGAGCTCCTGCAACTGCACTTTCAGCTCCCTCAGTTCTGCCGGTGCCATCCTGTATGGGGCACGAGAAATGGCTGATGTCCCGGCAGTAGCTCAATGGCAAACTCCACATCTCTTATCGGCCGAAACCCTGGAATCTCATCCGGGAATACATCAATGAATTCCGTCACGACCGCTATATCCTCGATCCTTAACTCTTCATTTTCCTCAGAGACGTCCACGCCATAAATAATGTAGCCCGTGTGGCCGCGTTCCAATAACCGCGACATCTTAACTGCTGAGATCACTGGAATCTTGGGATGAGAGTCGTCCCCATAAAAGGTCCACTGGAACCCCTGATCAGAAAGAAAACGTACCATCCTCTGTCGGCAATCTACCACTGCTCGGTATCTGCTCAACACATCAATACCGATAATGCAGTCAAAATCTGTCATCTCTAACTGAATCAGATCGGCCCTTAGATCATTGCCCTCAAAATAAATGAGGCAATCAGATAACAGTCGGTCTGCAATCACATGCTTCCCTGTGGGTGTCGAGACCATGAGAGGCGTGGGTAACAGAGACGAGCACAGGCGGTGTCTCTCCACAAAAGCAGTAGACACAAAAGAATGGGAAGCACCTATATCTATCAATATATATGCAGGGTACGTAAATAAATGACACGTACCAGCAATGACCTCCTCCGGGGCTGCCTCAGCCTACGCCCGCGTCAATGCATACACCTGACCCTGCGGCTGTCCCGCCGCCTGACCTCCCTGCGGTCGTGGTACAAAATGCTGCCTCTGTGGTGTTCTTCCTGCGTCAAATCTTGGCCTATTCGGTCCAGTGTCTGCCTGACCTCCCCGATTGGGGCAACTTCGAGCCAAGTGGCCCACCTTGCCACAAATATAGCAACCCTGACAGTCACGTGATAAGTGCCATCCTCCACAGTTGTTACATCGGTTTCCTCCTGTCTTACTTCCCTGGAATGGCCCTCAGTTACTTTGCTTCTGACCCTGAGATTTCTTTCCACTGAATCTAGAAGATGATGAGGCCCCACAAGACTTAAAATGGTCCCCTCGTGGCCTCAGGCTGTCACCAACAGGTCTCTGTGGTGGTATGAAAGGGGGTACAACGTCCTTGTACGCGCCCACTGCAATCTCTGCCAACTCTGCCCGGGTCAGGGCGTCATCAAAAGAGTTGGGGTTGTTGGAGACAACCCGATCAAATAGTTCTGGTCTCAGGCCCTTCAGAAATTTCTCATCTTGGCATGACTGCTCACAGCGACATGAGGTACATACCTCAATAATGAGGAATACTGCATAGCATAGTCTGACACTGACAGGCTGCCCTGCTTTAAACTATTGAACTCATCTTCCTTTAATTGTCTGGCAGCTGTAGAAAAATACCGGTTAAAGAATCGGGTCCTGAATACAGTCCAGTCAACTGTCACACTTTGAGCTCTCAGCTCCATCACCGTGGTCTTCCACCACATAGAAGGCTTCTTCGCCATCTGAAACTCGGCTAACCTCAGCCATGCGGTACGTGCACAAGGCGCAGTCACAAGTGTCTGCTCTATCCGCTCCAGCCATTCTTCGGCTGCTTCACCAGACTCAATCCCCTCAAATATAGGTGGATGGAAGTTCAGAAACTGTCAAACTGAGCTCCCCTGGTAATAACATCTGTGCACTGGGCTCCACGCCCACAGCAGGTGGCGGTAAAGGGTTCAGCTGAGCAATACTGGCATTCATACTGCCCATATCTCCTACCTCCTCATTGAGGTTCTCCGGGTTAATAGCCGCCATGCTGCAACACAAGAGTTAACAACAATACCAAAAGCAGTTCATAATATAAGCCGTTAGATAACAAGAGTATCATATTCAAAAGCATGTTAGTATAACAATTATACAAAAATATGCATCACATGCATAACATGCCCAACAATGAATACCTAGCCAACTTGTCTCTAAAGGCTACCCTTCACTCTTCCCTGGTTATCTAACCACTGCTCTGATACCACTAAATGTAAGACCCCGTTATCTCAACATACTATAAGGTGCAATTAAGAGAACTAATCATATCAAATCAGAGTTGTAAGTCACAATTGAGCTTAAGGTTTACATATATGTATGACATGCCAAAAGAAATTTGTTACATTCTTTAACAAATTTGGGTAAGGCTACTTCTACTGCACTCCTAGTAGAAACTATACAAAATAAGTCTTTATCTTGCTATCTTGTAGCACTCCTTACAGTTCAGCTTATCAACCTGACCTTGGTTCTCCTTAGCAAAAGAACCTACAAGGACAACCCCCATCACATGAGCATATCGTAATTCATATCAAACATAATATGAATGTAAAGCATAAATGCATAATCATAGTCATAAAATACTTCCTGTATTTCCAATGCATTTAAAACGCCCATTAGTTGTCCCTGTACCATAATTCATGATAAAAACCTTATATGATATTATGGTTCCTTAATAATGTCATGACATATCTTTACTTCTTAAATCCTTACTTCAATCTTGAGTCATTTTATCATTAGTGTATTGCAATGCTTCTTACTTTTCCACGTAAGCGGAATTCTTCCTCGCTTCTTATGGAACTCCACGTAAGCGGTATTCTTCCTCGCTTCTTATGGAAATTCACGCCTCCATGTGCGAACGGTCCTCTACCTCTCGCTCCACATTTTCAGCGGAATTATAGTGTAAGCATTAAAATCCTCACAGGGATAACCTTGACTCGTGGAATACACCTCTTATATTCCACAGCATTCTTATGCAAAAACAATGCATGTCAACATGTATCATATCATAATGCACCATCTTATGCATACTTTACTTTATCTTGTGTTAAATAAATAAACACAAATACATGTTACCGTACCTTTCCAAAATGTAGAGGAGTCAACAGACTTTATCTCCTCGACTGTGCTGGTACCTAGGATGGTTCTACATAACCACACAACACAATATTAGGCACCTCATAATGATCCAATATCATAAACTTAATAAAATTCCCATTTTTCGAAAATGGAACACTACTGATTTTTTTTTCCAGAAATGTTCGAGCACCTCTTTTCATGCTCTTAAAACCGCTTCATAATATGTGTAATGTGCTCGAACAAAAGTGCTAGGGACTCCACAATACTTCCATGCAAGTGCTTAAATCAAGGTTTCAACAAAAACTAAGCCCAGCATGCATCATAATAACCCCTCAATTTCAGCACTCAACCAGAAATTCCAGAAAAAACAGGGCATATGAACCTTGCCCAGATTTTTCGAGCATGCATCTTCACAACAACAAAACTACCACATAACCCGTAACTCATGCTCAAGGAAACATGCTAGTAACATCACAAAACTACCATGTATGTGTTCACGTCAAAGGTTTAATCAAAACCTAAGCTAGCATGCTTCATAATGAGCCCACAAATTCAACACTCGTCCAATTTTCCGTGAAAAACAGGGCATATAATCATCGCCCAGAATTTTCGAACACTTCATTTCACATGATTAAATCCTTCACATAACACATGAAACATGCTCAAGGAAATATACTGGCATCTTCAAAAAACTACCATGCACGTATTCACATCAAAGGTTCAACCAAAACCTAAGCTAGCATGCTTCAAATCCTCATGATTAAACCCCTGCTCAATCAAAAACAGGGCAGTTTCCCTGCCCAGATTTTCGAGGACCACTTTTCACAACTCGAAATCTAACATATAAAGCATGTAAGTTACTTAACAAAACATGCTAGGGGCTTCATAAACATCACATGCAAGCACTCATAACAAGATTTCGTCGAACCTTAAACTATCATGCCAAATATGCTATAAAGAAAACATATGCTTAAAAACCAAAATCTGGGAAAAACATATGATTCCTCACCACTTTTGCTCTTCGATTTTTGTTAAATTCCGATCAACAAAACACCAAATATCTTCTCCTATAATCAGTTCATATGTTGGACGATATGTTTCTGGAAAGAAGGGAGAGGAAACCGAGAGAAGAGAGTGGGAAAGAAGTGATGGAAGAAGCATGGTTGATCAATCTGCATGCCTGAAAACAGGGGGGTATGGGCGTGATTCAGCCACTTGGGGGGGGGGGGGGGTTGCTTGTAGGGTGGCCTTGTGGTGTTTAATTATGTCCCGGTATTTTGTACGATGTATAAAAATATCCCTCCTTGATATTTTATAAATTTACCACATCAATACATCATCAAAAACACCTAACATGCCTCCTAAACCATATCATCAAAATAAATATAACACCAACCACATAAATTAATTCCCCAACTTTATTACATGCTTTTACCACATAAAGCATAACCCATAAACCCCAAATTAAATCACCTCAATACATAATTATCAACACTTTGATAGCATGTAAACACATAATCCTTTCGGGGATATCACACTCGTGTACAGATCTATGATAAGTGTCGTTTTTACACTTATTTAGATGCGATTTTCAATGGTTTTCGTATTGATTCTAGGATTATTTTATGTTTTTTGGTATATATTTCTATATTTCCGAAATCAATGTTGAAATGCATAAAAGTAGAGGAAATGAGTCAAAAATGATGAAAAATGACCGAACCGAGCGAACGCGTCAAAGCCAAGGGATAAAGTAGGAAAGAAAAAAATAAAAAAGCAGCTCGATCGATCGAGACTAAATCTCGATCGATCGGCGGTCCCAAAAGTTGGCGATCGATCGAGCAGTCTGCTCGATCGATCGGCCTGAGGAGTTTTCTGAAAAATTAATTCCTTATAGAGTTTGTGTCCAATAAGGAAGTCCATGATTCCCTTCCATCTATATATTTGGACGAAAATCACAACCAATATCAGACTTTACAACGTAGGAATAGCCTCCACTCATCCATATTCCATATCACCATCATCCACCACCACCTCTTCATCCTAGGAATTGGAACAAGCCAACAAGAGAATCGAGGAGCACGATTGAGAAAGAAGCAAGGAAGGTTCGAGAATAAACGAAGAAGTCGACTTGGAAGTTTGCTTTTACCTTTCTATTATTGTTTTGAATGAAAACTGGATTTATTGTATTTTTTATGATTGAGAAATATCTTGAAAATAGTTTTTCTATTGATATTGTGATCAAATTCATATATCTTCTTTGTGCATGTGTTATTGATTTTAATGCTTTTGAAGGATTGATCCTCTTTGAATGATAATTTTATTATAATTGAGATCGATAGATAAAATTATAGTAATTCATGCCATGTGTTAAAGACTAGATCGAGAGATAAAATCACATACGGGTGATAGCTTTATGTTAATCTAAAGTTAGTAGTTTTCATAAAGCGCATTAAATATCGAATTGTTAATTAAGTGAACGAGAGTTACTTGTTGCAATTTGATGTTAGATTTAATAACCCGAGAGAGTATATTGAATAAATTCGGAAAACACGTCACCTTAGAGATGTATGGAGAAAAGAATTGTAAGAGTTGGGTTAGGTGGATCATTGTCTTGATAATTCTTTCTTGTGGACTTTTCTAGTGATCGTCGATTGTTTTGGTTGGATTAGAATTCTTTAATTTAGTTATTAGTTAGTTGATTAATTAATTATCGTATGTTAAATATAGTTTAAAGAAATCTTATTTGGTAATTGTTTGTTAGTCCCTGTGGGTTCGACAATCCGTATTCTTCCTATCTATACGAAAACTTGACATTGTGCACTTGCGGTATAATCGCGCTGCTTTGATATTTTATAGTTTAAATAAATCGCGATCAAGTTTTTGGCGCCATTGTCGGGGATTAACTTTAGTAATATCATACTAGGTTCTTTGACTGTAATTTAACCATTTTTGTTTATTTCTTTCGAGAAAAAATATATATATAAATTTATTTTGTTTTTGTTTTTTTATTTTCTTGTGAGGTACTTGGAGATGCTACATCAACAAGCCTTTACAAGATTTGTCCAACAATATTCAAAGCCATTTTATGCAGCATGAGGGAGATTCAATGAACTGGCCAACACATTCCGATGTCACAATTTTTTGAACTATACTCTCCTGTAATATTTCTTCAAAGGGTTGGATGCACAGACACGAGAATGGGTATTCATCGGAGCACTGATGACTGGGACTCCCCTGATTGATAGAGATGAGGACGGTGTGTTGCACCTGTTCAATGATATGACGGACTTCGATTATCACTGGCATTGTGATCCTTCACTACAAGGTTGGAGTCACCAATATCCACCGGAGCCTCACTACGCCCCAACCATTTGAACATCACAAAGAGAGGAGAGATAGTTCTGCAGACGTCATGACTCAGTTAGAGGATACCTTAATAATTTTCATGGCATCAACGAGAACAGTTTGGAGTGCCAAACCAACTCTATGCGTCACCTGAAGCAGCAAATAAAGGTCCTTATGGAAACAATTTCAACTAGCTGCTAGGAGGAAGAGACGAGAGCTACAAATCAAGATGCGACGAATCGAGTTTGGTTATATGATGATGACCACTCAACCAACCAAGTTTGGGGGAGTGATCCTACTCATATGGAAAAGTCAAGGGAACTTGAGTCTCTTCAAGAGATTGAGCCTACATCAAAGATGTCATCCAGGGAGTTCCCATGTGAAGATGAGTCGAGTGTGATGTTGGAGAAGGAAGAGAATTTCGAAGATTCCGATTTGAGCCCATCGACGGAGACATGCTCTATGCCATATGTGGATCCGTAGTTTCCATCGATGCCAACTTCACCGCACTACATCCTCCAAGATATGAAGGCAAGTCAAGAATCATTCTCCCATGCTTACCACTTCAAGAAGAGTGTTGTTGGAGCGACGAGCCTACACTGTTATATTCATGTCAATCTTGAGGGCATACTGAATGAAGACCCAGTCATGGTATCATACGATACTTACTATGGGCGGCAGCCGCTCTTTGATGGTTGCTTCTGATGGTCAAGCCGACGACTAGAAATCAGCGCTTCTTGGGAGGCAACCCAAGCATATCCTTTTGCTATTTAGTTTGTTTTATTGTTCTTTTTTGCATTTTAATTTGTTTATCTCTCGAGTCGAATATTTTACCATTTGCATTCTTCTCTTGCTAGGTACTCAGTTGGAGCGATGAACCCCTACAACAGTGGAACTTTCCAAAGTCAATCTTCCTCAACCCTCTTGCAAGCGTCTTGATCAAGGGAGCTTACTTTTCCCTTTTGATTCTATTAAACCTTGAGGACAATGCTTGATTTAAGTTTGGGGGAGTGACTTGCATGTTTTACTTGTTTAATCTACATGTCGTGTGCTTAATTGACCCTTGAATTGTCCTTTATTATGAGCTAATTTTTTTTTTTATGATTTCAAACTTGAGAAAAGAATGAATTATAGTAGTGACATTCAATGAGGATTTTGATCTCACTATGCATACGGACTTGAATTTTAATGATTGTTAGACTTGTACATGAATATCCTTTGTTGAGTTAGCATGTCAAGAATGAGGAATGTATTGAGCACATTGAGTCGTGATCTTGTGGATTGCATGTTAAATAGTGATAATTGTTGTTAACTTGATGATTTGTCTTGAGCACCTTAGAGTTATCCTAGAACTTATTTGATGATGACACTTTGAGGCGAAATTTTATAGTTACAAACTTGACTTGGAAATGATCTAGGCGATCTTTGATACGTTTGAGCCTTTCAAGCTTACATAGTCTATATCAATCCCTAGTGTCCTATTTTGAGCTTTATTGAAAAAAGAATGGTTTATGCATTGCATATAATTAAGATCCCATTCGACATTCTTGGTAAACTCATTATACCTACCCTTATATGAGCCTAAATGAAAAAAAATTTATCTTTACCCTGAGGGAGTATAATGAATCTGGTTCGATACACGTGAATTGTTATATCTTAATGAGCTTATTGAAAAAAGATTGATGAATGAGACCAAAAGTAAAATGAAAAGAGAAAAAAAAAAGCCTTGAAAAAAGCATATATGTAAGACCCAAAGTGGTCAAGGCTAGACAAGAAAAAGAAGAGGAGCTCGAAATGTGCGAAAATTTGAACTGTATATGATTATACTCTCTTCTTTGCGCTTATCATATCTTTTCTTTGTAACCGACACCAAATGCCAAACATTACAAGCTTATAAAGACCTTTTGATCCAAGACTATGGAGTAACTATCATTAGTGGAGAAGTTGTTTGAAAATAGGCCTATGGGATGCTTGATGATAATCTTGACTTTGACTTGATTAACATAATTTGATCTTGAATATGTGCATAAAACTTGAGATTGACATTAGCACACACACACGTACCGAGTTTGAGATGTGTTGCTTGAGTTAGGAGAAAACATGTCTTGTTCAACTTTTTATGAGATTTCTGAGAATAATGCAAGTCATGAAATAATTGTTTCAAGTATCGAGAATGAACTCTACCTTGTGATTTTAATGCTTAATCGAGGACGATCAAGTGATAAGTTTGGGGGAGTTGATAAATGTCGTTTTTACACTTATTTAGATGCGATTTTCTAATGGCTTTCGTATTGATTCTTGGATTATTTTACGTTTTTTGGTATATATTTCTATATTTCAGGAATCAATGTTGAAATGCATAACAGTAGAGGAAATGAGTCAAAAATGATGAAAAATGACCGAACCGAGCGAACGCGTCAAAGCCAAGGAATAAAGGAAGGAAAGAAAAAAATAAAATAAAAAAGCAGCTCGATCGATCGAGACTTAATCTCGCTCGATCGGCGGTCCCAGAAAGTTGGTGATCGATTGAGCAGTCTGCTTGATCGATCGGCCGGAGGAGTTTTCTGAAAAATAAATTCCTTATAGAGTTTGTGTCCAACAAGGAAGTCCATGATTCCCTTCCCTCTATATATTTGGACGAAAATCACAACCAATATCAGACTTTACAACCTAGGAATAGCCTCCACTCATCCATACTCCATATCACCATCATCCACAATCACCTCTTCATCCTAGGAATTGGAACAAGCCAACAAGAGAATCGAGGAGCACGATGGAGAAAGAAGCAAGGAAGGATCGAGAATCAACGAATAAGTCGACTTGAGAGTTTGCTTTTACCTTTCTATTATTATTTTGAATGAATATTGGATTTGTGTTTTTGATGATTGAAAAATATCTTGAACATAGTTTTTCTATTGATATTGTGATCAAATTCATATATCTTCTTTGTGCACGTGTTATTGATTTTAATGCTTTTGAAGGATTGATCCCCTTTGAATGATAATTTTATTATAATTGAGATCGAGAGATAAAATTATAATACGATATAGTAATTCATGCCGTGTGTTAAAGATTAGATCGAGAGATAAAATCCCATACGAGTGATAGCTTTAGGTTAATCTAAAGTTAGTGGTTTTCATAAAGCGCATTAAATATCGAATTGTTAATTAAGTGAACAAGAGTTACTTGTTGCAATTTGATGTTAAATTTAATATAGCTCGACAGAGTATATTGAATAAATTCGAAAAACCCGTCACCCTAGAGATGTATGGAGAAAAGAATTGTAAGAGTTGGGTTAGGTGGATCATTGTCTTGATAATTCTTTCTTGTGGACTTTTCTCGTGATCGTTGATTGTTTTGGTTGGATTAGAGTAGTTTAATTTAGTTATTAGTTAGTTGATTAATTAACTATCGTATGTTATAGTTTAAAGAAAACTTATTTGGTAATTGCTTGTTAGTCTCTGTGGGTTCGACAATCCGTATTCTTTCTATCTATACTAAAACTTGACACCGTGCACTTGCGGTATAATCGCGATGCTTTGATATTTTATAGTTTAAATAAATCGTGACCAATCTATGATAAAAATAAGTCTATTTATTCCATTGAAAATAATAATCATCTTTACAACTGGAAATCAACTTGAATAAGTTGTTCATAAAAACCTTAGATCCAAACAGAGTTTTGCGTAAGCGTAACATAATAAAATCTTGAATCTCCTTTGTAGATCACCAGTCCAAAATTGGTCTTGTTTTTGTCTTGAACCTATTCTTCGTCCTTAACTGGTGAGGGATGGTAAGGGGTGAGTATTTGGGGAAATACTCAGCAAGCAGATGCCAGTTGAACATGATAAAATATACATATAAAGCTTTTCAAATAACTATTTATCAAACACATTGTAGATCGATACACATACTCATAATTACTCACACTAGAGCATAATGACATAAACACATAATCACATAATCTGCTTCTTGGGATTAAGAGGTGGCTCCCGTGGCATAACACTTTGTTCTTAAGGATCAAGAGATGACTCTCATGTATGTGTCACACCCACATCATGTACCACTTTACCCCGTCGAATCAAGTGGTGGCTCCTACACACGTAGAACTTTTCCCCTCAGAGCCTTCGACTTTTGATGCACATTTCTTGTAACTTTCATAATACGATCTTTAAAATACATTTTCGTGTTCAACTGAAATTTTAACACATATATAGAGTTTCAAAAACAAAATGACATTTGTAGCAAAAAAAACCCACTTATCATCGTTGAAGATTCGAAGCACGTTGAGATGAGATTCGGGTTGAGATAATGGTGAAAATCTCATCCTCTCTTCCTTACAAGTTTCGAAATATTTGTGTGTGTGGTGTGAGTGACATTTTCGAAAATGATGAGTGGTAGAATAGGTGGAATATAGTTTCTCTCTTATGGTAGTAGAGTTGGATAAGCATCCCTTAACCTTGGCCAAATAAATCCCATAAATTGAGTCAAGTCAAGAAGTCATGAATGCATGATATTATGATAGTTGGATGCCAATGGTGTTAATGTAATTGGGAGGCAATTAAGTAGGGTGGATTGAGGGACATGAGTGTGGGGTCATCAATGGGATAAACATATGGGGCCATCACCTTTAGTTTAGGAGCATGATTTAGAGACAATTAAGTTGATCAAAATCCTAGTCATTTAGTATTATTAGTTTAGCAAGGAAATGAATGACTAATCAAGATTGGAAAAAGGCATTTGAATAGGCAAATTTAGTGGTAATCACCTTTCATAATTTTGAGCAAACACAATTACAAAACTTTGGCATCTAATGGCATGATTTAAGCAAACCATTAATGTCATTATATTGGATTGAATGTGATTGAATGGTGGTTGAATGAAATTGATTGGTGGCAAGATTTGGGTTAGACACTTAAATGTCATTGAATGACTAATGCCAAGGTTTGGGCATTGCCATTGAATGACTAACATGATTTGGAGCAAGGCAAATTTTCGGGGCTTCACACACCGAATGACTCAGGCGGCACATGTAAAATACATGCACCGCTAGGTAATTCCTGACAACATATCAGTGGGACGTAACACCATCTTATCTTCCCAAATCAAAGTTGAAAAATAACAATCTTAAACAAGAAAACAGTAGCATGATGTCTGAAATTTCCGGTTTATATCTTTCATATTGGAAATCATATCATGAGCCTCCTATATGACATTACAGAAAGATCAGTAGACATTTTAATGTGAGCCCAAATCTTAAAACTAGCGTAATAAGTAAGAAAAGCCTCTCAAAATTGACATTTTTTTAGAATTAGTGTTGGATTTCTGATATTGTCCATCCGATGATAAACCAAAAATTAAGAAATAGCAATCTGAAATTTGTTAAAAAAAATTCCTTTATCGGTGCATGCAATTTTCATGCACCGATAGACTTTGCGGTGCATAGTTATTACATGATCCGATATGCCAAAACATGTATCCATACATTATTTTAAAATTTTATTTGAAAAGGCAAAACTCTTTTCTGAATTCCAAACGACGTTGTTATATTGGCAATAAAACTGAACTTATTGTTTGCGATGAAATCGCGACTATGTTCATAGCATTATATTTTTCCAATTTTGCTAGAAAAAGTTTCATTAACTAAAAAGCCATTTTGACACATAGATTATGTCATTTCATTATTGAATTAACAATTCAATGTTAATTGAAGCACACAAATCCCATAAAATAGAAAAAAATGACAAAAACGTTAAAAGAAGTGAAACATAAAGCAATTAGTCAAACAAATATGTTGAAAACATAAAAAAAAGATTGATGCTTGGATTATTTTGAAATCTTCCTAACAAATTGAGCACGATGGGCCGTAATTGAATTTGGGAGAAATTTCAAGAGAAGAGAATTGACGATGCATCTCAAAGCCGATGTTGATGTATTTTGGGAGGTATAATAATGAATGAGAAAAGACTTGTAAATAAAGGAAAATAAAAAAATGGACTTATTTGAAAAAAAAGTTTTTTGGAAGGTGGATTTAATTGGAAATAAGTTTTTTTGGGTGATTTAGTTGAAATATATTTTTGAAAGTGATATCCATGTGTAATTCATCTTTTTATATTAACTATCCATTATAACGCCAACCCTAAATCCTTACATCATTTGAAAATATAGCTTTACTAAGTTTACATTCTAATAATACAATATCAAAAATATATTTTCAAGACATATATACTCGATATTGCTGAAAATGAAACATAATATTATATATAATTTTGAAAAATAATAAATAAATAATAAATAAATTTGATTTTAGCCCATTCGAACAATGTCATATATATCCATAACATTATTCACATGTATAATACACCACAAGCTTGCAAATACTGACAAAAAATGAATCAATAGAAATCCCGAGCTAATAAGACCCTGAGCAAATAAAGCTCATTATATCCGTTTTACTAAAAGATAGTGTATTTGAATTCTCGAGTCAAGGAACATCTCGAGCTAGTAAAATTTATCAGGACTCCATAATAAATATGCTAAGCACGTAAAGCTCATCCGAACTCCAGTTATAAATATCGTCAGGTGATAGAGCTCATCAGAATTCCTGAAATAAGAAATATCCTGAGCAAATAAAGCTTGTACAAACTCCGATAACAGACATTCCAAGCTAATATGATATTGAGCAAATAAAGCTCATTATAACCGAGTCAATAAAAGATATACGAACCCTCATAACCCCACTAAGTTGATAATGTATCTCATCCTTCCCTCGCTCATTTTGTATATTAGCCCTCCCTCGCCTCATTCTGTATGTTAGACATCCCTCGCCTCATTCTGTATCTGTATGTTAGCCCTCCCTCACCTCATTATATATGTTAGCCATCCCTCGCCTCATTCTGTTTGTTAACCATCTCTCGTCTCCTTCTGTATGTTAGCCATACCTCGCCTCCTATTTGTTAGCCCTCCCTCGCCTCATCCTGTTCGTCTCATGCCCTCATGCTCTCAGATTCATCTCATCTCATGCTCTCAAATTCTTCTCATCTCATGCTCTCAGATTCTTCTCATCCCATGCTCTCATGCTTTCAGATTCATCATCTCATGCTCTCAGATTCATCAACTCATGCTCTCATACTCTCAGATTCTTCTCATCTCATGCTCTCAGATTCATCTCATCTCATGCTCTCATGCTCTCAGATTCATCAACCCATGCTCTCATACTCTCAGATTCTTCTCATCTCATGCTCTCAGATTCATCTCATCTCATGCTCTCATGCTCTCAGATTCATCAACTCATGCTCTCATACTCTCAGATTCTTCTCATCTCATGCTCTCAGATTCATCTCCTCTCATGCTCTCATGCTCTCAGATTTTTCTCATCTCTTGCTCTCATGCTGTGATATCCCCGAAATGATTATGTGTTTTTAAACATTAATCTTGTAAGGACCCTAATCCTTAAGTGCGGAAACAAGGCATAATAGAGCTAATATAATGATCAGAGTGAGAAAAGAACATGTTGAGTCTATGAGCTTAAGCATTACATGCCATAATAATAAGGACTTCCAAAAAGAATGGATTAATTACATTCCTCATCAATGAATGCTATCAACTAGTTTTACACTACTCCTAGAGTAGACACTAGACAAAATAATCCTGTCCTTTAATCCTCAAAAGAATGCTTCACAAGCTCACCACCTCAACCCGTTCAAAGCTCGCTATCATGCCAAAAAGGTACCTACAAGGACAACCCCCAAACATGAGCAATAATAATCATCCATATTCAACACAATATGAAGATAAAGCGTAAATGCATAATCAATATAAAACACTTCCTGTTTTCCCATGCATTTCAAACGCTTCCCGTTTGGTTGTCCCTGTACCATAACTCATGAGTATAATCAACAGATTATTTTTAATGGGCAAAACATGTCATGACATCATATACCATCTCAACAGTACCAAATATTGGTCACCATTCCCTAGTCTGTCCATCACAGTGTATTTTAATGCCCCTCGCTTATTTTCATATGGGCGGCATAGGATAACCTCGCTACAATGGACATGCGGCGCTCCCACCCCTCGCTTCACAGAGAGCGGAAAATACCCTTTCCTCGCCCCATATGACAACCACGCTCAAATGTGACATGCGGCGCTCCCACCCCTCGCTTCACATTTAGCGGAACCAAAACAAAAAGCGGCAAGCATTAAAATCATCAAAGGATGACCACGACTCATGGGATGTGCATCCAATAACCATAATATGCATCTATCATCAATATGCATAAATTACCATGTATATGCATCCACAATGCAATACCACATATGACATAAATCAACATGTATATGCATCCACAATGCAATACCACATATATACTCGCATCCAGAATGCATAAACAATGAGCATATAAAATACATGTTACCGTTGGGTGCCCGTACGTCCACTACGTACCTTTCCAAAAAGTGGAATGTGGTTGGACCTCAATTCCTTGGCTGCGTTGCCACCTGGGTTGGTTCTCTTGGGGATCTCAAATCACCCAACAATCTTCCACAAATCAAAGTTTGTAAGGACTCCTCTTCACCTCAAAGGTGGAACTCGAAAATTAAGGGGAAGGGAAGGGTTTGGGTGTGATATTTGGTAAAGTAAGAGTGAGGTTGAAAGAGTGGGGTTGGGTATTAAAATGTGAGTTTATTAAAATGATACCAAAAAATTCCATGGTGTATAAAACACCCCCAACATGATATTTTTCAAAGCATTTACTCAAAATGCACCATAATATCAATTAACACATGATTTCTCATAAATTGCTAACCAAGGCAAATAAATCATGCTTCCCATAATATTTACCCAACATGCACCACATGCACCCTAAAATGCAATCCCGGGTCACCCTACCCACATGACCATGCATTTCTACATAAGGTAAATAAATCCCAACACATAATCAATTACCACATAATTAATCATGTAAACACAATTAGAGCCAAATAGCAATTAACCATTTCGGGGATGTCACAATACTCCCCTACTTATAAGATTTCGTCCTCGAAATCACATGCACTTACCCCAAAAGAAACTAAACATAAACTCATACCAGATAATAGTTCCGGGTAGTGCTGCACCATATGCTGCTCCGTCTCCCACGTAGCCTCCTCGACACCCCTGCGATCCCACTGAACTTTGATCATCGGTATCACTTTGTTCCGAAGTCTACGGTCTGCTCTGTCCAGAATTCTAACAGGCCGTTCCACATAAGACACATCGGATTCCAACTGAACTTCGGAAGGCTGTAACACGTGAGACGAATCCGGCTCATACTTTCGCAGCATCGATACATGAAACACATCATGTATCCCAGATAAAGAAGGCGGTAAAGCCAGTCGGTAAGCTAAGGTGCCAATGCGCTGTAAGATCTCGTACGGTCCAACATACCTCGGAGACAGTTTCCCGCGCATCCCAAATCGCACAACGCCTCTGAAAGGCGAGATCTTCAAAAAGACCTTATCTCCCAACTGAAATTCCAACGGTCTCCGCCGTTTATTTGCATAAGCTGCCTGTCTGTCCTGGGCCGCTTTCATTTTCTGCCTTATAATCTTTATCTTCTCTTCCATTTCCCGGATCAACTCAGGCCCCCCGACTGGTCTACTGTCCAAATCATCCCAACATAAGGGTGATCTACATCGTCTGCCATAAAGAGCTTCAAACGGAGCCATCTGAATACTCGCCTGGTAGCTATTGTTATACGAAAACTCTACCAAAGGCACTGAATCCTGCCAAGAGGCATCGAACTCCAAAACACAAGCTCTCAACATGTCCTCGAGCGTCTGAATAGTGCGCTCGGTCTGGCCATCCGTCTGAGGATGATAAGCAGTGCTCAATCTGACCTCAGTTCCCAAAGCTGACTGAAGGCCTTCCCAGAAATGAGATGTGAATCGCGGATCTCGATCTGACACTATGGAAATGGGGATCCCATGCAATCTCACCACATCTCTAATATACAACTGCGCCATCCTCAAAAATGTGAACGTCATGCTATAGGGAATAAAGTGGGCTACCTTAGTTAATCTGTCCACAATCACCCAAATAGCATCAAAGCCTGAAGCACTCCTCGGCAAATGAGTCACGAAGTCCATGGAAATGTGCTCCCACTTCCACTTCGGTATCTCCAAGCTTCTCAACTCGCCGCCAGGTCTCTGTCTCTCTGCCTTAACCTGCTGGCAGATCAGACACCTCTTCACAAAAGTGACGACATCAGACTTCATCCTCTTCCACCAAAACTGACCACGCAGATCTCTGTACATTTTCTTCCCGCCTGGGTGGATGCTAAGTCTGCTACTGTGAGCTCGCTCCAAGATCCCCTTACGCAACTCTGGCGTACTCGGAACTACCCACCGGTTACCCAATCTCAAAGATCCGTCGTCGGCCACTCTGAACTTCGTCGGCTGACCAAGATGCACTATAGATAACCATCTCTGAACCTCAACATCTGACCTCTGAGCTCTCCTGATACTCTCATAAATATCTGGCTCAGCTAACAAGGTAGAGACATACACTGGTGATGCATCTATGTCAAAATCATAGCCCAGATGGCAATAGGAGGTCATCATAGCAGACAAATGGATGACGTCCTCAGCAGAACTCCTCACTTTCCGGCTCAAAGCGTCTGCTGTCAAATTGGCTTTCCCGGGATGGTACTCTATCTCGCAATCATAGTCCTTGAGTAGGTCCATCCACCTCCTCTGCCTCATGTTCAGTTCTGTCTGAGTGAATAAAAATTTGAGGCTCTTATGAACTGTGTATATGGTGAATGAAGTACCATATAAGTAATGTCTCCAGATCTTCAGGGCAAAGATGATAGCCGCCAATTCCAAGTCATGAACTGGATATCTGGTCTCATGCGGCTTCAACTGCCTCGATGCATAAGCTACCACATGCTTATCTTGCATCAGAACACATCCAAGGCCCTGCAGTGATGCATCCGTATACAGAACAAATCTGGAGTTCTCCGTCGGGATCACTAACACTGGCGCCGTCGTCAACCGGTGCTTCAACTCCTGGAAGCTCTCCTCAACAAAGCGCCGATAATACCCGGCCAAACCAAGAAAACTCCGGATCTCAGGCACAGAAGTGGGGGCGGCCCACTCCATCACAGCCTCAATCTTCTTGGGATCTACAGATATTCCACTGCTCGATATGACATGCCCCAGAAACACTACACTGCTCAGCCAAAATTCACACTTACTGAGCTTAGCATACAACTGATGCTCTCTGAGAATCTGAAGCACTGTCCTCAAGTGTTTCACATGATCTTCCTCGCTCAGGGAGTAGATAAGAATGTCGTCAATAAACACGACGACGAACTGATCAAGATACTGCTGAAACACTCTGTTCATCAGACTCATGAAGACTGCTGGAGCATTCGTCACACCGAACGGCATCACTAGGAACTCATAATGTCCATATCGGGTCCGGAACGCTGTCTTCTGCACATCTTCCTCTCTGACCCGAATCTGATGATACCCGGATCTCAAATCAATCTTGCTATACACCCTGGTACCTTGCAACTGATCAAACAGATCGTCAATCCTTGGAAGAGGATACTTGTTCTTCACTGTAGCCTTATTCAGTTGCCGGTAGTCGATACACAACCGCATCGAACCGTCCTTCTTTTTCACAAAGAGAACTGGTGCGCCCCATGGCGACACGCTCGGGCGTATATAACCCTTGTCAAGGAGATCCTGCAACTGCTCTTTCAACTCTCTCAACTCTGCCGGTGCCATCCTATAAGGTGCACGAGAGATAGCGGATGTCCCTGGCAACAGCTCGATCCCAAACTCAACTTCCCTAGCCGGTGGGAATCCTGGGATCTCTTCTGGAAATACATCAGCAAACTCTGCTACCACTGGCACATCCTCAACTTTCAATTCTTTACTCATCCTGACGTGTCCACGGCATAAATGAGATAGCCCGTGTGGCCACGTTCCAACAACTGAGTCATCTTGATCGCTGAGATCAACGGAATCTTCGCACGAGAACCGTTGCCATAGAAGGTCCACTGACTGCCCAACTCAGGTCTGAACTTCACTGTCCTCTGTCGGCAATCTACCACTGCCTGATATCTGTTCAGAACATCTATACCCAAGATGCAGTCGAAGTCTAACATACCCAGCACAATCAAGTCTGACCTCAATTCGTTGCCCTCAAAATAAATGAGGCTATCTGCCAAGAACTGATCAGCAACGATGTTTCTTCCAGCGGGTGTCGAGACAAGGAGAGGCGTGGGTAAAGAAGACGTGCGCATATGGTGTCTTTCCACAAAACCCACCGATACAAAAGAATGGGAGGCACCTGTATCGATCAAAATAAAAGCAGGGTACGTAAATAAATGACACGTACCGGCAATCACCTCCTCTGGGGCTGCCTGGGCCTGCTCCCTGGTCAGTGCATATACCTGCCCCTGGGGTGGTCCTCCTGTCTGACCTCCCGATGGTCGAGGCCCAAACTGCTGCCTCTGCTGCACTGTCCTATCCTCAAATCTCGGCCTGTTGCCCTGATACTCTGACTGTCCTCCCGTGTGGGGCAATACCGAGCAATGTGGCCCATCTTGCCACAGACATAACATGCAGGACACTTGTTTGAAGAATGTGGCCCTCCACAATTATTGCACCTCGGCTCTCCCGGCCTATCCCCTTGTGAAGATCCTCTATTGGCCGACCAATTACCCTTCTTGTTATCCTGTTTCTGACCAAAGTGTTTCTTTCCACCATACCGCGAAGATGAAGAGGCACCACGGGGTTTAAATGGTTCACCCCGAGGCCTCAAGCTGTCATTGGTCTGCCTCTGTTGCGGTACCGGTGGTGGCATAGCGTAAGCTCCCACTCTTAGCTCAGCAAGCTCCGCTCTTGTGAGAGCATCGTCAAAGGAAGTTGGGTTATTAGTGATAACCCGGTCATAGAGCTCCGGTCGCAATCCCTTCATAAAGTTTCTCATCTTAGCGTGTCCACTGGTGGCAATGTGGGGAACGTATCTCAACAACGAAGAGTACCGTGTGGCATAGTCTGCCACCGTCATGTTCCCCTGCCTCAGACTTGTAAATTCATCCTCCTTTGTCTGTCTTGCTGCCGCGGAGAAGTACCGATTCAGAAACCTAGTCCTGAAGAGTGTCCAATCAATCACAGCACCCTGTGCTCTCATCTCCATCACTGTGCTCCTCCACCACATCAGAGGTTTCTTGGCTAACTGAAACTCCGCCAGCCTCATCCAAGCAGTAACAGCACAAGGAGCCGATACAAAGATCTGCTCAAGTCTTTCCAGCCACTCTTCCGCTTCTTCTCCGGACTCTGTCCCCTCAAACCGGGGCGGATGATACGACAGAAACTGTGTCAAGCTAATCTCACCCGGCAGCAATAACTGAACCACGGGTTCCATGCCTACGGCCGGTGGAGGTAGAGGATTTGCCTGTCCGATACTTGCATTAACACTCCCAACATCTCCGACTTCCTCATTAGCAGCCATGCTGTAACACAAATGTTAACAACAATCCAAAGCAATATATATATCATGTCGTTAGATAACAGGAGTGATATAAGCATGTTAGTATAACCAAAATATACATCAATATGCACCACATGCATAAACATGCTTCAAATGTAAGCACCTAGCCTATCATGCTAAGGCTACCCTTCACTCGTTCCCGGGTTCTCTAACCACTGCTCTGATACCACTAATGTAAGGACCCTAATCCTTAAGTGCGGAAACAAGGCATAATAGAGCTAATATAATGATCAGCGTGAGAAAAGAACATGTTGAGTCTATGAGCTTAAGCATTACATGCCATAATAATAAGGACTTCCAAAAAGAATGGATTAATTACATTCCTCATCAATGAATGCTATCAACTAGTTTTACACTACTCCTAGAGTAGACACTAGACAAAATAATCCTATCCTTTAATCCTCAAAAGAATGCTTCACAAGCTCACCACCTCAACCCGTTCAAAGCTCGCTATCATGCCAAAAAGGTACCTACAAGGACAACCACCAAACATGAGCAATAATAATCATTCATATTCAACACAATATGAAGATAAAGCGTAAATGCATAATCAATATAAAACACTTCCTGTTTTCCCATGCATTTCAAACGCTTCCCGTTTGGTTGTCCCTGTACCATAACTCATGAGTATAATCAACAGATTATTTTTAATGGCCAAAACATGTCATGACATCATATACCATCTCAACAGTACCAAATATTGGTCACCATTCCCTAGTCTGTCCATCACAGTGTATTTTAATGCCCCTCGCTTATTTTCATATGGGCGGCATAGGATAACCTCGCTACAATGGACATGCGGCGCTCCCACCCCTCGCTTCACAGAGAGCGGCAAATACCCTTTCCTCGCCCCATATGACAACCACGCTCAAATGTGACATGCGGCGCTCCCACCCCTCGCTTCACATTTAGCGGAACCAAAACAAAAAGCGGCAAGCATTAAAATCATCAAAGGATGACCACGACTCATGGGATGTGCATCCAATAACCATAATATGCATCTATCATCAATATGCATAAATTACCATGTATATGCATCCACAATGCAATACCACATATGTCATAAATCAACATGTATATGCATCCACAATGCAATACCACATATATACTTGCATCCACAATGCATAAACAATGAGCATATAAAATACATGTTACCGTTGGGTGCCCGTACGTCCACTACGTACCTTTCCAAAAAGTGGAATGTGGTTGGACCTCAATTCCTTGGCTGCGTTGCCACCTGGGTTGGTTCTCTTGGGGATCTCAAATCACCCAACAATCTTCCACAAATCAAAGTTTGTAAGGACTCCTCTTCACCTCAAAGGTGGAACTCGAAAATTAAGGGGAAGGGAAGGGTTTGGGTGTGATATTTGGTAAAGTAAGAGTGAGGTTGAAAGAGTGGGGTTGGGTATTAAAATGTGAGTTTATTAAAATGATACCAAAAAATTCCATGGTGTATAAAACACCCCCAACATGATATTTTTCAAAGCATTTACTCAAAATGCACCATAATATCAATTAACACATGATTTCTCATAAATTGCTAACCAAGGCAAATAAATCATGCTTCCCATAATATTTACCCAACATGCACCACATGCACCCTAAAATGCAATCCCGGGTCACCCTACCCACATGACCATGCATTTCTACATAAGGTAAATAAATCCCAACACATAATCAATTACCACATAATTAATCATGTAAACACAATTAGAGCCAAATAGCAATTAACCATTTCGGGGATGTCACAAATCTTGTTATGAAGATTATGGTATTAATTCATTAGGGTTGAATTAATTATTTTGGGGAAATTTATTTCAGGGTGCATGTGATATATGTTGGGAATTTGGATTGTGGTATGATTATTTGGGGTATGTGTTGGTCATTGTGGTATATCATGTTTAATTGGTAATTGAAGTATTTTATTGTTTAAATACTAAAAATATCATGTGAGGATATTTTAATACATCGTGCTAAATACCGGGACCAAAACATAACACATCACACCACCCAACACCCAACACCCAACCACCCCCCAACCCATGCCTGCCACAGCTGGCTATGCAACCCACTTGCCCTCATAATTCAATCCATCTCATCCACTCCAATCTCCTCCATTTCTCTCCTAAAACTCGACCCTCATTCAGACAACAAATATGAAGAGGAAGATCACATTTTATTGCTCATTTTCTTGAAGGAAAGTCGAGCCAAAAAGGGAGCCTTCACAGATAGCTACACAGCGCAGGGGATAGAGTCCTGCAACACACCATATTTTGGAAAGGTACGTAAGAAACGTACGGGCATCCGAACGGTAACATGTATTTTATGTTTGTCTATTTGACACATGATAGATGCAAAGTTGTGCATTAAGAGTATGATACATGTTGTCATGCATTGTTGTTGCATGTTTATGTTGTGGAAATAAGAGTGTGTATTCCACGAGTCAGGGTTATCCCAGTGATGATTTTAATGCTTACGCTTATATCGCTAAAAATGTGGAGTAAGGCTTGCACATGGAGGTGGGGTATACCATACTAAGCGGGGAAGAAGGTACCGCTAGTATGAAGAGCGGGGAAAAAGGTACCGCTAGCGTGGAAGAATGTACCGCTTGTTATGAAATAATGTAGCGGGGAAGATGGTACCGCTCATTATGAAGTTAAGAAGTAAGAAGCATTAAAATACACTGGTGATAAACTGACTAAGAAAGATTTAAGATTAAGAAGTGAAGTTATGTCATGCCATTTATTTAAAGAAGCCATAATTACATATAATGATTTGATTATGAGTTATGGTACATGGACAACCAATGGGCGTTTTAAATGCATTGGAAATACAGGAAGTATTTTATATCTATGATTGTGCATTATGCTTTACATTCATATTGTGTTGAATATGAATTATGATATGCTCATGTTGGGGGTTGTCTTTGTAGGTGCTTTTACTAAGGAGAACCAGGGTGGGGGTTGATACTTTGAGCTGTAAGGAGTGCTACAACGATAGCAGAACAGAGTTCTTTTGTGTAGTCTCTACAAGTAGTAGAGTAGAACTATAGTGTCACTCCTATTGTTTTGATGAATGTAACTAATTTCTTTTGAAATTTTTATTGGCGCATGTGACCCTTAAGCTCAAGATGTCAACATGATTAAATACTCTGATTATATATGATTAGTTCTCTTAATTGCACCTTAATATCTTGTTTAGATAATGAGGTCTCACATTAGTGGTATCAGAGTAGTGGTTAGATAACCAGGGAACGAGTAAAGGGTAGCCTTTAGAGACAAGTTGGCTAGGTATTCATTGGTGGGCATGTTATGCATGTGGTGCATATTTTTGTGTAAGTTGTTATACTAACATGCTTTTGAATATGATTACTCTTTTTATCTAACGGCTTATATTATGAACTGCTTTTGGTATTGTTGTTAACCCCTGTGTTACAGCATGGCGGCTATTAATCCGGAGAACCCCAATGAAGAGGTGGGGGATATATGCAGTATCAATGCCAGTATTGCTCAGTCAAATCCTCTACCGCCACCTGCTGTAGGCATAGAGCCTATTGCACATATACTGCTACCACGGGAGATAAGTCTGACCCAGTTCTTGAGCTATCATCCACCGCAATTTGAAGGGACTGAGACTGGGGAAGCAGCCGAGGAATGGCTTGAGAGACTATAGCAGATATTTGTATCGGCACCCTGTGCACGGACTGCCTGGCTGAGATTGGCAGAGTTTCAGCTGGCTAAGAAGTCTTCCATGTGGTGGAAGACAACAGTTATGGAGCTGAGGGCTCAGGGTATGACGGTTGATTGGACTGTATTCAGGACCACGTTCCTTAACCGGTACTTTTCAGCAGCTGCCAGACAATTAAAGGAAGATGAGTTCACTAATTTGAAGCAGGGCAGCCTGTCATGTCAGATTATGCTATGCAGTATTCCTCACTATTGAGGTATGTACCTCATATCGCTGTGAGCAGTCATGCCAAGATGAGCATTTCCTGAAAGGACTGAGGCCATAGTTATTTGATCGGGTTGTCTCCAACAACCCCAACTCATTTGATGATGCCCTGACTAGGGCAGAGCTGGCAGAGATTGCAGTTGGTGCGTACAAGGAAGATGTGCCCCCTTTCATACCACCTCAGAGACCAGCTGTTGACAGCCTGAGGCCATGAGGAGACCAGTTCAAGCCTCGTGGGGCCTCATCATCTTCTAGATTTGGAGAGAAGAAGTCTCAAGGTCAGAAGCAAAGCAATCGGGGACCTACACAGGGGAGTAAGACAGGAGGGAAAAGGTGTGACCACTGCGGAGGATTTCATTTGTCACGTGACTGCCGAGGCTGTTATGTTTGTGGCAAGGTGGGCCACCTGGCTAGGGCTTGCCCCAATCGGGCAGGTCATGCAGACTCAGGGCCGAATAGGCCAAGATTTGACACTAGGACGGCACCACAGAGACAACAGTTTGCACCACGACCACAGGGAGGTCAGGCGACAGGACCGCCGCAGGGTCAGGTGTATGCACTGACTCGGGAGCAGGCTGAGGCAACCCCGGAGGAGGTTATTGTTGGTACGTGTCATTTACTTACGTACCCCGCATTTATTTTGATAGATACAGGTGCTTCCCACTCTTTTGTATCTGCTGCTTTTGTGGAGAGACACCGCTTGTGCTCATCTCTGTTACCCACGCCTCTCATGGTCTCGACACCCACGGGAAATGATGTGATTGCGGATCGGCTGTTATCTGATTGCGGATCGACTGTTATTTGATTGCCTCATTTATTTTGAGGGCAATGATCTCAGGGCCGATCTGATTTTGTTGGATATGACAGACTTTGACTGCATTATAGGGATTGATGTGCTGAGCAGATACCAGGCTATGGTTGATTGCCGACAGAAGATGGTTCGCTTTCTATCTGATCAGGGGTTTCAGTGGACCTTTTATGGGGACGGCTCTCGTCCAAGGATTCCAGTGATCTCAGCGGTTAAGATGTCTCGGTTATTGGAACGCGGTCATACATGTTACATCATTTATGCCGTGGATGTATCTGAGGAAAAGGAAGAATTAAGGATCGGGGATATACCAGTGGTTGCAGAATTCATTGATGTGTTCCCGGATGAGATTCCAGGGTTTCGGCCGATCAGAGATGTTGAGTTTGAGATCAAGCTACTGCCAGGGACATCTGCTATTTCCCGTGCTCCTTATAGGATGGCACCGGCAGAGCTGAGGGAGCTGAAGGTACAGTTACAGGAACTCCTCGACAAGGGATACATTCATCCTAGTGTATCGCCTTGGGGTTCACCAGTCTTGTTCGTGAAGAAAAAGGACGGTTCGATGCGCCTGTGTATCGATTACCGTCAATTGAACAAAGTGACTATTAAGAACAAGTACCCCCTTCCGAGGATTGATGATTTATTTGATCAGCTTCAGGGCACAGAGATTTACTCAAAGATTGACTTGAGGTCAGGATACCACCAGATACGGGTTAAAGCTGATGATATCCAAAAAACAGCTTTTAGAACTCGGTATGGGCAATACGAGTTCTTGGTGATGCCATTCGGGGTGACGAATGCCCCGGCTGTCTTTATGAGCCTGATGAACCGAGTATTTCAGGAGTACCTTGATCAGTTTGTGATCGTATTCATTGATGACATCATTGTCTATTCAAGAAGTGAAGAGGAACATGCTATTCATTTGAGGACAGTGCTACAGATCCTCAGAGATCATCAGTTGTACGCCAAGCTTAGCAAGTGTGAGTTCTGGCTGAGCAGCGTAGCATTCTTGGGCCACATTATCTCTCGAGAGGGGATATTAGTAGACCCGAGGAAGGTAGAGGCAGTTATGGATTGGTCTGCCCCTACTACAGTATCTGAGATTCAGAGTTTTCTTGGTTTGGCAGGGTATTATCGACGTTTCGTCGAAGGATTTCAAAGATTGCCAAACCACCGACGTAACTAACTCAGAAGGGAGTCCCATTCTGTTGGACGGAAGCTTGTGAGCAGAGTTTCCGGGAATTAAAGCACAGACTGACTACAGCACCAGTTTTGGTAATTCCCAGGGAGAACAAGGGATTCGTTCTCTATACTGACGCATCGTTTCAGGGTCTAGGATGCGTGCTGATGCAGGATAAACACGTTGTGGCTTATGCTTCAAGACAATTGAAGCCACACGTGACGAAGTATCCAGTCCATGATTTGGAGCTAGCAGCTATAGTGTTTGCCTTGAAGATCTGGCGACACTACTTATATGGTACCTCATTCACCATCTTCACTGATCACAAAAGCCTGAAGTTCTTGTTTACACAGGCTGAGCTGAATATGAGACAGAGGAAATGGATGGACTTGCTGAAGGATTATGACTGTGAAATCGAATACAATCCAGGAAGAGCAAATTTGACAGCCGATGCTTTGAGTCGGAAGGTGAGGAGCACAACAGAGGATGCCATGTGTCTATCAGCGATGATGGGCTCCTACTGCCATTTGGGATTTGATTATGATGTGTATGCTTCACCGGTACAGGTATTGACCTTATTAGCTGAACCTGTTATTTTTGATCACATCAGGAACGCTTAGGAGACTGACGAAGAAGTCCAGAGATGGTTGTCAGTGGTTCGTCTGGGTCAGTCGTCGAAGTTCAAGACGGCTGAGGATGGTTCCTTGAGGTTAGGTGATTGATGGGTGGTTCCGAATACGCCTGAGTTGCATCAGGGAATACTACAGCGAGCTCATTGCAGCAAGATGAGTATCCACCCAGGCGGAAAGAAAATGTATAAGGATTTACGTAGCCAGTTTTGGTGGAGGCGAATGAAACAAGATGTCACTACATTCGTCAAGAGATGTCTGATTTGTCAGCAAGTGAAGGCTGAGAGGCAGAGGCCTGGTGGTGACTTAGAAGTTTGGAGATACCAAAATGGAAGTGGGAGCACGTATCCATGGACTTCGTGACCCACTTACCAAGGATTGTTTCAGGTTTTGATGCTATCTGGGTAGTCGTGGATAGATTGACTAAAGTAGCCCACTTCATTCCATACTGTATGACCTTCACGTACTTGAGGATGGCTCAGTTATATGTCAGAGATGTGGTGAGACTGCATGTGATCCCTGTTTTGATTGTGTCTGATCGAGATCCGCGGTTTACATCTCACTTCTGGGAAGGCCTTCAGTCAGCTCTAGGTACAGAGTTGAGGTTGAGCACATACTATCATCCCCAAACGGACGGACAAACCGAGCGTACCATACAGACGCTCGAAGATATGTTACGGGCTTGTGTGTTGGAGTTCGATACTTCTTGGCAGGACTCAGTAGCCTTAGTGGAGTTTTCTTATAACAATAGCTACCAATCGAGCATACAGATGGCTCCTTTTGAGGCTCTCTACGGTAGACGTTGTAGGTCACCGTTATATTGGGACGATGTGGACCGTAAATCGGTCGGGGGACCAGAGTTGGTCCAAGAAATGGAAGAAAATGTTAAGGTGATCAGAAGGAAAATTAAAGCAGCCCAGGACAGACAGGCAACGTATGCTAATCAACGGCGTCGGCCGTTGGAGTTTCAGTTGGGCGACAGAGTCTTTCTAAAGATCTCACCTTTCAGAGGTGTAGTACGTTTTGGTATGCGGGGGAAGTTATCCCCGAGATACGTTGGGCCGTATGAGATTTTACAGCGTGTTGGTACTCTGGCATACCGATTGGCTTTACCGCCCTCTCTATCCGGCATACACGATGTGTTTCATGTGTCTATGTTGCGGAAGTACGAGCCAGATCCTTCTCATGTGTTGCAGCCTTCTGAGGTTCAGATAGAGTCCGATGTTTCCTATGTGGAGTGGCCTATCAGGATTCTGGATCAGACAGATCGCAGATTACGAAACAAAGTTATTCCTATGGTCAAAGTTCAGTGGATCGTAGGGGTGTCGAGGAGGCCACGTGGGAGACGGAGCCACACATGGTGCAGCACTATCCAGAACTGTTTTCTGGTATGTGATTTATGTTTTGTATTATATTGGGTAAGTGCATGCTGATTTCGGGGACGAAATCTTATAAGTAGGGGAGTATTGTGATATCCCTGAAATGATTATGTGTTTTTAAACATTAATCATGTTATGAAGATTATGGTATTAATTCATTAGGGTTGAATCAATTGGGAAAATTTATTTCAGGGTGCATATGATATATGTTGGGAATTTGGATTGTGGTATGATTATTTGGGGTATGTGTTGGTCATTGTGGTATAGCATGTTTAATTGGTAATTGAAGTATTTTATTGTTTAAATACTAAAAATATCATGTGAGGATATTTTAATACATCGTGCTAAATACCGGGACCAAAACATAACACATCACACCACCCAACACCCAACACCCAACCACCCCCCAACCCA
Organism: Haberlea rhodopensis; assembly: GCA_907163345.1. Taxonomy (NCBI): domain Eukaryota; kingdom Viridiplantae; phylum Streptophyta; class Magnoliopsida; order Lamiales; family Gesneriaceae; genus Haberlea; species Haberlea rhodopensis. The sequence goes on from CAJQUN010000549.1 coordinate 277,857, forward strand.
TGCCTGCCACAGCTGGCTATGCAACCCACTTGCCCTCATAATTCAATCCATCTCATCCACTCCAATCTCCTCCATTTCTCTCCTAAAACTCGACCCTCATTCAGACAACAGATAGGAAGAGGAAGATCACATTTTATTGCTCATTTTCTTGAAGGAAAGTCGAGCCAAAAAGGGAGCCTTCACAGATAGCTACACAGCGCAAGGGATAGAGTCCTGCAACACACCATATTTTGGAAAGATACCTAAGCGACGTACGGGCATCCCAACGGTAACATGTATTTTATGTTTGTCTATTTGACACATGATAGATGCAAAGTTGTGCATTAAGAGTATGATACATGTTGTCATGCATTGTTGTTGCATGTTTATGTTGTGGAAATAAGAGTGTGTATTCCACGAGTCAGGGTTATCCCAGTGATGATTTTAATGCTTACGCTTATACTGCTAAAAATGTGGAGTAAGGCTTGCACATGGAGGCGGGGTATACCATACTAAGCGGGGAAGAAGGTACCGCTAGTATGAAGAGCGGGGAAGAAGGTACCGCTAGCGGGGAAGAATGTACCGCTTGTTATGAAATAATGAAGCGGGGAAGATGGTACCGCTCATTATGAAGTTAAGAAGTAAGAAGCATTAAAATACACTGGTGATAAACTGACTAAGAAAGATTTAAGATTAAGAAGTGAAGTTATGTCATGCCATTTATTTAAAGAAGCCATAATTACATATAATGATTTGATTATGAGTTATGGTACAGGGACAACCAATGGGCGTTTTAAATGCATTGGAAATACAGGAAGTATTTTATATCTATGATTGTGCATTATGCTTTACATTCATATTGTGTTGAATATGAATTATGATGTGCTCATGTTGGGAGTTGTCTTTGTAGGTGCTTTTACTAAGGAGAACCAGGGTCGGGGTTGATACTTTGAGCTGTAAGGAGTGCTACAACGATAGCAGAACAGAGTTCTTTTGTGTAGTCTCTACAAGTAGTAGAGTAGAACTATAGTGTTACTCCTTTTGTTTTGATGAATGTAACTAATTTCTTTTGAAATTTTTATTGGCGCATGTGACCCTTAAGCTCAAGATGTCAACACGATTAAATACTCTGATTATATGATTAGTTCTCTTAATTGCACCTTAATATCTTGTTTAGATAACGGGGTCTCACACATGCTCTCAGATTCATCTCATCTCATGCTCTCAGATTCATCAACTCATGCTCTCATACTCTCAGATTCTTCTCATCTCATGCTCTCAGGTTTTTCTCATCTCATGCTCTCATTCTCTCAGATTCATCTCATCTCATGCTCTCATGCTCTCAGATTTTTCTCATCTCATGCTCTCAGATTCATCAACTCATGCTCTCATACTCTCAGATTCATCTCATCTCATGCTCTCATGCTATCAGAATTCATCTCATCTCAAGCTCTCAGATTCGTCAACTCATGCTTCCTCTTTTAATCTATTTTGTTTTTCTTTGTCCGAGGCCAAACTAGGAATGAGACCAAGTAGAGTCCAATGTATGTGGCTGAGTGGAGGCCAATGTATGAGGCAGGGATGAGACGTAGATATGAGGCCGAGTAGAGGCCTAAGGTATGAGCTCTTAGGGTATGACTTCTCAGGGGATGAGCTCTCAAGGGATGAACTCTCAGGGGATGAGCTCTCCAAGGGATGAGCTTCCATGGGATGAGTTCTCCAAGGGTTGAGATCTCAGGGGGTGAGCTCTCAAGGGATGAGCCTCTCAATGGATGAGCTCTTAGTGGATGAACTCTCCAAGGGATGAGCTTCCAGGGGTGAGCTCTCCAGGGGGGCGAGCTTCTCAAGGGATGAGCTCCTCAATGATGAGCTCTCCAGGAGATGAGCTCTCATGGGGTGAGCGATGTAGGGGACGAGCTCCTCAAGGGATGAGCTCTCTAGGGTAGGAGTCTAAAGGTGTGAGCTCTCATCTAAAGAGAATGACAAGAAACAACAGTAAAATGTCACAAATGTACAACAGTATATATATGACGTAGGCTACTCATATTTCTTGGCACATCATATATTCCTTAGTCAATCACATAATAATTATAAAGTAATTAATCATTAATCAATATTTATCTATTTAAAGATTCCAATGGAGAGCTGCATGTATTATTGATGAAGTTTATTGACAAGTTTCGTTGGAATGAAAATCAAGTTGACCCCCTTCCCAGATCTCCACGCTTTAACTCATTCAATTATCTTCCCCAAATTTCTCCGGCTTATGTTCCTCTTTTCATAGCAATGTATTCATAATCTCACACCTTAGCTCAATTTTTCCACAGACGGCGCCAATGTTATCTAAAAAAATTACTATATAGCAGAAATTAAATGAGACACACGATTTTTACGTGGAAAACCCCAAAATAAGGGAAAAAACTACGGATCCTAGACCAATATAAATTTCACTACAATATCAAAGTTTCAATTTTTTTAAACAATAAAATTGTAAATAAAGTGGAGAGAAAACGATGTTTGATCTAGCATTGTTCCTCCCCCCCTTTGAAACCATCAGCCATTCTCTTTATATAATTCAAGGAATTGAAAGTCAATGTAATCATTTCATCTGACATGACTTTACCATGCTTTTGTCCATCATGACAATTTATTGGAACTTGAAATGTGAGGTGTCATCATTCATGCGTGTGCATGTGTCAATTCCATATAAAATTTCGTGCCATGTCTCTTCTCTTCCTGGATGTGGTCTCTTTTCTTCCCGTGTGATGTCTCTTCTCTTCCCGGGTTGGTCTCTTCTCTTCCCGGGTGATGTCTCTTCTCTTCCCGGGTGGGGTCTCTTGTCTTCACTGGTGGGGTCTCTTCTCTTCCCGAGTAAGTCTCTTCTCTTCCCGAGTAGGTCTCTTCTCTTACCGGATGGTGTCTCTTCTCTTCCGAGCGAGTCTCTTCTCTTTCCGGGTGGGGTCTCTTCTCTTCTCGGGTGGTGTTTTATTTATATTATGTATTTTAAATATATTCCCGATGTCTTACAAGTGTATTTCAGCCCAATTATTATGCCTTAATTCTTCTCTTCCCGGGTGGTGTTTTATTTATATTATGTATTTTAAATATATATCCCGATGTCTTACAAGTGTATTTCAGCCCAATTATTAGGCCTTAATTTATTCAAGGTATAACAATAATGAATACAACAAATTTACATTTTATATATGTATATATAAATCCATTCTCATTTGTTTCGTATGCCCATCAAAACATTGTTTACATAATTTATTATGATTCACTATCTTAATGATTTCACATTATTATGTATTTGCAGTTCAACTAATATATATGGTCGAATTATAATATTTGAATATAAAATCATGTGTGTGTGTGTTTTCTATAGATTCCGAATTCTTAAAAACGACGACGTCTATTCGCTCCTCCAATTATGCGGTGTGTACTACAATACTTGCTCACAAAATGAAGATTGTTGCCTTCCAGGGGTGTACATGGGTGGGTAGGCATAAAAAACACCCAACCCACTATATGTAGGTTGCTAAATCGTCAAACCGCAACCGCACAATAAATATATAAAACCGCGTGGTTCAGGTGAGTGGGGGTGGATGCGGGCGAATAGTGGTTCAAATGGAAATATATTATAATTAATATATTCTACAATTTCTTAAACTAAGGTATTTATTGTCGATGATAATAAACAGACGTTAAACTAAATAAAATGATGGAATAACATAAAATAATAAAAATCTAAATTCATGTTGATGTCATATGATATATTGACCTCATCGGGTAAAATCCCCTCAAGGGCCGAACAAGCCATATACCAAACAGAGGGCACCGAATGGAAAGCACCGAGCAGGGTTTTACCGAACAGCTGCTAACCCTCCTCGATTTTCTGGTCAAAGATTAGCGGAAGACCCGGGAGTAACTAACAAATTAACCAGCGTGAATGAACGTGCAGTAATGGGGCGCGGATTTCTTGGACGCGTTGGGCTCCAGTTAAGCCACGATCAGAGGACATCGTGTTCCGGATCTCCCGCAAGCCAATCACTGGGAACAGTCCTATAAATACCCGCGGATGTCATCATAGTAAAGGTTGGATTTTTCTGGGCAAAAAGACTCCGAAGAGAGCAAATTTATGTCTGTTCGGTCTTTTCTGTTATTTCTATAAAAAATTCGTGTAAGTCATTGAGCGATTATTATTTGTGTCCAGAGAGTCTTGTAAATCATCAACATTTTATAGTGAAGTTTTATACTGGACTAGGTCCCGTGGTTTTTCTCTCAATTTGAGGGTTTTCCACGTAAAAAATCTTGGTGTGTTTATCGTTATTTTCCTTTAACACCTTATTCTACCTTATATTCGAAAATCACGGATCACATCATTGGCCCGTCTGTGGGAACAAAAAGAGTAAAGACGTTGAAGCAGGGATTTTTCATTAAGAATCCAAGGCGAAATGGTTAGAAGCAAAGGGCGAGGGCCAATGTCGGGGAGGGATAAACCAATGACCCCCCCACGTTCATGCCCAGAACCAGAAGGAGCCGGGGAGGCTGGATCATCGCAGAATGTTTCACGAGTATTACCTACCGGAGGAATACCCATGGAACATTTAACTGATTGCCAGAACTGTTGGAGAAGTTATGAAACAATTCATGACCCCCCCCTGTCAGGAAGAAAATAAAGAAGAGGAGGAAGACTCAACCTCTATAAAGAAGTCAGAGGAGGAGGCTGGAGAATCGAAAGATTTTCTTAATCGTTCAAATGATGAAATAGATAGGGCTTTGCACCATCAAATGGAGGATTTAAAGGAGGAGTTACAAAAAATGCTCAATAAAATGGAAGGCCGTATTAACTCGGCAAGAAGAAGCACCCCATTCACTCCTCAGGTCATTGATGATCCTCTGCCTCTTAATTTCAGAACTTTAAGTGTGGGGAATTATGATGGTAGCACGGATCCAGAAGAATATTTGTCTCGATTTGAGAATGCCTCACTCCTTCATCAGCTGTCAGATGGGGTGAAATGTAGAGTGTTCTTGACTACTCTAGCCGGCGCTGCTCAATCGTGGTTCAATCAATTACCATAAGGAATAGTGGATTCCTTTCCCAAATTCAGCTCGTTGTTCCTTCATCAATTCGCGAGCAGTAGAAGTTGCAAGAGAACAGCCTTGAGTTTGTTCGGTCTCAGGCAGATGGATAAGGAGTCTCTCGGGATTTTCTGAAAAGATTCAATCAAGCATGCCTTAATGTTCCGCATGTGACATCTGAAATACTAGCCAGCGCTTTCACCCAAGGGTTGAGAGAGGGGGATCTGTTCAGATCGTTGGCCAAGAAGCCACCGTCAGACTATGATGAATTACTGGGGCGTGCCTCTAAATATATTAATTTGGAGGAAGCGCAGAGGATGAAACAGAAGAAGGAAATAAAAAATGGTGGTGAAGTCAATAGGAAGGAGAGGCCATTGGAACAGCCTAAGAGGAACTTTGATCAGTACCTACCGATGAGACCTTATCGGGAGGTAGCCATGAATCAAATTATGCCGAAAAGGGGTCGGGGGGGACCTTATGGAAGAGGAGTATTCCGAGGAGGAAGTGCCCGAGGAGGGAACGTTCATGAAGGAAGAATGGATGTAAGGCGAGGAGCTGACGATGGAACAGTGCTCCTTTCCCTCGGAATAATGTTAATCCAGGGAGAGGAGCACTTCATCCAGTTCCTTGGGCAGTACGGGGGGAAAGAGTGGAGGGAAGAAATCAAGGTACCAGGGAAAGGACCATGAGCAATGTTCCTAACCGAGGGACTATACGTATGATTTCGGGAGGAACATCATGTGGAGATTCTAACCGAGCAAGAAAAAATTATGCTCGAAGACTTGAAGTGTTATCCATTAATCCAAGTCATACTCAGGAGAGTCCCTCTATAGCTTTCGGACCAGCAGATTTACAAGGGATTTATTTTCCCCACGAGGATGCACTGGTAATTTCAGCCATAGTAGCCAACTACAATGTGCAAAGAATCTTTGTCGATACAGGTAGCTCGGCAGATGTGCTCTTCCTTAGTACTTTGAAGCAGATGGAATTGGGAAGTATAGCTGTACAAAAAGTAAATACTTCTTTGCATGGGTTTACCGGAGAAGCCATAAATCCTATAGGACAAGTGTCTTTACCCGTCACATTAGGAGAGGAGTCCAAGACAAAGACGAAGATGATCACCTTCCGCATAGTGGATACACCCTCCTCCTATAATATAATATTGGGTCGGCCGGCATTAACGGCCTTCGAAGCGGTTGCTTCTACTTACCACCTGAAGATAAAATTCCCGGTAGGAGAGGAAGTGGGACAAGTAAGGGGAAGTCAGAGTTCATCAAGAAAATGCTATGTGCAAGAGTTGAAGCAAGACAAAGGGAAAAATAGAGAAGATGGGGAGCGAGGAAGTAATAAGAGGAAACATGGACAGCCTGAGGCGGAGGAGCGGATAATCCCCGAGGAGGAATTTATGAGTATCGAGTTAGGTCACCCGGCGAAAACTACTCGCATTGGGTCCAAGTTGGACCCTGAATTGAGGAAAAGAGTGATTGAATGCTTGATAGATAACATGGATGTGTTCGCTTGGAATACCTCTGAGTTAATTGGGGTAAAACCTGAGATTGCTGAGCATCATCTAAATGTTGACCCGGGTGCTCGGGCAATTAAACAGAAGAGAAGGCATTTCGGACCCGAGAAGGATGCCGTCATAGCTAAACAAGTAGAGGAGTTGCTGAAGGTAGGTCATATACAGGAGATTAGTTTCCCTACATGGCTCTCAAATGTGGTTCTAGTACCTAAAACAGGAGACAAGTGGAGGATGTGTGTAGATTTTCGGGACGTGAACAAAGTGTGTCCCAAAGATTGTTATTCATTGCCAAGGATTGATCAATTAGTGGATTCTACTGCGGGACATGAGCTATTATGTCTTATGGATGCTTATCAGGGATATCATCAAATCCCTTTAGCCCGCGAGGATCAGTCCAAGGTTAGCTTTGTCACAGCGGGAGGAACTTTTTGTTATGTCGTCATGCCCTTCGGATTGAAAAATGCTGGGGCTACTTATCAGAGACTGATGGATAAGATGTTCAGAGATCAAATAGGACGGAACGTGGAGGTTTAAGTTGATGACATCCTGATCAAAAGCAAGAAGGCCCAAAATCTGATAGAAGATATGGAGGAAGTCTTTGCCACTTTGAGAAGATTTGGCATGAAGTTAAATCCAGCTAAATGTACCTTCGGAATTCATAGTGGAAATTTCTTGGGGTACATGGTGACAGAGAGAGGTGTGGAAGCTAACCCTGAGAAAATCCGAGCAATCCAAGAAATGAACCCTCCTCGGACCTTGAACGAAGTACAAAGGTTAGCGGGAAGAATAGCAGCGCTTAGTCGATTCATATCTAGATCGGCTGATAGGAGTTTGCCTTTATTTAAAGCATTAAGGCGAGGAATGCAGTTCGAGTGGGATGATCAGTGTCAGAAGGCTTTCGAAGACTTGAAAGAATATTTAGCTCAGTTACCCTTAATGAATAAACCCGAGCACAATGAGACCCTCCTCGTCTACTTGTCGGTAACCGAGGAAGTTGTCAGCTCGGTGTTAATTCAAGAGAAATTTGGACAGCAGCAACTGGTATATTATGTCAGCCGAGCTTTACAAGGTGCCGAACAAAGATACCCTGAAATTGAAAAGTTAGCTTTGGCTCTGGTGATCACTGCAAGAAGGCTTCGGCCGTATTTTTTTATCTCACCCTATCATGGTGGTAACGAGCACTCCCTTAGGAAGGCTCTTGTCAAAAGCTGAAATTTCAGGAAGGATGGTGAAATGGGCCACAGAATTGAGCGAGTTCGATATTTCTTATCAGCCTCGGAATACCATTAAGGCTCAGGCCTTATCTGATTTTTTGGTTGAAGTAACTCATACTCGCGAAGAAAAACATTGGAGCCTCTTTGTAGATGGATCATCTACTCAAAAGGGAAGCGGTGCGGGAATTATACTGATCAGCCCAGAAGGAGAGGAAGTTGCCATAGCTATTCAGTTCGGTTTTCATTCTTCAAACAATGAAGCCGAATTTGAAGCTCTCCTCTCTGGTTTACAAGTGGCATTAGACGCCGGAGCTCGGAAAGTAAAAGTGTTCATGGACTTGGTGCTGGTTGTACAACAGGTAAATGGGGTGTACAAGGTGAAAGAAGAAAATTTGAAAAAATATGTGGAGAAGGCTCAAGTATTAACAACTCAGTTCCAGGAAGTGGAATTGAAGCAAATACCACTAGAAGATAATAACCGAGCAGATTCACTCGCAAAGTTGGCCAGTTCCATTCATGAGTGGAAGAACAGGAAAGTGCTGGTACAAGATCTTCTGGTCTCGCACAGAGCTATCAACAGTATAATGAATTTGGAGCCTTGTATAATATCCGATTGGCGAGAGCATATCATCAAATTCTTGAAAAATAGGGTGTTGCTGTTAGATCCGAAGGAAGCTGCTCGGGTGAAGAGAATGGAGAGGCGTTTTGTGTTACTAGAAGGTAAATTGTTCAAAAGGGGATTTTCAGCTTCCTTCTTATAATGCACATCAGTGCAAGAAGGAGAACATTTGCTAAAGGAGATTCACGAAGGCTGTTGTGGAAATCATTCGGGAAGTAATATGTTATATCAGAAAGCCCTTCGGGCCGGATACTATTGGCCCAGTATGAGAGAAAATGCCGAAGAAAATGTTAAAAAATGTAACAATTGCCAGAAACATGCAAATTTATCTCATATACCCGCAGAGGTCTTAAATAGCAGTATTACTTCCTGTCCCTTCGATCAATGGGGGATGTACATCATCGGACCTTTTCCTCTTGCCACGGGGCAAAGAAAATTCCTCCTAGTAGCAGTTGAGTACTTTACTAAATGGGTGGAAGCTGAACCTCTAGCAAAAATAACTGAGGAGGAAATCATCAGATTTTTATGGAGAAACATAGTATGTCGGTTCGGAATACCGAGGAGAATTATTTCGGATAATGGAAGGCAATTTCAGGGAAAGAAACTACAGGAGTGGTGCGAGGATATGAAAATCAGGCAAGTATTCACGTCAGTAGCCTATCCACAGTCAAATGGGCAAGTCAAAGTTATTAACCGTATTCTATTACATGGGATTAAGACGATGCTAGAGGGGCTCGAGGAGAGTGGGTAAATGAACTACCTGGAGTCTTGTGGGCTTATCGAACAACTCCTCGGGTATCTACAGGGGAAACTCCGTATAGTCTGGTATACGGTTCGGAGGCCCTCATTCCAACGGAAATTGGGGTTGAATCTCTCCGCGTACAATGTTATGATCCAGAGCAGAACGAGGGTAAGAGAATGCAAGAGTTAGATGAGATTGATCAGCTAAGAGAACAAGCTGTAGCACGAACAGAGCTATATAAAGTAAGGATTACCAACACCTATAACCGAAGGGTTCGATCAAGAACATTCCAAGTTGGGGATTTAGTGTTACGAAGAACAAATCCTGCTGGTGAGGTAAAAAAGTTGGCACCCAAATGGGAAGGCCCTTACAAAATCAAGGAAGTAATCGGAAGAGGAGCCTACAGGTTGGAGGATCATGAAGGTCGGAAATTGGTAAGACCTTGGAACATTCATAACCTGAAGAAGTATTTTGTGTAATCTTTCTTTTTTATTGTTTTATGAATTCAGCAGTAATAAAATGAAAGTATTTTATTCATCGAGTTTGTTTGGAATTCTAATGATTTACTCGTGGGATCGGGATGTTTGGTCCACGTTTAAACATTACATTATCATCGGTTTACTCGTGGGATCGCGATGTTTGGTCCACGTTTAAACATTACATTATCATCGGTTTACTCGTGGGATCGGGATGTTTGGTCCACGTTTAAACATTACATTATCATCGGTTTACTCGTGGGATCGGGATGTTTGGTCCACGTTTTAAACCTAAAATTGCCTAAGTGTTTGTGCTCGGGGTAGCGAGCGTTGTTCGGAATTTTAGTTGTTTACTCGTGGGATCGGGATGTTTGGTCCACATTTTAAACCTAAAATTGCCTAAGTGTTTGTGGTCGGGGTAGCGAGCTTTGTTCGGAATTTTAGTTGTTTACTCGTGGGATCTGGATGTTTGGTCCACGTTTTAAACCTAAAATTGCCTAAGTGTTTGTGCTCGGGGTAGCGAGCGTTGTTCAGAATTTTAGTTGTTTACTCGTGGGATCGGGATGTTTGGTCCACGTTTTAAACCTAAAATTGCCTAAGTGTTTGTGCTCGGGGTAGCGAGCTTTGTTTCGGAATTTTAGTTGTTTACTCGTGGGATCGGGATGTTTGGTCCACGTTTTGAACCTAAAATTGCCTAAGTGTTTGTACTCGGGGTAGCGAGCTTTGTTCGGAATTTTAGTTGTTTATTCGTGGGATCGGGATGTTTGGTCAACGTTTTAAACCTAAAATTGCCTAAGTGTTTGTGCTCGGGGTAGCGAGCGTTGTTCGGAATTTTAGTTGTTTACTCGTGGGATCGGGATGTTTGGTCCACGTTTTAAACCTAAAATTGCCTAAGTGTTTGTGCTCGGGGTAGCGAGCTTTGTTTCGGAATTTTAGTTGTTTACTCGTGGGATCGGGATGTTTGGTCCACGTTTTGAACCTAAAATTGCCTAAGTGTTTGTGCTCGGGGTAGCGAGCTTTGTTTCGGAATTTTAATTGTTTACTCGTGGGATCGGGATGTTTGGTCCACGTTTTAAACCTAAAATTGCCTAAGTGTTTGTGCTCGGGGTAGCGAGCTTTGTTTCGGAATTTTAGTTGTTTACTCGTGGGATCGGGATGTTTGGTCCACGTTTTGAACCTAAAATTGCCTAAGTGTTTGTGCTCGGGGTAGCGAGCTTTGTTTCGGAATTTTAGTTGTTTACTCGTGGGATCGGGATGTTTGGTCCACGTTTTGAACCTAAAATTGCCTAAGTGTTTATGCTCGGGGTAGCGAGCGTTGTTCAGAATTTTAGTTGTTTACTCGTGGGATCGGGATGTTTGGTCCACGTTTTAAACCTAAAATTGCCTAAGTGTTTGTGCTCGGGGTAGCTAGTTTGTTCTGAAATACAAGTAAATGATTTCATTAATGCAAGAGAAAGAAATACAATAAAAGGTAAAAGCTCTACCCTACGGCTGGAATAGCTCCTCGGGGATGCTCTCCAGAGCAGCATTGACGTCAAGGAAATCTTTTGAAGCTCCTTCAGGAGGGTAGCCTTGAGATCTAAATTGGCCGACGCATGCTTCAGAACCATGATCAAAGAACTTGTAAGCACGGTCAGCCACCATGTTGCTATACTCCGGAGACTTCAAAAACTCAGCTTTCTTCGAGAGCCAGAGTTCTTCCACACGAGCAGCAGTGGAAGATTTCTCTTGAGCAAGCTGCTCGGAGACAGCTTGATGTTGCCCAGCCAGAGATTTATACTGCTCTGACAAGGTAGAGTTAACACCTTCCAGATCAGCAAACTTTGTCCGCTCCTCTGCCAGGACCTGCTCCGCCTTGTCCCGAGCTGATACCAGGGCCAAGTGCCGCTCTTCCAAAAGGCTCACTGTTTTCTTCAACTCCTCACCCATACCCTCTAACTGCCGGATGCGCTTCTGGTTTTGCCCATCAGCCAATCGAACTGAATGAAAGCGAGTGAGAAGTTCACCCGCCATCATGTGGGCCTGCATCAGATCATATATAAAGTTAAAGTAACAAATGAAGGTATTGGAAAAAGACAAACGAAACAGATTAATGGGTAAAAACATTTACCTGAGTAAAGGAGGAGGAGAAGTCGTTCACCAAGTTGCTGAAAGCCAGCACCCCGAGATACTTTCGATCAGCTGAGTTGGGGGTATAGCACAAAATGGAATGGGAGGTTTTGGGATCGGGTTTTTTCAGTAGTGGAACAGTGGGGGAGTACGTCCACGAAGGGATATGGTATCTCGAGGCAGGCCGGGATACACCAAGAGCAGGTTGAGAGGAGGCTCGAGGTTCGGAAGGGATAAGGGAAGAAGAAGTTTTCTTAGTAGGAGGTGCTTGGGGCGAAGAACTTGGACCTTCGGGAGTAGCCTTTCTCTTGCGATGAAGAGCTTGAGTCCTCTCAGGTGAAGCCTTCTCCTCAGAAGGAGTCAAAATCTCAATGGACGGGGGAGGTGCAGGAGTAGTAGCAGCCTTAGAAGTCTGGCCTTTTTGGCTTTTCTCCCTTAGCTTCTCGGCTATCCTTGCCTTCATCATTTTTGTTTCTGAAAAGAGCAGAGAAATATTAGTCCGAACATGATAAGTTAAAAGTAAAACGAAGAAGATTACTTGGAAAGCACTCACCAAGGGGCATTTTCAAGGATACACCCTTGGGGCTCAACTGGAACAAGTATAGCAGTCCGTCGTCAATCAGCTCCATCAAATTAAAACATTGATCGGCGAGTGCACGACGAACCGACAAATACGGTTTCTCCTCAAGGTGACCCTTGATTGATTTCCCCCTCGGGAGACTTTCCCTCCACTCCATAGGGCAATCCCAAGGCTGGAGGGGACGAGCAAAGAAGTAAGAGTTTTTCCAATTTTTTATGGACGAGGGGTATTTTTTGAGGAAGCTCACCCCTGTCCTTGAGGAAAAGTAAAAGAGCCCGATCTCTTTCTTGTTCAATTGAAAAAAATAATGAAAAAGCTCGGGAGTAGGGGTAAAACCCAGATAAGAAAGAACTATGAAGAAGCCTGCTAATAACCTATAGCTATTGGGAAATAATTGACTAAGGGAAACACAGAAGTAGGAGGCCACTTCAATAACGAAAGAAGGGCCGGGAAAACGGAGGCCTCCTCGGAGCTGGTCTATATAGAAAGGAAAATACCCCTTAGGTGGTAAGTGAGGACGAGATCCAGAAGGGGGAGCAATAATAGAAGTCCCCTCGAAAATCCCCCATTTAGTTCGGATATTGTTGAGGTGCTGAGTCAATTTGACCTCAGACTCGAAGATCTCGAACCAAGGAACATGGGCTTTAACTAAATCTCGCTCTGTAGCACGTTTCTGCTCTTGTTTATGAGCAGCCGACGCCACAAAAGAGCTTAGGGTTTTGTCGCTATCAAAAGAGGAAGAGGGTTGAGGAGAGGGGCTAAGAGCGTCTCCTTCGTTAAACCTATCTATCGCTTGCAATGAAGAATCGGCTGAGGAAGAAACCATACTTAGGTGATTAAAAAAGGACTGCTGGGGAAAGTTGTTCGATCGTCTGGTGCTAGCTCGGAAGCAAAATGCAGCAAAGTAAAAACAAATGAAGAAAATGGAGGGGTATTTATAGCGGGGACCATGTGAAAAGTCATTTAATCTTCACCGTCCAAAAATAAAGGAATGTACGGTTATAAAGGAGCCTCGGGAAACGAAACGTCGCGCGGCATTTGAAATATTTGGGCGGGAAAAAAGGGCGGCAATAATGTCCCGAGCAGGTTAAGTTTGGGATTTTACCCGAATACAATAAAACAAGACTTCAAAAGTCTCGTCTTTCTTTACTTTAGGGGGGTGAGGTGATGTCATATGATATATTGACCTCCTCGGGTAAAATCCCCTCAAGGGCCGAACAAGCCATATACCGAACAGAGGGCACCGAACGGAAAGCAACGAGTAGGGTTTTACCGAACAACTGCTAACCCTCCTTGGTTTTCTGGTCAAAGATTAGCGGAAGACCCGGGAGTAACTAACAAATTAACCGGCGTGAATGAACGTGCAGTAATGGGGCGCGGATTTCTCGGACGCGTTGGGCTCCAGTTAAGCCACGATCAGAGGACATCGTGTTCCGGATCTCCCGCGAGCCAATCACTGGGAACAATCCTATAAATACCCGCGGATGTCATCATAGTTTGGATTTTTCTGGGCAAAAAGACTCCGAAGAGAGCAAATTTATGTCTGTTCGGTCTTTTCTGTTATTTCTATAAAAAATTCGTGTAAGTCATTGAGCGATTATTATTTGTGTCCAGAGAGTCTTGTAAATCATCAACATTTTATATTGAAGTTTTATACTGGACTAGGTCCCGTGGTTTTTCTCTCAATTTGAGGGTTTTCCACGTAAAAAATCTTGGTGTGTTTATCGTTATTTTCCTTTAACACTTTATTCTACCTTATATTCGAAAATCACGGATCACATCACATGTGATGAAAAATACTTTCCGAAAGATAATTATCAAATCATTTACAATTGAAAATCAAAGCTAGTTAACTTCATAGGTCATCAAACATAACATCATAATCCTAAAACTAGATATATCCAAATTATTTACTAAATGTGCAGATCCTGAGAAGTGAATTTGGAGAGTCAAATTCCCAATAGTACATACTTCAATTACCAAGAAAATCACATTCTCGATTTTTTATGAAAAAAAATCAACTACTAAAACATGGATGTACAAGAAAATTTGGACAAAATTATCAACTACTAAAACATGGATGGACAAGAAAATTTGGACATATATAAACCTGAGCAAAACTCCATTCCCACTGCTTTCCAATTTATCATTGCCCTTGGTAGAAATTGCCCGCTAGAGAAAAGTATGCCACCACAAATGGAATCCTGAACTACTCCAGATCTAAGATGTGAGGGTCCGTTCCTAATGTGGTGTTTAATTATCACATAGTGATTAATTTGTGTAAACAGCGGAAGATTAATTTCAAATGTCTTGTTAAACGGTCCTAAAAATTTTTGCTTTTAGGTGATACATATATACTGATACTTAAAATATGTAATTATAGTTTCCAATTCAACATGTTGATCATAACATAATTACCAAGTATAACATCAACCGGTAGTATAATAATTAAAATACAGATACTCAGGGCATACCCCGGTAAATTTAAAACATAAGTCAAAATACTCTAACAACTACTGGGACTCAAATTATAAAACATAACCTGAGCTCGCTCTCAAGGAGCTCCGGTATTCATCGATGCTTCACATCGAGCATCCGCAGTACGTCTACCTGTACCACCTGTCATGTCCATACAACAAAGATATGACAGCCCCTGCGAAGGGGGTCAGAACCCAGTACGAGAAATAAATAGAATCACGTCAAGAATGACAAAGTATCATGCAATGCATACCATGTATGAATGCAATGTATGAATGGGTAAAACGAATCGAATATCAAGATACCAAAAATCGGAGTCCAAAGGAAGGTGTCATCAAATCATCAAAGCTCGAGTAGAGGGTGACAATATACGTACAATGCGCTAGGAAAAACTCATCCTATGTACGTTACTGCATCCAGCCCTCGTGTCTAGGTCTGGTCGCACCTGCACGTGACTACAATTACTACCTATACTGTCTGTCATCGCCATGCTCGTCGTACCCGACACTCAGAGTAAGTCAACTCAGTCAAATCATGGATATCAAAGGAATGATAGATCAATATGATATGCCCATGAATCATTTATGCATTAAATGACATATGCAACTCAATATATCATGCAATCTCATGTGAAAGTATATATAAATCATGTAATTTCACATATCACGTAATCCAAGACATTCATCATGTCATATAGTCACATAAGAATCATATAGTGACAAATAAGTCATATAAATCAAATAATGACATATAAGGCCATACATTAGCATCATTACACGTCTTTGCCAGACGTCATGATAAAACTCATTTCACCGTACCTCAAACCGTTAGCTAATTACCAAGTGATCATCGACTCAATCTTAGGATTAATAAACCTGGCCATAACAGTTCCAAATACAACATAATGTCGCATACTAGCCTTAAACATATCAAAATAAAACTCAAACTTAGACCCAAAACCAATTCTCTAAATTTTAGCATGCGCAACCGTAGAGATCGGCTCATAACTTGTCCGATACTTAATAAAATCACATGGGTCCAATTTATTTTCAAAGCTAACTCAAAAATAAACATTTCATCAGTTCAACTCATCTTCAAATTCGTTCATTTAGCCTAGGTAAAATGGCCAAGAACAATCTGCTTGAAAAACAGGACAATTTACCAAATTCCAGCCTGACCCAGTTTTGTATAAAAATCATAATAAATTCATATGAAGTCCCAATGACTTGAGGCTAGTGGAAAAATCACGAAAACCCAAAGTACTACAGTTCATATTTGAAGTCCAGAAGCTAGTTCGCTCATCTAGAGGCACATGCAAAACAAAGTATGACAGTTTTAAAAATACTTATACACTCTGTTTTGACAGAGTGAGCAGTTCTAGGAAAAAGTGCATATCTTGCACAAATAAACTCCAAATCATGTGAGGCCAATTTCTAATGCAAGATAACGCAAAATTTTACAACTTTTATGCAGACACCAAGGTCAAAATCGTAGCATATGTTCCCAGATGTACCAAGAACACACTGCATGTGCAACCCGCCTACATGCATGTTCTAGATTGTGCACCTTGTGGTAAAAACATCATAGCTCATTCATTTTAAGTCCAAATAGTCTCAAAATTTAACCACATGACGACAACCCATATATCTACATTGTTAGTTTGAGGCTTAAAGTCAGATTCGGAAGTTAAGAAAATAGAAAATACAGAACAATCTACTGCATGCAACATCAAATTTGTGCAGATTCTGTTTTAATAAAAAGACACCAACATTTTTGTGGTTCCTATAATTTCGACCCAAAATCCATAAAATCCAACTAAAAATAAATAAGAACAAGTCCATACCCTTGAAGACCCCAAAGTTTCACAATGAATCCACTCTCCAAGCTCCTAGCCTTCAAATTCTTGAAGGAAAATGGGTTTTCTCCTTCCAAGCTTGCTAGAACTCCAAATGCATGGAGGTATTAATCTGATACGAATGGAGGAGGAGAAAGTATTTTATAATGGTAGAAGATGAAATAGTGGGTGTTGGTCTCTAAGCCACCAAAAGTAATTTTTTAATCAATTTCTTATCCCACCATGTCCATGTGTCCCAAGATGGTGTTTTATCATCTTTTAATGTAGGTGAATGGCTGAAAATTATATACCATTTGGTATAATTTTGATGTATTTTAACTTGGTTAAAAATAAGGTGTTGTGATCCGGAACACCTCAATTCGAATTCTTCGCTTTTAATCACCCCGGTTTGCTTAATCATTAATAAACCAGATTAATCAAAATTAATTAGCAATGGGGCCTTACATAAGACCTCCCAATAGACAACTCCATCCTTCCAAGCGATAATGTCCAACGGATTTCTGACATTACTAGCAGCCTGTGATCTCTCAGACTGCACTTAACATATTTTCATGTTTAGAGGTCAGTGGACAAAACGTGTATAGAGTTATTTATTGCCATCATATTCATTGTAGCTAGCTTGTCATTAAAGGGGGAAAAAAACTCTTTTCAGCCATCGACGAAGCGTGCAGAATACGAGAAGCAAAAGCCATCAATGCATGAAGTATGATGATTTCAAAGGGAGAGCTTACAAGAGACTCTACCATGCAAGTAGCAAGCCCATCATTAGTTCATGAAGTATAATGATTTCAAAGGAAGAGCTTACAAGGGTCTACCTGTTGGGTTTCCATCCCCCGGCGGCGCCAGATCCAAACTCAGCAGAAATAAAATAGTAAACAGATCTGACCCGGGGACGGACGGTCGCGTCTGATTCATATATAACCATGCAAATTATCAAATATAAATGCACGAAAAGAGATTATCGTTCTTCGACGTAGATCTGAAAGCACTTAACATTTAAGTCTAACAGCCAACCATTGGCCCATTGGCTTGTAGGCATTGTTAACAATCTCACACTTGTCCAAAAGCCAACATAAAACTACAAACTCATAATTCAATTAACTCAATCCAATTGAACAACTTGATTTACTACCAATGTACATAATTATGAGACATAAATATATCAAACGTTTTAATTTTAGAACTTTCTATAAATAAAACATTTTCAAATATAGAAACTCGGCTAAAGTGATGAGCTTTCAAAAAATAAATTCATCTATTCTAAATCACGCAACTTAAGCACTTAACATTTAAGTCTCAATTCTCACTGATAGATCGGCGGTCGGTTGATTGTGACCCAGCGAGACTCAAGTGTTTCATAGTAGTAAGATCACAACCTTTGTGATTTTAGAAGTCAAACAACTTCTTTGGGCTTACCCTGAATGTCACATTGTCAATTAAACTTCTTTAATAGACAATGACCAAAATATAATTCAAGCAACAACCTACTGATTTTGGGTAGCGCCTAGCTTCTGCGCTTCATGAAGATCTAGATACAAATGACTAGCAACATACGAGAACATGTCAGTCATAGTTAGCTTGCAGTACATTCCTTTCACTCATATGGTCCCGAATGAATCTAGGGCATTGGTTGGTCGATGCCACTTATGATTTCAATAACGATATATTTGTTTCACGTTATATGATTCATTGTGTGCTTATATAAAAAAAACACATTTTTCACAAGCACTACCCACTCTAGCCAGAGATTCCTCGAATCATATACAGATAAATCACATAGGACATCCTAGTTCATCAAGACCAGTGGTGAATCCCCAACGACAATCATAGGCCTCTGACAGCATCACTGAATACCCAAAATAACAATTTTATGACCCACATATGATCAGTCATTAAATTAAAGTACACAGCTATCTTTCAAGACCTCAATGACGCCTCGGGTCATGAGAAGTAATGGTGCACAACTATGACTATGAATTCTATACTCGAAAAATGGTAACCACTTATAGAATTCTGAGTAGGGTTGTTCAGTGAACTCATTCGTAATAGCACCTATTCATGTGTGCCGACTTCTCCAAGCCAACGCCGATGAAACGCGGCGCACTACACTAGACACATCATGAATACCAGTCTCTAACCAGCATATATCGATATCCCATACTCGAAGGCTCATCGACTAGGAACATTTAAAAATCACAGTCGAGAATGTATGTGATGCCCGGGAATTACTGGTGTTAATCCAGGTGTAGTGATAATCCTTAATGGATTTTAATTGTAGCTATTGTGTATTAATTGCGATTTCGAGGTTCCCGGGGATTTTAAATCCCGTAGGTGGAGTCATTGGATCCAAGGGATGAGATTGTATTCTCGTTGTGGTGATAACCTTGGAATTTGATTTTTAGTGGAATCTGGGGTCCGAAGTACTTTGTACTGGGGCTGACAATGGAATTTGAGTTGGAGAGATAATTTTTGAAAACAGATGATTTTTAATAAATCATGATGTAGTTGTGGAGGTATCGGTATTTTGGAGCCTTGGAGCTATATATACCAAATGGACTCGGTATTCCGTCATTATACAGAATCTCTCTTCCCTCTCCTCTCCCTCACGCCACTCTCTAACCCCAAACCCCCTTTCCCTTTGATGAGCAAATTGATGGAGGCTCATCCTAGGAGCCGGATTTCTAGAAGATAATAAGGTATTATTCTTCCCCTCGCATTTACCTTCGTTTTGATAGTGGTTTTGTGGTGTTTGGGAAGGATTTGTGTTGGGTTTAAAGAAATGGGCTTTTAAAGAATTTTGGGTTGGTTGGTTTGAGGAGTTTTTATGGTGTTTAAGTTGAGGATTTATGTTGTATGGGGTGTGAGGATTGATGTTGGGCAAAATTTTGCAAGAAAAACGCAATTTTTGGCTTTTACAGGTCGAGGCGATCGATACCCAGGGCAGGGCGATCGATCGCCGCGACGTTGTCGAAATTTTCTGGAAGATGAACAGTGAGGCGATCGACCGCCTCAAAATAGGCAATCGATCGCCATGAGGCAGTAGCCAAAATCACCAAGAGGCGACCGATCGCCTGGAAATGGGGTGTAAGACCCTGAAAATAATCATAAATTATACCAATTAAAATAAATTGGTTCAATAGATATAAATTTATAATATATATATGCATATATATTTGGTAAGATAAAATAATAACAATGGTCAATGAATAAAGAATATTTATATGTACATGTACAATATAATTACACGTAGTGTAAATCCTAACAATACACTATATGTGAATCTGCAAAAGAAACGTCCCTACGCTTATATATATAAATAAATAAATAAGATATGAAATATAATTGTCATGTTATAAAGATTGGAATGTCTACTAGTCATGATAACCCAAGATTTTTGTTCCTTTTCCCTATAATGTCGTGTGTGTGTGTATACATATATATATAGATATTATAAAATTTTACAAGATTGGAGACAAGGATATAATTCCTTGAACCCCAATGTTTTCTTAGGCAATAATTTGGTCCCCCCAACCCCATTAAGCCATTCTATATGTATGGAGGAGGAAGAAGCTATTGAAGCATAAAAAAAAAATATCTCAAACTCTTCATCTAAATTTCACGTACGGTTTTGAGGTATGTACCGATAACTTAGTCATATATTTATGATCCTATTTAAACTTCGACTTGATCCTTGTTTAATGGAGATTCTATGTTCTAATTTTTTTGTTGTTATTTTGAGCATGAGAATTGATAGGGCTTAAAACTATATACTAGGCATGCAAATGAAAAATTTCATTTTCCTTCATGACGTTATAATGAAGTTTTAAAATCACGAGTCTTAATATTTAGTTAGAGATATTTGACATGTTCGAGAGTTTCATGTTACCTTGAAGATTTGTTTTAGTGAAAAATGATAATGTTTATATGATGGATATGATAATACGATGAATACGTTTGGACATTAATATTAAATTTTTATTGTTAAAATCAAAAAATAAGAATGTGAGTATCGAAATCATGTGGTGTTTGGTATTAGGAATTAAGACATAATATGAAGATCAAGTTCATGTCACTGTTGAGTTTGAGTTACAAATGATGAATATGGTTTCTTGATTTATGTCGAGCTTAGAAATGGATAATAGGATGACTCAAATATGCTTTCTATGTATCAATCCAAAGATTAAATGATAATTGATTGTTGAATCATTTCTAAGGACATAAAGTATGATAACTTTATATATGATCATTGTAAATGGATTGAATTATATATTCAAATTCTGCTAGTCACTTATCCTTGAGATTAAGATATATGTGTATATATTCACAAAGATAAATTTTAGTAGGATTGTTAAAGTTTTAAATAAAATTGATGCAAGCACCGCATGCATTAAAACTAGAAAAGTTGAGGAATTAACTCAATATATATATATATATATATATATATATATATATATATATATATATATTATGTCCATATTTTTGAATTACTACTGGGATAAGTTTTGAAATTCAAAATAGATTTTAAGATATCATGCTTAAATCTTTAAGTTGAATTTATGAAGTGATTATGTATTAATAATGGTTATATGTTAATATTGAAGTATAATCACAGTTTGTGCTACATCATTCCGTCCTCTTGTTGGATTAATCGATTCAAAAGGTATGTTACGACCGGATAACATACAACAGGTACCCGTGGTGTTTGATATGCATTGAACGTGGTTTATATGACATTTGTTTATCTACGTGGATTATTTGTGGTATTGCATAAACATCGATGCGAAAAAAAAAAAATCTATTTTACACACATATATTTTCTGTATATAAGTAGCATCGATGCTTGACACAACATTACATTGCATATTGTGCCTCGATACCATTGATGACCTTTTGATATTGTGTGTGGATTCGAGGTGTTTGTTTGGGATGGTATGGAACTGCGACTAGCCCGAGAGATGTTGCAGGCCGATAGGCGCAGTATGTCCGTAATCCCTGGCGAGGTGACCGGCACACGGTAGTAGACTGGCGGAGGAGTGGTCGCTATGGCAGTGTAGCCGAGCCTTACCTGTTGCTCGAGCTGTTCCGCTGCATTTACTGATTGTGCAGCTACTGTTATTCCGATTACCCGTGCATGTGGATTTACCTTGATCATGCATTGCATCCACATATTATTCATTACAGTGCATGTTGCTTTTATCTTGATCTTTTCATACTGGGTTATTACTCACCCCCTCGGGGGCGGTTACCTTTTTGTGTGTGGTTAGGACGTGATGCATTTATGGGAGGCTAGACTGGATTCAGTGTTATGGTTATACTTCGGGATAATTGTTGGTTGAAGTTTGATATCATTTTTCTATATGTAAAATTATGTGACTTGTGGTGCCTTGATTATGAATAATTTTATGACATTCTATAATGATATTATATCAAATAATATCAAGTACAATCTTTGAATTGGAGAATTTTTGGGCTCGCGTCATAACAAAATTTAAGTTTCCGCCGTGAAGTTAAAAGCGGTAATTTAATTGCATGATAATTACTGGTGAGAGTTGAGGGCCCCACACTTATGGTATCAGAGCAATTATTGGGAAATTGCTTGAATTGACAGAGAATGGCTAATAGTACTTCAATAGGTGTGAAAGTCACACGAGAGTTGCACAGAAGGAATTATTTGCGCATGTGTCTGACATATATGTCTACATGCTTTGTTTGTTTTAATTGCTGAAGTTTGTTCCTACTCAATACCTTCTTATATAATATATAGATATATTTGTGCCTATTCTGGCTTTTTGTATATAGATGGCTACCAGTGGTCGTGGTCGTGGTCGTGGTCGTGGTCGTGGCACTCCAAGGATACATGAGGAAATTCCTATTGTGGAGGAAAATGAAGTCGAACAAGTTACTGATAGAATTGATAGAATGGCTATGGATGAAATTGTCTCTCGTTTCCAGAACATGCGACCTCCAAAATTCTTTGGCACGGAAGATGCCGAAAAATCCGAATCTTGGCTTGGTGATATCGAATATCTTTTTGATCTAATGGGATATTCTAGTGACCAAAAATACAAACTTGCACTATACCAACTGAAAGATCGAGCTAAGGATTGGTGGAAAGCTGCAAAGATCGGACTGGACGAGCAGGGTATCGAAGTGAGCTGGAATGCGTTCAGGACTCAGTTTGTTGAACAATATTCCCCGCCATCTTATTATACTGAAAAGGATAACGAGTTCAACAACTTACGACAAGGAAACATGTCGGTTGCAGAATATGCTTCTACGTTTTCTGCAATGCTGAAATATGCACCACATGTAGCGGCTAACCCAAAAGCTAAATATAATCGCTTTGTGAATGGGCTGAACAACAATATCTATACATATGTGGTGTCTGGTTTACCTACTGGGTATGCAGAAGCAGTTGAAAGAGATAAGAATGCAGAAGCAGGACTGAAGAGAAGAGATACACCATTCTTTCCTTCTGGGAGCAGGTTGTCAAACCATCAGAATCTGAGAGCCAAAGCAAAGAATTTTAAGAAATCTGGCGCAGCTTCTTCAAGTTCTAGTGGTTATCGCCAGCAGAGTAGGTCACAAGCTACTGTTTATTCTGATCGATATTGCAATCTTTGTGGTGGCATTCATACCAGTGATCGATGCATTGGTGTTCATGGCACATGCCATGAATGTGGGAAGGAAGGACATTATGCTAGAGTTTGTCCATCCAGGAGGAACGGACCCCAGCAATCTCAAGGTGGATTCCGTGGAGGATCTAGTGCCGGTAGAGGTGTTGCTCCTATTAGGTCTTACCAGCAATCAAATGCATCACAACAGCAAGCCTCAGGGAGTCGTACTTTTCCAAACCAGTCTCAGGCACGTGTTTTCGCACTCACAGAGGAACAAGTTCAAGAAGCTCCAGGAGATGTCATTGCAGGTAACTGTTTTATTTATGGTTATCCTGCATGCGTATTATTCGATACAGGAGCATCTCATTCATTTATATCTGAAGCATTCATTACATTGCATTCCATTACTCCCATCGTACTATCTACGTCCACATCTGTTGCCACCCCGATGGGAAAAATGATTATGTCTACCCAAATAATATCGAACTGTGTGATGACTTATGAGAATAATGAGCTAAACTTGAACCTTATTGTTCTTCCCATGTACGATTTTGATTGTATTGTGGGAATGGATACTTTGACGATGTATCGAGCCAATGTCGATTGTTTCCATGGAATAGTCCGTTTTCGTCCGAGTTCTGGGATGAAATGGAATTTTTACGGTAAAGGCTCATGTTCTAAGATTCCTTTAGTATCTGCCTTAGAAATGTGACGACTGTTATTCCAAGGAAACGAGGGATATTTAGTGTATGCGATCGATACAAGCAAAGCAGAATCAACCTTGTCTGATATTCCAGTGGTGAAAGAATTTCCAGATGTTTTTCCTGATGAAATACCAGGATTTCCCCCACCAAGAGAAGTCGAATTTTCAATTGAGTTAGCTCCTGGTACAAATCCTATTTCTAAGGCACCATACCGAATGGCTCCGTTAGAATTGAAGGAGCTGAAAGAGCAATTGCAAGAATTGCTAGAGAAGGGCTACATTAGACCTAGTGTGTCACCTTGGGGAGCCCCAATGCTATTTGTTCGCAAAAAGGATGGATCGATGCGCTTGTGTATCGACTATCGTCAATTAAATCAAGCTACTGTGAAAAACAAGTATCCATTACCTCGAATAGATGACCAATTCGATCAACTTCAGGGCACTACAGTTTATTCAAAGATTGATTTGCGTTCCGGTTATCATCAATTGCGAGTTCGAAAAGAGGATATGAAGAAGACAGCATTCAGAACTAGATATGGTCATTTTGAATTCCTTGTGATGCCGTTTGGCCTTACAAATGCTCCTGAAATATTTATGGATCTAATGAACTGCATCTTTAAGGAATTTCTCGACCAGTTTGTTATTATTTTTATCGATGATATTCTTGTATATTCCAAATCTGACGAGGAACACGCTGAACACTTGAGGACTGTTCTTCAGATTCTTCGGAAAGAACAACTGTATGCTAAATTATCAAAATGTGAATTTTGGCTGGATCGCGTGGTATTCTTAGGCCACGTAATATCTCGTTCTGGGATTTCTGTTGATCGAAGCAAAGTCGAAGCTGTGATTAATTGGTCAAGACCGATGAATGTGCCTGAAATTCAAAGTTTCATGGGTTTAGCTGGCTATTATCATCGATTCATTGAAGGATTTTCAAAAATCGCAAAACCAATTACACGTTTGACATAGAAAAATGTTAAATTCGTTTGGACTGATGAATGCGAATCTTGTTTCCTTGAATTAAAGAAAAGGTTGACCACTGCACCAGTACTGACTCTTCCATATGGTTCTGGAGGATTCACAGTTTGCACGGATGCATCATTAAAAGGGCTAGGGTGTGTACTAATGCAACATGGTAAGGTTATAGCCTATGCATCACGTCAATTGAAACCTCACGAGGTCAAATATCCAATTCATGATTTAGAATTAGCTGCCATCATCTATGCTCTGAAGATTTGGCGTCATTATCTATATGGTGAAAAGTTTGTGATTCTATCGGATCATAAAAGCCTGAAGTACTTATTCTCTCAGTCTGATTTGAATATGAGACAACGTCGATGGATGGATCTTCTCAAAGATTACGATTGCAAGATTCAGTATCAACCCGGAAAAGTGAATGTGACTGCTGATGCCCTCAGCCGAAAAGTTCAAGATATCGTTTTGACTTCTGTCCGGATATCGCACGTGCATGAGGAAATCTATACTTTGGGATGGAATTTCAGTATTAGCAATGAATTCATCAGTGTTGGTGCAATCCAAATTGAGCCGGAATTAATTTTTAAGATTCGGGAAGCTCAAAAGAATGATGCTCAAATTCAGAAATCAAGACAATTGGTTCTTGATGGTCATAAATCAGGATTCCAAATAACTTGTAATGATACACTGATATTGAATGGTCGTTTAGTTGTTCCTAATGTCTCTGAGCTACGAACAGAACTCCTAAAGGAAGCCCATTGCAGCCGTTATAGCATTCATCCTGGTGGAAAGAAAATGTACGTGACCGCTTTATTTTTAAACAAAAGATTATTTCAAAGATTAGTGTGAAGCGATTCTACCGCAAGTGCACGATTGTCAAGTTTTAGTATAGTGAAAATTAAGTACGGGTTGTCGAATCCACAGGGACTAACGTATAAGTACCAAAGAAGATTAATAAAATTATATTTAGCCTACGATTAACAAATGTGATTATCTGATACCAAACTAAACTAACATCCAAAAGATAAACAAGAAATAATAAAATGAATGGTTCCGGATATGCAAAGGTAAGTTACTTGAGAAATTTACCAAGTTTGTCGTTCAACTATGTTATCTTTAATGATTCAACTGAATTCTCAAAATATCAACCAATTGATTCTAAAGGTGAAAGGTTGTCTCTATTATTCGATACACTCTCTCGAGCTGTAAAGAAACTAACAATAAATTAGAATAAGTCACTCTCGTGCACCTATTTACTAATTCAAAGTTGCATAAATTATCAAAACCTTATAACTCTAAATCTCTCGATTCCAAGTTCTCACGTATGCGATATCATCTCTCGATCTCAATCGTAACATACATCATAAATTAATGCAGCGTGTTACAACGTTATCTCTCGATCTCGGTTATAACTCTCAGATTCAATCAAAGCTAGCTAGACTTTGATCTACACAAACAATTAATTTATGAACAAAAGCAATCAATGCGCTCAAACACAATTGAATCAGTAATCAAACACAACGAAACTAAAACTCGAATAAAATAAACTAGATTTAATTCAAATCAAATACATAAGAGTTTTATTGTCTCTCGACCTCAAAAACATCAAATGAAATTGAAAATCAAATAAATTAAAGTTTAGAAATACGATAAACGGTGGATGAATCCGTGCGTTGCACCGTGATTTCTTCTCTTGTTCCTTCTTTGCACTCCAGAATGGATTGGCTTGACTTTGGACGACGAACGGAGATTGAATCTCCTTTGGCGGCGTTAGGCGGCGGCTAGGGCTGCTCCTCTTGACCTAATTCACGTCTGGTATGGTGTATCTTTGATTTGGAAGAGATTTTCCCTTTTATACCTCAAAAATCATTTCAAAAATGGAAGATAAGATTTTCCCGGATTTGCGTCTCGATCGATCGAGATTTTCGTCCGATCGATCGGTGCACTGTTCATGCCAGCCTTTGAAACTCACTGCCCTCGCTCGATCGATCGAGATTTCCTTCTGATCGATCGAGACTTTGATAAATTTAGCTCTGAAGTTACTGCCTCGCTCGATCGATCGGAAAATTGTTCCGATCGATCGAGACTTGAAAATCTTTTCTTCTCAGCGCACTGTCTGGCTCGATCGATCGAGACATAATCTCGATCGATCGAGATTCCGAAAATCTCATTTCCTCAATTTTAGCTCTTTCTCGCCTCGATTTCGCCCGTTATCTTCATATTAGCTCATTTCTTCCACTTCCGATCTATTTTCCTGAAACAAACGAATAAACACCAAAAAGCATAATATCATCCAGGAAAAAATACGGAAAGTAGGAAGAAATTACAGTTAAAAACACTCAAAATCTAAGCCTATCAACTCCCCCAAACTTAGACTTGATCGTCATCGAGCAAGCAATAAGCTCAAAAAGAAAAGTTAAACTCGATACTAAGCATGAATCATCTTTACAACATACGTAAAAACTCAGAAATCCTACTTACACATCAATAGAAGTCATTCAACATTTAACAAGAAGCAATTCCTCCTAAGTTAAACAATAGATCGCAACATCGGTACGTGCGTGTGTGCTATTGTCAAACATGAGTTACATATATATCTTTAAGATCAACATGTGCCATATCAACTCCTAGTCAAGATTACTTTGAACTACTCTACAAATCTACTATCCAGCACTTCTCCACTAATGTAATTATTCCCTAGACTTGGATCAAAAGGTCTTAAAAGCTTATAACGTTAGACCTTTTGGTGTCGGCTTCAAAGAAAAGGTAGGATGAATTCAAAGAAGAGAGTATAATAAAATCAGTTCAACTATTTTGAGCTTCTCTTCAACTTTTTCTAGCCTTTGCCACTTTGGGTCTTATTTGAATTTTTCTTTTCAAGGCTTTCTCTACAACTTTTCTTCTCTTTTTTTTTTTTTTTGCTCATTCTTTCGTTTCTTTTTTAACTCATTTGCATATAACAATTCCGTGCAATGAATGAGATTCATTATACTCTCCTAGGGATGGATAAAATTGTTCTTTTAGGCTCAAACCAAGGTGGGTATAATGAGTTTGCCAAGAATGCCGAATGGGGGTCTAATCATATGCAATGCATATACCATTCTTTTTCAATAAGTCTCAAAAGGGGACACTAAGGAATGATGTATGAAAGGTAGGCTTGAAAGACACAAACGGTCCAAAGATCGCCTAAATCATCTCCAAGTCAAGTTCCTAATTATAAATTTTGCCTCAAAGTGCTTTCAAATAAATTGTAGAGTTATCTAAGATGCTCAAGACTAATCATAGTTAACACAAATTTTCACTTTAATCAATACATACTTCACTCAATCATGACTCAAAATGTGCTCAAACTATTCCTTAGTTTTGACATATGCTTAACAAAGGATATACACAAACAAGTTAAACATTTTCATGACTCCTATCTAGATGAGGATTAATTTCATCATGTATTACCGTTGCAAATCTAATTCCTCATTTCTCAAGTATTGACTCATTTTCTAAAAAAATTTGTGTATAGTGCTCAAGGACGAATCAAGTGACAATTAAGCACACAACATGTGGATAAAACAAATTAAACACGCAAGCCACTCCCCCAAACTTAACTGAAACATTGTCCTCAATGTTTAAAAGAATCAAAAGGGAAAAAAGTAAACTCCCCTGATCAAGACCCTTGCATGAGGGTTGAGGAAGTTTGGCTTTTGAAAGATCCACTGCTGTAGGGGTTCATCGCTCCACTTGAGTACCTCGCAAAAGAAGGATGCTAAAAAAAAATCGACAAGAGAGAAAAACAAACTAATTGCAAAATTGAAAATAAAACAAAGCTAAATGCAAAAGGATACGCTTGGGTTGCCTCCCAAGAAGCGCTGATTTCTAGTCGTCGGCTTGACCATCAGAAGCAACCATCAAAGAGCGGTTGCCGCCCATAGTAAGTATCGTTTGATACCACTAATGGGTCTTCATTCAGTATGCCCTCAAGATTGGCCAGATGTCTCCAGTGTAAACTTGTCGCTCCAACAACTTTCGTCATGACATAGTTAGCATGGGAGAATGATTCTTTACTTGACTTCATCTCATATGGGGCGTAGTGAGGTGAAGTTGGTGGCATCGACGGGAAATACGTATCCACATATGGCATATAACATGTCTCCATCGATGGGTGCATATCAAGGTTCTCGAAACTCTCATCCTCCAACATCACTCTTGGCTTGTTTTCCCATAGGATCTCCTCAGATGACTTTTCCACTGTAGGCTCAATCACTTCCATAGGCTCAACTTCCCTTGATTCTTCCACATGAGTGGGATCACTCCCCCAAACTTGATTGGTTGAGTGATCATCATCATGTAACCAGGCCTGATTTGTAGATCTCGTCTCCTCCTCTTGGCAGCTCATTGAGATGGTTTCCACTAGGATTGCTAATTGCTGCTCTAGATGACGTATATACTTGGCCTGGTTCTCTAAACGTTGCTCAATTGATGCCATGAGTCTAAATAACATATTCTCTGATTGAGCCGTTCCTTCTACAAAACTATCCTTCTTCTCGCCGTGATGCTCAAAGGTTTGGTGCATATCATTAGGGTAGTGAGGCTCTGGTGGGTATTGGTGACTCCAACCTTGCAAGGAAGGATCAAAATGCCAGTGGTAATCGAAGTCCGCCATATCATTGAACAGGTGTAATACACTGTCCTCAACTCTATCAACCAGGGGACTCCCAGTCACCAGTGCTCCTCTGAATACCCATCCTCGTGTCTGTGCATCCAAACCTTTGAAGAAATGTTGCAGAAGAGTATAGTTCGAAAAGTTGTGATACCTGAATGTGTCTGCCAGTTCATTGAATCTCTCCCACGCCGAATAAAACGGCTGTGAAAATTGTTGGGCAAATCTTGTGAAGACTTGTTGATGAAGCATCACAAGTACCATCGCAAGAAAAACAAATAACATATTTAAATAAAATAAATTTTTTTTCTTTCGAAAATAACAAAAAAGAAAAAGAAACCAAAAACGCAATAATAAAATTGGCTAAATTACAATTAACTAATCTCGTATGATATTATACAGATTAGTCCCCGGCAACGGCGCCAAAAACTTGACCGCTTTATTTTTAAACAAAAGATTATTTCAAAGATTAGTGTGAAGCGATTCTACCGCAAGTGCACGGTTGTCAAGTTTTAGTATAGTGAAAATTAAGTACGGGTTGTCGAATCCACAGGGACTAACGTATAAGTACCAATAAGATTAATAAAATTATATTTAGCCTACGATTAACAAATGTGATTATCTGATACCAAACTAAACTAACATCCAAAAGATAAACAAGAAATAATAAAATGAATGGTTCCGGATATGCAAAGGTAAGTTACTTGAGAAATTTACCAAGTTTGTCGTTCAACTATGTTATCTTTAATGATTCAACTGAATTCTCAAATATCAACCAATTGATTCTAAAGGTGAAAGGTTGTCTCTATTATTCGATACACTCTCTCGAGCTGTAAAGAAACTAACAATAAATTAGAATAAGTCACTCTCGTGCACCTATTTACTAATTCAAAGTTGCATAAATTATCAAAACCTTATAACTCCAAATCTCTCGATTCCAAGTTCTCACGTATGCGATATCATCTCTCGATCTCAATCGTAACATACATCATAAATTAATGGAGCGTGTTACAACGTTATCTCTCGATCTCGGTTATAACTCTCAGATTCAATCAAAGCTAGCTAGACTTTGATCTACACAAACAATTAATTTATGAACAAAAGCAATCAATGCGCTCAAACACAATTGAATCAGTAATCAAACACAACGAAACTAAAACTCGAATAAAATAAACTAGATTTAATTCAAATCAAATACATAAGAGTTTTATTGTCTCTCGACCTCAAAAACATCAAATGAAATTGAAAATCAAATAAATTAAAGTTTAGAAATACGATAAACGGTGGATGAATCCGTGCGTTGCACCGTGATTTCTTCTCTTGTTCCTTCCTTGCACTCCGGAATGGATTGGCTTGACTTTGGACGACGAACGGAGATTGAATCTCCTTTGGCGGCATTAGGCGGCGGCTAGGGCTGCTCCTCTTGACCTAATTCACGTCTGGTATGGTGTATCTTTGATTTGGAAGAGATTTTCCCTTTTTTACCTCAAAAATCATTTCAAAAATGGAAGATAAGATTTTCCCGGATTTGTGTCTCGATCGATCGAGATTTTCTTCTTCCGATCGATCGGTGCACTGTTCATGCCAGCCTTTGAAACTCACTGTCTCGCTCGATCGATCGAGATTTCCTTCCGATCGATCGAGACTTTGATAAATTTAGCTCTGAAGTTACTGCCTCGCTCGATCGATCGGAAAATTGTTCCGATAGATCGAGACTTGAAAATCTTTTCTTCTCAGCGCACTGTCTGGCTCGATCGATCGAGACATAATCTCGATCGGTCGAGATTCCGAAAATCTCATTTCCTCAATTTTAGCTCTTCTCTTCTCGCCTCGATTTCGCCCGTTATCTTCATATTAGCTCATTTCTTCCACTTCCGATCTATTTTCCTGAAACAAACGAATAAACATCAAAAAACATAATATCATCCAGGAAAAAATACGGAAAGTAGGAAGAAATTACAGTTAAAAACACTCAAAATCTAAGCCTATCAGTACGCATGTCTAAGACTTCAATTTTGGTGGAAACGAATGAAGAAAGACATTGCTGAGTTTGTATCCAAATGTTGACTTGTCAACAAGTGAAGGCTGAAAGAATGAAACCGGGAGGCCTTTTGCATAGCCTTGAAATTCCTAAATGGAATTGGGAGCATATATCGATGGATTTTGTAACTCATCTGCCTCGGTCTTCAAGAGGTTGCAATGCCATTTGGGTCATAGTGGATCGTCTATCCAAATTAGCGCATTTTATTCCTTACGAGAGGACGTACACCTACAACAAAATGGCTCGTCTGTATATCGAGCATGTAATGAGATTACATGGAATTCCTGTTACTATTATTTCTGATCGAGATCCGAGATTCACATCAAAATTTTGGGGCAGTTTTCAAGAAGCGTTGGGTTCAAGATTGGCTATGAGTATTGCGTATCACCCACAGACTGATGGTCAATCCGAGCGAACTATTCAAACCCTAGAAGACATGCTTCGTGCTGTTATCATGGATTTTCATGTTGGATGGCAAGATGCATTACCACTTATCGAATTCTCGTACAACAACAGTTTCCATCGAACTATAGGGATGACACCATTTGAAGCCCTATATGGACGAAAATGTAGATCACCATTATTTTGGGATGAAATAGGTGACAAGCAATTGACTGGTCCAGAAATGATCCAGGAGATGAACAATAAAATCCAGCTGATTAGACAACGAATGAAAGCTGCACAAGATCGACAAGCTAGTTATGCTGACCGTCGTCGAAGACCGCTTGAATTTCAAAAGGGAGATCGTGTATTTCTAAAAATCTCACCTTTAGAGGTACAATCAGATTCGGCATGAAGGGAAAGTTGTCGCCACGTTTTATTGGTCCCTATGAAATATTAGAACGTGTGGGAAATTTAGCATATCAATTGGCGTTACCACTGACTCTATCAAATATTCATGATGTATTTCACGTCTCTATGTTACGAAAATATGAACCAGACCCAAGCCATGTACTGCCACTAGAAGAAGTCGAACTAGATCCTACGCTATCATATGTTGAACAACCAATTTGCATTTTGGATCGGAAGGAAAAAGTCCTACGAAATAAAACAATTCCTTTGGTTCGAATTCAATGGTCTCGTCACGGAATAGAAGATTCTACTTGGGAGCTGGAAAGTAAAATGCGCCAATTACATCCTCATCTATTCAATTAGGTACAACTTTTCCGGTTTATATACCATAATTTAACTTAAGTACATCGTGCTTTAGATTTCGGGACGAAATCTTTTTAAGGGGAATATAGTGTAAGACCCTGAAAATAATCATAAATTATACCAATTAAAATAAATTGGTTCAATAGATATCAATTTATAATATATATATGCATATATATTTGGTAAGATAAAATAATAACAATGGTCAATGAATAAAGAATATTTATATGTACATGTACAATATAATTACACGTAGTGTAAATCCTAACCATACACTATATGTGAATCTGCAAAAGAAACGTCCCTACGCTTATATATATAAATAAATAAATAAGATATGAAATATAATTGTCATGTTATAAAGATTGGAATGTCTACTAGTCATGATAACCCAAGATTTTTGTTCCTTTTCCCTATAATGTCGTGTGTGTGTGTGTGTATATATATATATATATATATAGATATTATAAAATTTTACATGATTGGAGACAAGGATATAATTCCTTGAACCCCAATGTTTTCTTAGGCAATAATTTGGTCCCCCCCAACCCCATTAAGCCATTCTATATGTATGGAGGAGGAAGAAGCTATTGAAGCATAAAAAAAAAATATCTCAAACTCTTCATCTAAATTTCACGTACGGTTTTGAGGTATGTACCGATAACTTAGTCATATATTTATGATCCTATTTAAACTTCGACTTGATCCTTGTTTTATGGAGATTCTATGTTCTAATTTTTTGTTGTTATTTTGAGCATGAGAATTGATAGGGCTTAAAACTATATGCTAGGCATGCAAATGAAAATTTCATTTTCCTTCATGACGTTATAATGAAGTTTTAAATCATGAGTCTTAATATTTAGTTTGAGATATTTGACATGTTCGAGAGTTTCATGTTACCTTGAAGATTTGTTTTAGTGAAAAATGATCATGTTTATATGATGGAGTATGATAATACGATGAATCAGTTTGGACATTAATATTAAATTTTTATTGTTAAAATCAAAAAATAAGAATGTGAGTATCGAAATCATGTGGTGTTTGGTATTAGGAATTAAGACATAATATGAAGATCAAGTTCATGTCACTGTTGAGTTTGAGTTACAAATGATGAATATGGTTTCTTGATTTATGTCGAGCTTAGAAATGGATAATAGGATGACTCAAATATGCTTTCTATGTATCAATCCAAAGATTAAATGATAATTGATTGTTGAATCATTTCTAAGGACATAAAGTATGATAACTTTATATATGATCATTGTAAATGGATTGAATTATATATTCAAATTCTGCTAGTCACTTATCCTTGAGATTAAGATATATGTGTATATATTCACAAAGCTAAATTTTAGTAGGATTGTTAAAGTTTTAAATAAAATTGATGCAAGCACCGCATGCATTAAAACTAGAAAAGTTGAGGAATTAACTCAATATATATATATATATATATATATATATATATATATATATATATATATATATATATATATATATATATATATATATATGATGTCCATATTTTTGAATTACTACTGGGATAAGTTTTGAAATTCAAAATAGATTTTAAGATATCATGCTTAAATCTTTAAGTTGAATTTATGAAGTGATTATGTATTAATAATGGTTATATGTTAATATTGAAGTATAATCACAGTTTGTGCTACATCATTTCCGTCCTCTTGTTGGATTAATCGATTCAAAAGGTATGTTACGACCGGATAACATACAACAGGTACCCGTGGTGTTTGATATGCATTGAACGTGGTTTATATGACATTTGTTTATCTACGTGGATTATTTGTGGTATTGCATAAACATCGATGCGAAAAAAAAAATCTATTTTACACACATGTATTTTCTGTATATATGTAGCATCGATGCTTGACACAACATTACATTGCATATTGAGCCTCGATACCATTGATGACCTTTTGATATTGTGTGTGGATTCGAGGTGTTTGTTTGGGATGGTATGGAACTGCGACTAGCCCGAGAGATGTTGCAGGCCGATAGGCGCAGTATGTCCGTAATCCCTGGCGAGGTGACCGGCACACGGTAGTAGACTGGCGGAGGAGTGGTCGCTATGGCAGTGTAGCCGATCCTTACCTGTTGCTCGAGCTGTTCCGCTGCATTTACTGATTGTGCAGCTACCGTTATTCCGATTACCCGTGCATGTGGATTTACCTTGATCATGCATTGCATCCACATATTATTCATTACAGTGCATGTTGCATTTATCTTGATCTTTTCATACTGGGTTATTACTCACCCCCTCGGGGGCGGTTACCTTTTTGTGTGTGGTTGGTAATCAGGTTAGGACGTGATGCATTTATGGGAGGCTGGACTGGATTCAGTGTTATGGTTATACTTCGGGATAATTGTTGGTTGAAGTTTGATATCATTTTTCTATATGTAAAATTATGTGACTTGTGGTGCCTTGATTATGAATAATTTTATGACATTCTATAATGATATTATATCAAATAATATCAAGTACAATCTTTGAATTGGAGAATTTTTGGGCTCGCGTCATAACAAAATTTAAGTTTTCGCCGCGAAGTTAAAAACGGTAATTTAATTGCATGATAATTACTGGTGAGAGTTGAGGGCCCCACATGGGGCGATCGATCGCCCAGGCCATTTGCGAGGCGATCGATCACCTAAGATGAAGCAATCGATCGCCGCCCGTAGATTATCGTTTTTTTTGAAATTTTGGAAAAATATCGGGATTTTGGAATCGGAGTTTGAGTAGCCCGTTTCCGGGGCAATGTCTACATTCCAATGGGAATGCTATACTTTTAGAATGGATCGGTTGGAGCCAAAGTTTAAATAAAACGGAATTCTCGGTTGGATCCTTTTGGCTATCTTTTAAACTTGTAAATTGGTATATTTTGGGTATTATGCATTTTTAGCTGGGGGGCTTTTATTTTTGGTAATCGTCATGGTTAGACGATAGGGTTGGAAATTGTGAACGTGCTTGGGCACGTGATTGCATGCCTATGTTTAACTGGGAGTTAATTGCATGTTAGCACTTAACTCATCGGGTCGTGGGACTCAGGCAAGGTTGGACTCAAACTACAGGATCATAAGGTACGTATGACGTACGAGCATAGCCCTTTAGTATAATTGCAATTGTTGAGTGCTTGGTACACTGTATTACAATGAATATGTATGGAATTGCACGATATATGGTATAGCAATAAACGGATATTGAGATACATGATTAATAGTAATTGCTACAAATGGATATACATGCATTGGGAATTGCATGGTGCTGCCTTTGAGCGAGCAATGATTGGGATGTGGTCGCCTTTGAGCGAACATCGGTTAGGACGCCACTGCTGTTGAGCATGCGTGAGCGAGCAATGAAATAGAACTATGGAACCATAAATGAGGTATATGGGATAATTGTAATCATTGTATAATGATTTGATATTATTGTTATAATATCGGTATATAGCAAATGGGTTCGTTAATCAATGTAATGATTAACTGGCATTTGGGAATTTGATGGTTTCAGTTGTTTTGAGAACAAGGACAGTACAGAGTATCCAAGATGAGGATGATACCATCCAGGGAGTATATTTTGTATTTCATAGCATTTATATTGTTGTAAATTATGAATTGTATTATTGTGATTGTTGGATTTGGGATATTGGTATGCTCACCCCGTGTGGGGGCTGTCTCTGTTGGAGCAGGTTATTAGGTACATCGATGGCTTGGAGTTGAGCTCGAGCTGTGGATTTGAGGTGCTTCCAGGATCGAGGTACCAACAACGGTATTGAGTTTGAAACTTTATACATTTGATGCACATAGACTTATTCGATGCTCGCATGTGAGCACTGTTATGTTATATGGTATGTATAAAAAGGCAAGGGCCTTTCTCTCTTCATTTATGAGTAGCATGCAATTATTTATTGAATTGCTAAATGAACTGAGAGCATGTTAGTGTATTATATTGGTGCATGATGTATGTGGACTTGGTTGAGGGGAAACTAGACATTATATGGAATAATGTAAAGAAATTTTATATGTGGCATGATTGGCTATAACGACAAGTGGTTTTCCCCCTACATGAACGTTTGTATGCACTAATGGCATGGATTAATACACTAATAACGGGTTAAGGGCACGGGGGTCCTTACAATGTATTTCATGGAAACCATCATATGTGTAACCACATTCTATAGACTATAGCAATCTTAAGGACTTCATCAATGCATCAATATGCATGGGTAAACAGATGAAGAAGTGCCGTATATATTAATATTCAAACAAAGATTTGTCATAATAAGAATACAAGTACAATCAATCAACTATTGATTTACTTAAATCACTTATGTCAACAATATCTTTAACATTCCCCAAAGCCAACTACTCATGTATCTCAATAGCATCTTCCCAAGATGTCTGACATACACCAATCGTTGTAAAGGCTTTATCAGTGGATATGGTATATTTTTCTTGTGAAGTAACTCTCTCGATAAGGATGTCGCATCTACCATCATTCTCATTAGATGATATTTTCTCAATATATGTTTGGATTCTGATGAGATCTTGGCTATTCGTAATAGCTCAACTGTTGTCATAGTACATAGGGATTGTGTCAATTGCAGTAGAAATTACACCCAACTCTTGGATGAAATTTCATATCCAAACTGCTTCTTTGATGCATCGTATGCTGCAATATATTCACCTTCAATGGTGGAATCCATTGCGATGTCTTAATTGGAACTTTTCCAAAAGACAACACCATTGCTGAGCTTAAATAAAAATCTGAACATCAATTTGGAATCATCTACTTCCGATTGAAAAGCCAGCACCAGCTTAGTCTTCAATTTTTATTTCTCCACTTACAGACCCAAAAATCATGAACATATCCTAAGTTTTT
Source organism: Haberlea rhodopensis (assembly GCA_907163345.1). Taxonomy (NCBI): domain Eukaryota; kingdom Viridiplantae; phylum Streptophyta; class Magnoliopsida; order Lamiales; family Gesneriaceae; genus Haberlea; species Haberlea rhodopensis. The sequence goes on from CAJQUN010000549.1 coordinate 315,555, forward strand.
CATAAGTACTTGAGGATTATTTTCACAGTTTTCCAGTGACCTTCACCGGGATCTGCATGATTTCTCTTCATTACACTAAGAAAAAACTTCACATTAGCCCGAGTACAAAACATAGCATACATTATGCTACCAACAATCAAAACATAAGGTATCAATGTCATATTTTCTCTCTCCTCATCTATGTTAGGGATCACTGGTCTCGAGAGACGAACACCATGGCATATTAAAAGATAAGTCCTTTTCGACTTTTCCATGCTAAACTCTTTAGCACAATGTTTATGTACGTAGATTGAGAGAGCTCAAGCATCCTCACAGATCCATCCCTATAGATCTTTATGTCAAGCATATAAGAAGCTTCTCTCAAATCTTTAATGGAGAAATTAGTAGATAACCATGCTTCAATTAATTAATCTAATACCAATTACAATGAGTATGATATACTCGACTTAAAACACTACAAATATAGTCGCGCTCCCACTAACATATTTGTACACATCTGACACTTCCGAATTTTTAATAATATCAAACACTTTGATAATATTATAAAAACAGATGTTCTAACTTTGGGACGCCTTCTTAGGCTTATAAATGGACCTCTGGTATTTGCAAACATTTTGCTCATTCCCAGTAGTTGTGAACACCTCTATCGGCTACATTTGTATCTCAATGTCACCATTGAGAAATGTTGTCTTCACATCCATCTGTCATATCTTATATTCCTAATATGCAGATATAAATAATACAATCCAAATAGACAATAGCATCACAACTGATGAAAATTTTCTCACAGACAACTCTTTGCCTATGATAATAACCTTTTCCCACCAGTCAAACTTTGAAGGTCGCTACCTGCTCATGCACTCCAAGCTTTCGTTTGTAGATCCATTTGCAGCCAATGAGAACAATTTCCAAAGTTGATCTACTAAGGTTCATACCTTATTAGAGTACATGGAGTCTATTTCAAATCTCATGGCATATTGTCAATGTCCTGAATCGATGTCCAACACCGTCTGCTTGAAAGTCCTAGGATCACATTAAACATCGTCTCCTTAAAAGTCATAGGATCACATCCATGGTCAAAATCATTTTGACTACTTTCTTGGAGAAAGTTCAATCTATCAGGAGTTCCTAAAACACTTTCAGATCTCCTTAGTGTGTGTACTTCAAATGTTATGATTGACTAAATTAATTTCATCTTTCACCTTTTTAGTGGTTTGTGGTTCTTGAACCTTTCAAGTTATATTATCTTGTCATTCCTTTCTAATAGAAACTTTTTCTCTAGAAATATTGCTTTTGTAGAAACAAACACTTTGTCTCCAATAGATAATATAAACGTCCACAAAATAGCATAAGATAGATCAACTATCCAACTCATCTCCCACTGGCTGCTTCACATAAGCAGAACAATCTCAAATCTATATTTGAATTGTTTTTCATTCCATATCGTATATGGATTTTTGGTCACTGCATTAATATGAATTATGTTCAACAAATATGTAACTTTTGAGAGTTACTGGTAGAGAATCGCATTCTTTTTAAGATAACTCAACATCTTCTTGCGCTAACATTTAGTGCTCCACATATGTCCATATGAATCAAATAAAATTGTCCTTCAACACATGCTAAAGGTATGTGGGGTTTAAGTCATCATTATTTTTATATTCTTTAAACATAATCATACTAATTTTTCATAAGTTCACCAGATTCAATAAAACATTCATTCTAAAAATACTGCAAATCACATTCGCATATTTAAAAGACTGTCATTCTCTATCAAAATAGGAACACTGTTTATGATTAAATCTAGAATAAATAAACAGTTGTTCACCCCAGTTCCTAACCAGTTTAAGATTTTTTATTAAATAAATGTTTCAAACCATCTTTGCAACAACTCTTGCTACAATGCTTAGCCTCAGGTAGGTGTCACATTCATAGGGCTCTCTACTCTTCTCAACATATGTAACTATTTGCAAAGATTTGAGCATAATTGATATCATATACAAAAAAAGTAGAACCAATAGAAACATTAATTTTAATATTAAACACACCCTTTCCATAACGCTTCTAGTCTAGATAAACAATTTTGCGCTAGTGACCAACATTGAAAACATAGTTGATTCTCCTTTTTAGTTGCTACTATATCCATTTTCATCTTTTGAGGTCGATAATTATTTTCCATCCTCCTCTTTATCCTTGAGTCCTTCCTACCATTGGTAGAAGATTCAACAAGAAGAATATGTTTCTCTTTTTTAATCAAAGACTCATGAGTTTCCAACATTTTGACTATAAGATCAAATCTACAGTTAGTTAATGAGGTATTGTCACATTCATATTTTCCAATTTCTCAACAAGAGATATTTTTCTTACACCATGTTCATAGACCGAAGCCCCATCTTGCAGGTGAAATGAAAATAGCTCTTTTGAAGTCGCGAGTCTCAGTAATCGCATTCGTTCACCAAAACAAAATTGTAGGTGTTGGAAAATATCAACAGTGTGAGCAAATTTCTCATATCTATATTGAAACTCGTTTGACATTGATGCTTTCATATAACACCTAGTCTCGAGATCATCATACCATCACTTCTCAAGTGAGGTGATCTCTTCATCAGATGACCCGGGGGCACTTCAACAAAAGGCTTCCCAACAATGATATAAAAGCAACTTTTCAGAAGCAAAACTATTTTAAAGTTAATAGCCAATCAAAATAATTTGGCCCAGTTAATTTGTTTGTGTCGAGACTTGATGTAATAGGATTCATGACAATCACAATAATGAGAATAAACAGAAAATATAAGCAAATCGTTTGATTATTAATTAATTCAAAACCTATGGACTTTAGTTATTGAATGCTCCCACTAAATTTTTCGATAGCCCCGGGCGAGGGTCCAGCGAACCTCATGATACTAAAGGTAGCTCACAATGCATGATACTAAAGGTAGCTCACAATTGCATCATATGTAACCCCCAAGATATTCTTTTCGCGATTGACATAACCCTACGGAGGTAGACCAATTATGCATTCTCACGTCAAAACTAACACATATCACGAATGACAATGTCCGCAATAAGGCCCCATCAGGGTGAGCAATCTTAAAGGTTAACAGAACATCACCCTTACTAAAGTGGCAGTTAAACACACAACTTTCCCTCAAAGCTGCCCCCCACGAGGGTGAGACAAGGCACCATGACATGAGTAGCGTCTCATGGCTTAACGTTGATGGAAGACAAGAAGCACCAAACCCCTTTGTGCTCCTCTTCACAGTTTGATATTAAATTTTTTGAATCATATTCAAAAGAGGGATATAAATTTATTTTAAAATCTCATCAAGTGCTCGTTGGTTTGTTTGCCGGATTCATGAAACTATGTTTTATTCATGCAACATCAATTGTACTAATAAAATATACAAATAATTACGGCCTTTTCATAAGTGATCCACATGAGCCAAATGTGATCTCACAGGTCTGTATAAGGTGATGCAAGTATGCAATGCAATCCTATTACATTTTTTCTTCCATTATACATGTCTTGATTCTTGGTGCTCCATCTTCAATTTCGATCTCCTACTAATTGTAATGATTTTACATTTAAATCGTGTAACAAGATAATAACGATACAAATCTGGAGTGGGATACATCAGAAAATAGAGGGAGCGGGCTCACAGGCCCGATAACCAAAATCACAATTATAATGATACAATAAAAACCTCACCTAAACACGTTGATCAGGGCCCATAATCATCCACAATGCAATCACATCATAAGTAATTAAACACTAAATAATCAATTACATCATATGTAATTAAACTAAACAATTACATCATATATAATTAAGCTAACAATTACATCATATGTAATTGTACTAATCACATCATATATAATTAGACCACGATAATTAATTTATTCTATCGTTTCCACACTAATCATATTATTAATTGAAAATAAAATCAAAAATTAAATAAAAGAATTTAATTAATTTCTAATTAATTAATTTTCAATTAATTTGTAAAATCATTATTTTACATTTTCATCATAGTAATCGAAAATAAAATTAACAAATTTAATGAAACATTTTCATTCAATTTTAAAATAATTAAATTTGTAATTACCTAGCAAAATCACTATTTTACCTTCAAATTATAATAATAAAAAAATAATCAACAAATTAAATGAAACGTTTTCATTTAATTTTCAATTGATTAAATTTTCAATTAATTGTAAAATCACTAATTTACACTTAATAAATTAACAATCATATTTTAATAAATTAAAAATCATGAATATTATTTCAAAAATTAATATCCGGATCCGTCCCCGAGTCAGATCTGTTTACTGTTTTATTTTCGCTGCATTTGGATCTGACGTCGGGGAATGGAAACCCAACTGTGCTATCAGAGCCATGTTCATATATAACCAAGCAAATTCTTAAATATAAATACACGAAAAGAGATTACCATTTTTCGACGTAGATTTGAAAGCAGTTATTCCTCAAGTCCAATCAACCTGACCAGATCTACAAGCTCAGCACCGGTTCTAGTTTGATGTCGATTTTTCTACGAGAGTGTATTGATTGAAATGATTGGTTCTCTTTGAAACCTTGAGAATGACTGACATATTTATAGTTGTCAAGTTGGGATATGGTACATTAAGTCTAACAGGCCAACCATTGACTCATTGACTTGTAGGACATTGCTAACACTACAATGCACCCGTTAGTTCCTCATAGACATGGACATAATCATCATGACCATCTGATGGAAAACAGTATGGGGGAGAGTATAACATAATCAAAGAACTACACAGTAGAATTTTTTTAGAGGCAAAAACAGAATCGACGTGTGTCCCTTCATTCACACAACATAAGAATCTCATATACAGACGGAACCGTATCTGAAAAACCAAAACCAATTGATACCCGGACGGGTCAAACCGGTAAAAGCGGCTCACAGATCGACCCTAGTTCACCCGAACATACCCGGAAAGTGACTGGATCAACACCTTGAGCTCTCCCACTTGGCCTTGACCGAGCGGGGAACTCGCCCATGGGTGCTTTGGGCGAGCTGACTAGCTCGTCATTTGTTCTGCCTTATTGGTCCTTCCGAGCATGACTACCTCCAAGCATGCCTAGCTCCCAAACATGGCTACCTCTGAGCACGCCTAACTCCCAAACATGGCTACCTCCGAGCAGGCCTAGCTCCCAACTTGCCTACTTCCGAGTATGCCTACCTCCGAGCATGCTTAGCTCCCAACATGTCAAGCTCCCAACATGCCTAGCCTCAGACATGCGTAGCTCAAAGCATGATAATCTAACAAGCATACTACACTCCAAGCATGCCAACAACTTTGTTTATCCAAACTAGTGGACGAGCACAAAGTTTGTCGTGCCTCATGCCGGGGGAGCTCTCATTGTCGGGCGATCTCCGGGCTCGCCCGTGTACGCTATGGCTGAGCTTGGACCCTTCATTGGAGAAATCACAGAGACCTTCGCTCCCTTCGACCGATGTATAGTCACTTCTGCAGGGTATAATGATTACCATTAGAGACGTGATGATGCTTTCTGCAGATTGAGGCGTACAAGCAATTAAACCTCCCACACTGGCCAAGGTATAGTCACTTCTGCAGGGTGTAATAAGTTGATGTGACATGTCACTGACAATGAGATCCTACAAGTTACCATCAACAACCATCCCCCTCCAACTCCTATAAATACAGGTTTGTTGATGGTAAGAAGGTGGAACATATTCATTTATCTCAAATCTCTTTCACCACTTATTCCAACTTGTGACTTGAGCGTCGGAGGGGACCCACCGGAATAACCTTCCGGCTCCCTTCTTACGTTTGCTCTTGATTGCATGCCTACTTACCCTCCGGAGACACCACCTGAGCTAGCCCCAGCCATCGAAAGAAGTGGGCAAGCTCAGGAGATAGAGTAAGGAGTGGGCTGGCGGTCGAGCCCTTGGCCTGTTTGGCTTTCTTCTTTTCAATCTCACGCTGGATGATGTCATTCATGACCAGATCAACTGCAAGAAGAGATAAAAATGTCAAACTAATGAAAAGAAAGAAAGCTACCAGGTCGCCTATGTAATGGGGCTCCGGCTGGACTCAATCCCCAATAGCATAGGAGATCCTCAGACATTAAGCGACGAACATCATAACCCTTACCAGCGGTGGTTTCTAGAACTCGAAGGTAATCCGGATTTTTTCTATCTTCTTTGGAAAGTTTTAAGAGGTTTGGAATTTCATTTCGTCATTGGATCCTACAAGTCCAGGGGTGGGGAGGTCGGATGACGAAATAGTAGTTCTTCCAATTTTTAACATGACTCGGACAGCGCCTAAGAAATTTACCACTAGGACAAGCTGTAACATAAAATGGCCCACCTGACTTGCCCTTAACGTACATGAAATGGTAAAAAATGAGAGCTGAGATGGGAATGTCCGATGACCTAAGTAATACATACCAGCTGCACATCAAACGGAAAGAATTGGGTGAGAACTGGTGTAATGCCTCGATTTATGTTATATACGTGTGATATGATTATGGTGTAATTATATCACGTGGCGGTATGATATTGGGGGTTCGGGTGGAACTAAGAATGAATTAATACATGTATAGTAGAATATACCATTGGTGTACATGTAGCATGCATTTGAAGGTGCATTAGAATGTACATGTGAGTTGCATTTGCCATGAGTTTGAAGGGAATTACATGTGCATGTGAATTTACTTGCAATTGGAATTTGAATTTGGGGTTCATTTCATGTACATGTTACTTAACATGTAATTACCTTTAAATGACATGATAGCAAGTAAATTAGGGGATTAAGGATCTATATCAAGTGGATTAGGGAGGTGAAATCACATACTACACCATTTTACACCTACAAATCACTACCAAGCTCCTCTCCATCTCTTTCAACTTTCTTGTGGTTTGAGCTTGGGATTCACTTGTAAATTGAGCTAGGAAGGTGTGTGAAGTGCTTTCTTACTATTTTGGTAAGAATTTCATGGTTTTACACTTGAATTATGTAATTGGTATTGATTTATGTGAAGGAGAAATATCAATTATTGATTCTTAGAATCATAACTTGTTTCTTTGCCAAGAATTGGATTCTAGGATGTTAGGAACATGTTTATATGATACTAGGGAGTGCATGAATCATGGTTACATGATAGGAAATGAGTTTTGTAAGAAGTACCATGAAGATAAGCTCAAAATCGCCATTGTCTCATTTTTTCTGATCGCGCCGATCGATCGGCATGTGATCTCGATCGATCGCCGCGAACAGTAAAGTTTTAAGGCGGTTTGAGCATGAGGCGATCAATCGGTGATTTGGGCGATCGATCGGTGAGCATGTGGCGATCGATCGGTGATTTTGTTCGATCGATCGGTGAAGTGTGAACAGTTCAGCGATCGATCGAGAATTCGGGGCGATCGATCGGTGATGGCAGAATGTTGAAAATTTTTATATTTTTGTAGAATTTGATTTTAATGCCTATGATAACATGATATATTGTTGGCATTGTTGTAGCATCATCTCAGGGGACAGGACAACGAGGCACTTAGCCAGTGACGCTTAATTTATCTCATTTGTGTCGCCGTACAGGTACGTGTTGACGTACGGAGTATAGATATGATGTGATGATGATGTTATGGTTTTGATATCATATGATTTATGTGATTTTGTATCATATGATTGGTAGTTCATATGCATGTTCATACATGGATTTCATATGATTGGGAAGGATGCCTATAGATATGTGTATATGCTTTGGTGAGATCAATGCCTCGATAGATATGCCTGGTGTGGTATATGCTTTGGCTGGGATCGTTGCCACGATAGATATACTACATATGCTTTGGCTTGAGAGATATACACTTGGTGTGGGTATATACTCTGGCTATTATCACAGATGAGCATGGTACTATGATATGTGCTGCTAATATGAAGATATGATGTGGTTCCACTGACATATTGAGCTGAATAGGCATATCATATGGGGCTCGTGATAATAGGGTAATTGTTGAGACATGTCATGACATAGTGCATTTGTGGATGCATAATACAGAACATTCACGTATTGATGATTTATTTGTGCTTTATCATTGATATTGATATTGTGGTTTGATATTGCACTGAGATATTTGTTATCTATACTCATTGTGTGAATGTTTCTGTAGGGACTCATAGACGTGGGGAGCGTGAGTCATGATTTTCCGCTGCGAGGGGAACCACTGCATCTTAGAGTAGGTTGTTACTTGTACATTTGATGTATAGTTGGTTAGGGTTTTGTAAACCTTGTAACAACTTAACTAGTAAGATAATCTTAATTAGTGCATGTTATTACTTAATTCAGACTCACATATGTATGTTAATTTGATACATAATGGATTAAGTAACGAGGACCCCACAACTGGCCTAGGTGCAAACTCAAAAACTCGCATACATCGACAAAGAAAGAATGAAGGGGAAAACGAAGGCCTCCGCTCAATTGATCTCGATAAAAGGTGGCAAATCCTGGAGGGGGTAAATGGGGTCGGTCCGTCAAACGAGGGATAAGGACCTCATGGTCATCAGGAATATGGCCTAAAGATCGGAGGTATGGGATTTGATCTTGAGCTAATTTAGAGGGGGAACTAGTGTACCAATGTCCTTCAGCTTGAGCTATTAGCGCCTGGTGGGTAAGTATAGGGGATCTTTGAGGGCTCGAGGCATCGGCCGAGCTGTTAGTCTGGCGGGACACCTCAGCAGAAGATTCATCCATGATAGATGGCTCACTCTCACTGCTAGTATGACTAGTGTCCCCCGACGTAGAGGGAGTAAGGAAACTAGAATGGGAAGTGGATGACATGGAGAATAAAAGAACGAGAAAATGATGAATGGAAAAAGAATGAATACCTTAAAAATACGCAAGAGATTTTGTTTTTAGGGAAAAATTTGATCCGAGAGTTTGGCGCCCGGGCGTAGCTTGGATGTGGTTTCTAGCATGGGTCTTGGGGAGATCGTCAATTCTGTTACGGCCTATGTCTGATCCTTTCTTGGAGGCTTATGCATCGAGGCAGCTGAAGCCACACGAGGCTAGGTATCCAGTGCATGATTTGGAACTGGCGGCCATCATTTTTGCCTTGAAGATTTGGAGGCATTACTTGTATGGCACGTCTTTCACTATATATACGGACCATAAGAGCCTGAAGTTCTTATTCACTCAGGCAGAGTTGAATATGAGGCAAAGAAGGTGGATGGATTTACTCAAAGACTATGACTGTGAGATTGAGTACCATCCTGGTAAAGCGAACTTGATAGCAGACGCCTTAAGTCGGAAGGTGAAGAGTACTGCTGAGGATACTATGTGCTTGTCGGCTTTGATGACTTCTTACTGCCACCTGGGCTATGATTTTGATGTAGACACGTCGCCTGTGCAAGTGTCGACCTTATTGGCAGAGCCAGACATATTTGAGGCGATCAGGAAGGCCCAGAGGTCGGATGATGAGGTTCAGAGGTGGACATCATTGGTACTTCAGGGTCAGCCATCCAAGTTCAGAGTGGCTGAGGATGATTCTTTGAGACTGGGCAACCGATGGGTAGTCCCAGATACACCAGAGTTGCGTAGAGGAATATTGGAGCGAGTTCATAGTAGTCGGTTCAGTATCCACCCAGGGGGAAAGAAGATGTACAAAGACCTATGCGGTCAATTCTGGTGGAGACGCATGAAGCGTGAGGTGATCGCTTTTGTTAAAAGATGTTTGATCTGCCACCAGGTAAAGGCAGAGAGGCAGAGGCCTGGTGGCGAGCTGAAGAGCTTAGAGGTACCTGAATGGAAGTGGGAGCATATATCTATGGACTTCGTGACCCACTTGCCAAGGACGGCCTCAGATTTGATGCGGTCTGGGTGATCGTGGATAGGCTGGCGAAGGTGGCTCACTTCATCCCTTACAGCATGTCTTATACATACTTAAAGATGGCCCAAATGTATATACGGGATGTGGTGAGGTTGCATGGTATTCCAGTCTCGATAGTGTCTGACAGAGACCCGAGGTTCACTTCACATTTCTGGGAGGTTCTCCAGACAGCTTTGGGCACAGAGGTGAGACTGAGTACGGCCTATCACCCTCAGACAGACGGCCAAATGGAGCGTACCATTCAGACGCTCGAGGACATGTTGAGGGCATGTATTTTGGAGTTTGATACTCCGTGGCAGGATTCAGTGTCGTTGGTGGAGTTCTCCTATAATAACAGTTATCAGGCGAGCATTCAAATGGCTCCTTTTGAAGCTCTATATGGACGACGATGTAGATCACCGCTGTATTGGGAGGACTTGACTAGCAAAGCGGTCGGAGGACCGGATATGATCAAGGACATGGAAGAAAAGATTAAGATAATACGCCAAAAGATGAAAGCGGCCCAGGATAGGCAAGCAGCCTATGCCAATAAGCGGCGACGGCCGCTGGAATTCTAGTTAGGAGACAGGGTCTTCTTAAAGATCTCGCCCTTCAGGGGTGTGGTTCGTTTTGGGATGCGGGGAAAGTTATCTCCGAGGTATGTCGGGCCATATGAAGTGTTGCAGCGAATCGGTACATTGGCTTATCGTTTGGCTCTACCGCCATCTTTATCTGGCATACACGATGTTTTCCATGTCTCTATGTTAAGGAAGTATGAGCCAGATCCGTCTCATGTCTTACATCCTACTGAAGTACAGTTAGACTCAGATGTGTCCTACGTAGAACGACCAATCAGAATTCTGGATCGAGAGGATCGCAGACTACGAAGCAAAGTTATACCGATGGTCAAAGTTCAGTGGGATCGTCGGGGTGTCGAGGAGGCTACGTGGGAGACGGAACAGCATATGGTGCAGGACTATCCGGAACTATTCTCTGGTATGTTTTTATCTTTAGTTTCGATATGGTGATGCATGTGGATTTCGGGGACGAAATCTTATAAGTAGGGGAGTAATGTAATACCCCCAAAATGTTATTTGATTATGTGCCATGATGATAATTTATGATATGTTTAAGGGTTGTGGTGTATTTAAATTGGGGGTTATATTTATGTTATGATGATATGATTTAGGGGGCAAGTATGATGTATTATGAAGTAGAAATGAAGGTAGGAAAGGAGGTGCTCAAAAATCTGGGGAAGTCCCAATTTTTCAAAGCGCTCGATCGATCGAGATTTTGGTCCCGATCGATTGAGCGAGGCAGAAAGTTTAAAGCATGTTTTGAATTTCAGGTGCCGATCGATCGAAGGATTTCTCGATCGATCGGTGAAGCTACTCGATCGATCGTAAAGCTCCACGATCGATCGGTAAAATGTTTCGATCGATCGATCGAGGCAGAGTGTTTGAGCACTGTTTATGCACAGTTTCTCGATCGATCGAGACCTTGGGGCCGATCGATCGAGAGAGGCAGAATGTTGAAAAATAAAATGATGATTTATTTTGTTAAGTTTATGGTATGAGATGGTATTAAGGCATCTAATATGTTATTATGTGGTCTTGTAGAACCATTCCAGGTACCAGCTCAATCAAGGAGATAAAGTCTGTTGACTCCTCCTCCTTTTAAAAAGGTACGTAAGAGACGTACGGGCATCGGACGGTAAAACATACCTTTACACTATGACTATGCTTTTATTGCATGAGTATACATGATGAAATGATGATATTTATAAGATGTTTATATATATGCATACGATGTTATTATGTGGTAAGATGCCACGGGGTAAGATGCCCATATGGTAAGAGGCCATACGATGTTATTATGTGGTAAGATGCCATGGGGTAAGATGCCCATATGGTAAGAGGCCATACAATGTTATTATGTGGTAAGATTCCACGGGGTAAGATGCCCATATGGTAAGAGGCCATACGATGTTATTATGTGGTAAGATTCCACGGGGTAAGATGCCCATATGGTAAGAGGCCATACGATGTTATTATGTGGTAAGATTCCACGGGGTAAGATGCCCATATGGTAAGAGGCCATACAATGTTATGATGTGGTAAGATGCCACAGGGTAAGATGCCCATATGCATGAACATGAATCAGGGACAACAAAAAGAAGTTAATGAATAACCAGCATATTTACTTAACCAATATTTCATGCATTTACTGTGATGTTTTTATGATGTTAAGTAAGATTGTATATGCTCATGATGTGTTTTCCCTGTAGGTACACTTTTGGGCTAAAGGACTAAGGGTCGGGTTGAGGCAGTGAGCTACGAGGAACACGGGAATGTATAGGATTCAAGTCATGATTAGTATCTACTCTAGGAGTAGTGTAAATCTAAATGTTAACATTCTTTTGGGAATGTAATGAATTACTTTTGAAGTTTTGTATTTTGGGCCTGTAATCCTGTTAGCTCATGTAACAACCGGAACCTTAAGATGTTATTTAATGCATGATTAGTCCTTCTTATGTCTCTAGAACACTGTTAAGGTGGGAAGACCCCACAGGCTAGTTGTGTGCTCGCCTCGCGCCCGGGCAGCATGCCTGCTCGCTCCGCACAGGCACGGGCGAGCTGCGTGCTCGCCCGCACAGGGTGGGCGACCGCGTGGGCGAGCTGCGTGCTCGCCCGCACAGGGGTGGGCTAACTGCGAGCTCGCCCGCGCGGGGCGCAGGCGGGGGCGACCCTGTGGGCGAGCTACGTGCTCGCCCGCGCAGGCGGGGACAAGCTCGAGCTCGCCCTCCGCGTGGGCGAGCTGCTTACTCGCCCACACAGGGGTGGGCAAGCTGTATGCTCGCTCGCCGCGCAGGCGAGATGCATATCCAGATTTTATTCATAGTTCGGTTTAAAAAGAAAACACATTTTTCTACCTAGGACTTTTATCAAACATGTGGTGGATGATTGACTATTGCAACAAAGTTAAACATATGCCTTCTTATTGGGGATTTTCATCGAACACATTGAGGGTGTGATGAACAATATTGCATAAGGATTAAAATATACCTTTAAATCACAAAAACACGAGCGTGGTGCAAGATCGAAACACGGGCCTTAGATCTATGCCCAACGTGGCGTAAGTAAAAGAAGAGGAGAGACCTAGCTAAGGGTAAATGTTTTTTGAGTGAAAGAAAGAATGATGGTAAAGAAATGAGAGGGGAAGTGGCCTTATTTATAGAAAAGAAGGAGGATTATGGGCCTCTACCAAAGCCCAATGAATATACATCTTAGCTAGGGTTGGACTCAATATTTTAGTATAGTTAGAGGAATGAAAATATTTGGGCTCCATTTAGATCGTCCAATCGACCCGTAGGACAAATTACTTACATTCGAACTTTCACATTTGATTTGGCTCGAACTCGATGGGGGGAGTAGTGAAACCCGGACGGGTCAAACCGGTAAAAACGGCTCACAGATCGGCCCTAGTTCACCCGAACATACCCGAAAACTGACTGGATCAACACCTTGAGCTCGCACACTTGGCCTTGACCGAGCGGGGAGCTCGCCCATGGGTGCTTTGGGCGAGCTCATGGAGCTCGGCCAAGGAAGGGGAATGTAATATGATTATGTTCTATGACGATGAATTATGATATGTTTAAGGGTTATGGTGTATTTAAATTGGGGGCCACGATTTATGTTATGATAATATGATGTGGGGAGCATGATGGGTATTTTAAGGGATGTATTAATTATATGAAGTTAGAAAATATCGAGTGAGGATATTTTAATACATCGTACTATATACCGGGATACAATTAAACACCACATGGCACCCCAACCACACCACCCCACCCCCCAACTCGGTCACCACCCATCCCCCACTTGTCAACCCACTTGTTTCAAGCCCATGCCTCCCACTTGGTCATGCTCATGCCTCCACTTTGCAGCCAAATCATCTCCTTCTCTCCTCCTCTCTTTCTCTCCCAAAATCGTGCCTGTAAGCTACTGGGGAAGGGAAGAAAATCTTGGTAAGAAGGTGTTCAAAACCTTGCAAAAAGAGGAGCAAAAGAGAGGGGTAAGTGGGTACCCTATTTTTCTGGGTTTATGTTTGGGCTTGGGTTTGGTGGGTTGATTTTAAAGCATGTAAGTATAGGTTTGGGTGGAACCTTGATATGAATGCTTACATGGTAGTTTTTTGTAACTACTAGCATGTTTGTTTGAGCATTTACATGGCTTATGTGATAGATTTCTAGTTATGAAACTATATGCTCGAAAATCTGGGCAAAAAGATAGATGCTCTGTTTCTGTAAAAGTTGGTTAAGGATGAAGTTTATGATGATGTTATGATGCATGTTACTTAGGTTTTGTTAAACCTTCGATTTAAGAGCTTACATGGATATTTTATGAAGTTCTTCACATGTTTGTTTCAGCATGAAAGATGGGTTATGAGGTAGAAAAGATGGTTTGAAATGAGGTGCTCAAAAATCTGGGGAAAAAATCCCGATTTTCAGAGCTCTCGATCGATCGAGATTTATTTCCGATCGATCGAGCGAGACAGAAGGTCTAAACATGTTTTCAAAATTTTGGTGCCGATCGATCGAAGGATTTCTCGATCGATCGGTGAAGCTCCTCGATCGATCGGTAAAATGTTTGATCGATCGAGCGAGGCAGGAAGCCAAGACACTGTTAGTGCACAGTGTCTCGATCGATCGAGACCTAGGGCCGATCGATCGAGAGAGGCAGAAAGTTGAAAATTATGATGATGTTTTATTTTGTTAAGTTTATGATGTAAGATGGTTTTGAGGCATCTAATATGGTATTATGTGGTCTTGTAGAACCATCCCAGGTACCTGCACCATCTAGGAGATAAAGTCTGTTGACTCATCCTCCTTTTGAAAAGGTACGTAAGAAGCGTACGGGCATCGGACGGTAACACACATCTCTATACTATGACTATGCTTTTATTTGCATGAGTATTCACGATGAAATGACGGTGTTTATACGATGTTTATACGATGAAGTTCATATGATGTTTATTACTTATACGATGCCACGGGGTAAGACGCCCCACATGGTAAGAGGCCATGCGATGTATTGTGGTAAGATGCCACGGGGTAAGACGCCCCACATGGTAAGAGGCCATGCGATGTATTGTGGTAAGATGCCACGGGGTAAGATGCCCCACATGGTAAGAGGCCATGCGATGTATTGTGGTAAGATGCCACGGGGTAAGATGCCCCATATGGTAAGAGGCCATACGATGATGTTGTGGTAAGATGCCACGGGGGTAAGATGCCCCATATGCATGATTCTAAATCAGGGACAACAATAAGAAGTGAATGTATAACCAGCCTATTACTTAACTAATGTTTCATGCATTTACTATGATGTTTATAATGTTAAGTAAGATTATATATGCTCATGATGTGTTGTCCCTGTAGGTACACTTTTGGACGAAAGGACTAAGGGTCGGGTTGAGGCAGTGAGCTACTAGGGACACAGGAATGCATAGGATTCAAGTTATGATTAGTATCTACTCTAGGAGTAGTGTAAATCTAAATGACATTCTTTTGGAATGTAATGAATTATTTTTGAAGTTTTGTATTTTGGCCTGTAATCCTGTTAGCTCGTGTAACAACCAAAACCTTAAGATGTTACCTTAATGCATGATTAGTCCTTCATATATCTTTTAATCACTGTTAAGGTGGGAAGACCCCACATTAGTGGTATCAGAGCAGTGGTTAGATAACTCGGGAATGAGCGAAGGGTAGCCTTAGCAATAAGATAGCTAGGTGCTTACTATTGAACATGTTTTATGTGTATTTTGCATATGAAGTTTCTATGTTATGCTAACATGTTTAATTATCTAACGACGTACTTTATGAACTGCTTTTGGTGTTGTTATTAACCCTTGTGTTGCAGCATGGCAGCAAATATAGAAGTGGGTGACGCCATTAGTGTAAATGCAAGCGCTGGGCGTACAAACCCATTGCTACCACCAGCCTTGGGAGAGGAACCCTCTGAACAGCAGTTGCTACCTGGGGAATTGAGCCTGGCTCAGTTTATGATGTATCGACCTCCGATGTTCGAGGGAACTGAATCCGGAGAGAAAGCGGAGGAATGGTTAGAGAGGATCGAACAGATATTTGTGGTGCCTTGTGCAAAGACGGCCTGGATCCGATTAGCAGAATTTCAGCTGTCCAAGAAGGCATTGATGTGGTGGAAAACCACAGTGATTGAGCAAGAGGCTCTGGGACAGGAAGTAAATTGGAAGATGTTCCGAACGCGGTTTTTGAACCGCTATTTCTCAGCCGCTACAAGACAGGCCAAGGAGGATGAGTTTACCAGTTTAAGACAAGGTACCATGCCTGTATCTGACTATGCTTTGCATTACTGTTCCTTACTACGATATGTGCCACACATTGCTGCAAGCACTCAAGCGAAGATGCGGAATTTCATGAAGGGCTTGAGGCCTGAACTGTATGACAGGGTGATCACTTATGGCCCTGCTTGTTTTGATGATGCACTCTCACGAGCTGAGCTAGCTGAACTGGGAGTCGGTGCATATCCTGATGCTGTGCCACCTTCTGCACCCCCTCAGAGATCCACTTCTGATAATTTGAAGCCCAGGGGTGATCAGTTTAAGCCTAGGGGGAACACTTCGGCATCGAGATTCAGTGGCAAGAAGCCCGAGAATCGATGGAAAGGGAAAGGTAGGAGTGATGCTCCATCTGGGAGAGGACCGTCTCAGGGAGACAGATCTGGAAGAGTTCAGTGCACTCTTTGTGGGCAACCACATTTGGCAAAAGACTGCGTAGGATGCTATGTCTGTGGCGACAGAGGCCACTTTGCTCGGCAGTGTCCCAACAGGGTAAGACAGCAGAACTCTACGGGGAGACCTTGCGGACAGAACGGCACAACACCGGCCACCTTTTGTGCCAAGACAGTATGGAGGTCAGCCCGCGGGGCCACCTCAGGGGCAGGTGTATGCTTTGACGAGGGAGCAGGCTACAGCGGCTCCGGAGGAAGTTATAGCGGGTACGTGTCTTTTATTTACGCACCCTGCTCTTATATTGATAGACACAGGTGCGTCACACTCCTTTGTGTCGACGAGTTTTGTTGAAAGGCACCACATATGCACTTCTCCGTCCCCCATGCCTCTTATGGTCTCGACCCCCGCTGGAAGAAGTTTGACTACGGATCAGATTGTTTATGATGGCCTCATTTATTTTGAGGATAATGAGTTAAGATCAGATTTGATTGTGTTGGGAATGACAGACTTCGATTGCATTGTGGGCATCGATGTTCTGAACAAGTATCAGGCAGTGGTAAACTGCAGGCAAAGGACTGTCCGATTTAGATCTGTATTGGGAGTCCAGTGGACATTCTATGGGGATGGTTCCCGTCCGAAGATTTCGTTAATATCTGCTGTCAAGATGACACAGTTATTGGAACGAGGTCATGAAGGATATCTTATCTACGCTATTGACATGACGGATAAGAGGAAGGAGTTAAAGGTTGAGGATGTGCCCGTAGTGGCGGAGTTTCCTGATGTCTTTCCGGAGGAGATTCCCGGATTCCCACCGACGAGAGAGGTCGAGTTTGGGATTGAATTGCTACCAGGGACGTCTGCAATTTCTCGTGCCCCGTATAGGATGGCACCAGCAGAGTTAAGGGAGTTAAAGATACAGTTGCAGGAACTCCTTGATAAGGGCTACATACGCCCTAGCGTATCGCCATGGGGTGCGCCTGTCTTATTTGTTAAGAAATGGATCGATGCGTCTATGCATTGACTACAGGCAGTTGAACAAAGCTACAGTAAAGAACAAGTATCCACTTCCGAGGATCGATGACTTGTTCGATCAGTTGCAAGGTACGAGGCTCTATAGTAAGATCGATCTGAGGTCGGGGTACCATCAGATTCGAGTAAGAGAAAATGATGTTCAGAAGACGGCTTTCAGGACTAGATATGGGCACTATGAATTCCTGGTCATGCCTTTTGGGGTGACGAATGCCTCAGCTGTCTTCATGAGTTTGATGAACAGGGTGTTCCAGCCGTATTTGGACCAGTTCGTCATAGTCTTCATTGACGACATACTTATCTACTCTCGGACGGAAGAAGAGCATGTAAGGCACTTGAGGATAGTACTTCAGATCCTTAGGGATCATCAGCTGTATGCAAAGCTTAGTAAGTGCGAGTTCTGGTTGGACAGCGTGGTATTTTTAGGCCATGTCATATCTAGCCACGGGATATCCGTGGATCCAAGGAAGATTGAAGCTGTGATGGAGTGGGCTGCACCCACTTCTGTACCTGAGATAAGGAGTTTTCTCGGTTTGGCAGGATATTATCGACGTTTCGTCGAGGGTTTTTCGAAGATTGCCAAACCCCTGACACAGCTGACTCAGAAAGGAGTCCCCTTCTTTTGGTCCGAAGCTTGTGAGGAAAGCTTCCAAGAGCTGAAGCGTCGTTTGACTACAGCGCCTGTGCTGGTGATTCCGTCTGAGGATAAGAGGTTCGCCTTGTATACGGATGCGTCATTACAGGGCTTGGGCTGTGTGTTGATGCAAGATAAGCATATGGTGGCTTATGCATCGAGGCAGCTGAAGCCACACGAGGCTAAGTATCCAGTGCATGATTTGGAATTGGCGGCCATCATATTCGCCTTAAAGATCTGGAGGCATTACTTGTATGGCACGTCTTTCACCATATATACGGACCATAAGAGCCTGAAGTTCTTATTCACTCAGGCAGAGTTGAATATGAGGCAAAGAAGATGGATGGATTTGCTCAAAGATTATGATTGTGAAATTGAGTACCATCCAGGTAAAGCAAACTTGATAGCAGACGCCTTAAGTCGGAAGGTAAAGAGTACTGCAGAGGATGTTATGTATTTGTCGGCCTTGATGACGTCTTATTGCCAACTGGGCTATGATTTCGATGTAGACACGTCGCCTGTGCGAGTGTCGACCCTATTGGCGGAGCCAGACATATTTGAGGCGATCAGGAAGGCCCAGAAGTCGGATAGTGAGGTTCAGAGGTGGACATCATTGGTACTTCAGGGTCAGCCATCCAAGTTCAGAGTGGCTGAAGATGACTCTTTGAGATTGGGCGACCGATGGGTAGTCCCAAATACACCAGAACTGCGTAGAGGAATATTGGAGCGGGCTCACAGTAGTCGTTTCAGTATCCACCCAGGGGGAAAGAAGATGTACAAAGATCTATGCGATCAATTCTGGTGGAGACGCATGAAGCGTGAGGTAATCATGTTTGTTAAAAGATGTTTGATCTGCCAGCAGGTAAAGTCAGAGAGGCAGAGGCCTGGTGGTGAGCTGAAGAGCTTAGAGGTGCCTGAATGGAAGTGGGAGCATATATCTATGGACTTTGTGACCCACTTACCTAGGACGGCCTCAGGATTTGATGCGATCTGGGTGATCGTGGATAGGCTGACGAAAACGGCTCATTTCATCCCTTACAGTATGTCATATACATACTTGAAGATGGCCCAGATGTATATACGGGATGTAGTGAGGTTGCATGGTATTCCAGTCTCGATAGTGTCTGACAGGGACCCGAGGTTCACTTCACATTTCTGGGAGGGTGTCCAGACAGCTTTGGGCACAGAGGTGAGACTGAGTACGGCCTATCACCCTCAGACAGACGGCCAAACAGAGCGTACCATTCAGACGCTCGAGGACATGTTGAGGGCGTGTGTTTTGGAGTTTGATACTCCGTGGCAGGATTCAGTGCCGCTGGTGGAGTTCTCCTATAATAACAGTTATCAAGCGAGCATTCAAATGGCCCCTTTTGAAGCTCTGTATGGACGACGATGTAGATCACCGCTGTATTGGGAAGACTTGACTAGCAAAGCGGTCGGAGGACCGGATATGATCAGGGATATGGAAGGTAAGATAAAGTTGATACGCCTGAAGATGAAAGCGGCCCAGGATAGGCAAGCGGCCTATGCCAATAAGCGGTGACGACCGCTAGAATTCCAGTTAGGAGACAGGGTCTTCTTAAAGATCTCGCCCTTCAGGGGCGTGGTTCGTTTTGGGATGCGGGGAAAGTTATCTCCGAGGTATGTTGGGCCATATGAAGTTTTACAGCGTATCGGTACTTTGGCATATTCGTTTGGCTCTACCGCCATCCTTGTCTGGCATACACGATGTTTTCCATGTCTCTATGTTGAGGAAGTATGAGCCAGACCCGTCCCATGTCTTACAGCCTACTGAAGTCCAGTTAGACTCAGATGTGTCCTACGTAGAACGACCAATCAGAATTCTGGATCGAGAGGATCGCAGGCTACGAAGCAAAGTTATACCGATGGTCAAAGTTCAGTGGGATCGTCGGGGTGTCGAGGAGGCTACGTGGGAGACGGAACGGCATATGGTGCAGCACTATCCGGAACTATTCTCTGGTATGTCTTTATGTTTAGTTTCGATACGATGATGCATGTGGATTTCGGGGACGAAATCTTATAAGTAGGGGAGTAATGTAATACCCCCGAAATGTAATATGATTATGTTCTATGACGATGAATTATGATATGTTTAAGGGTTATGGTGTATTTAAATTGGGGGCCACGATTTATGTTATGATAATATGATGTGGGGAGCATGATGGGTATTTTAAGGGATGTATTAATTATATGAAGTTAGAAAATATCGAGTGAGGATATTTTAATACATCGTACTATATACCGGGATACAATTAAACACCACATGGCACCCCAACCACACCACCCCACCCCCCAACTCGGTCACCACCCATCCCCCACTTGTCAACCCACTTGTTTCAAGCCCATGCCTCCCACTTGGTCATGCCCATGCCTCCACTTTGCAGCCAAATCATCTCCTTCTCTCCTCCTCTCTTTCTCTCCCAAAATCGTGCCTGTAAGCTGCTGGGGAAGGGAAGAAAAGCTTGGTAAGAAGGTGTTCAAAACCTTGCAAAAAGAGGAGCAAAAGAGAGGGGTAAGTGGGTACCCTGTTTTCTGGGTTTATGTTTGGGCTTGGGTTTGGTGGGTTGATTTTAAAGCATGTTAAGTATAGGTTTGGGTGGAACCTTGATATGAATGCTTACATGGTAGTTTTATGTAACTACTAGCATGTTTGTTTGAGCATTTACATGGCTTATGTGATAGATTTCTAGTTATGAAACTATATGCTCGAAAATCTGGGCAAAAAGATACATGCTCTGTTTCTGTAAAAGTTGGTTAAGGATGAAGTTTATGATGATGTTATGATGCATGTTAGCTTAGGTTTTGTTAAACCTTCGATTTAAGAGCTTACATGGATATTTTATGAAGTTCTTCACATGTTTGTTTCAGCATGAAAGATGGGTTATGAGGTAGAAAAGATGGTTTGAAATGAGGTGCTCAAAAATCTGGGGAAAAAATCCCGATTTTCAGAGCTCTCGATCGATCGAGATTTATTTCCGATCGATCGAGCGAGACAGAAGGTCTAAACATGTTTTCAAAATTTTGGTGCCGATCGATCGAAGGATTTCTCGATCGATCGGTGAAGCTCCTCGATCGATCGGTAAAATGTTCGATCGATCGAGCGAGGCAGGAAGCCAAGACACTGTTAGTGCACAGTGTCTCGATCGATCGAGACCTAGGGCCGATCGATCGAGAGAGGCAGAAAGTTGAAAATTATGATGATGTTTTATTTTGTTAAGTTTATGATGTAAGATGGTTTTGAGGCATCTAATATGGTATTATGTGGTCTTGTAGAACCATCCCAGGTACCTGCACCATCTAGGAGATAAAGTCTGTTGACTCCTCCTCCTTTTGAAAAGGTACGTAAGAAGCGTACGGGCATCGGACGGTAACACACATCTCTATACTATGACTATGCTTTTATTTGCATGAGTATTCACGATGAAATGACGGTGTTTATACGATGTTTATACGATGAAGTTCATATGATGTTTATTACTTATACGATGCCACGGGGTAAGACGCCCCACATGGTAAGAGGCCATGCGATGTATTGTGGTAAGATGCCACGGGGTAAGACGCCCCACATGGTAAGAGGCCATGCGATGTATTGTGGTAAGATGCCACGGGGTAAGATGCCCCACATGGTAAGAGGCCATGCGATGTATTGTGGTAAGATGCCACGGGGTAAGATGCCCCATATGGTAAGAGGCCATACGATGATGTTGTGGTAAGATGCCACGGGGGTAAGATGCCCCATATGCATGATTCTAAATCAGGGACAACAATAAGAAGTGAATGTATAACCAGCCTAATACTTAACTAATGTTTCATGCATTTACTATGATGTTTATAATGTTAAGTAAGATTATATATTGCTCATG